>LPNX010170100.1:3026-23484 GCA_001517045.1 Pseudotsuga menziesii
AGTAGAATTCATATCTTCCCCAAAATATATAAACAAACATGCTAAATCCCTTTCCTCTACCTGAAATATCGAAGTTGGTTGTCCAAGAACATTAATCAACACCTTATAGTTTTGATGAAACTTCCTAATCCAAGTGTTAAAATAAGGTATAGAAGCTTCCCATGATTAAAAAGTATTTTCCCTTGAATGAAGGGTACATTTTGGTTAAGGTTAAGACAACGGAGTTCAACAATAGGCTCTACCAACATAAAGATACATAGAGCGGTTGATGTGTTTGATTACATGCCGATCACATACTATCATACATGATAGAATCCAGTGGAAACCTTGCAACCCTAAAAGCCACTAAACACAAATATGCAAAGTATCTCATGGGTATATAGAAAGAGTGTATACAACTAAATAACATCAAGTGGAATTCATACATGCCCCAAATTACATATAAAAAAAGATGCTAAATGGCCTATGGAGTCCAAAAAAATTCACGTTAGAACAAATAATTACATATTTGTCAAAATCCTTGCCTATATTGGGATTTTATTCATAAATAGCACCTTTTGCCACTTCCTCTAGGCTCTAGCCCTTGCCTCTACCCACAATATTAGATTTGTTCCTCCAAGGGAATTAGTTAACACCTCATAGTTTTGATGAAACTTCATAAACCAAGCCTTCAAATAAGGTAGAGGATCTTCCCAATCAACATATCCAAATAGGACATTTAATGCATGCATCTAGAAATTGAAATTAATACAAATTTACGACATAAATTTAAGATGAAAAAATCTTAAATGTTTATTCTTTAGTGTAAAATTCAAGGTCAATTTTAAAATTTAAATTATAAATAGTTTATGTTGTTATTTTTCGTACATTAGTTTTACACTTTTTATTGCTTAGAGATGTCATTATACTAGGTGTGTATTTTTCTAATGATATATTTTTTTTATTTATGATTTTAGTGGATACTATGGACCGTAATGCAGATATTTTGAGATTTCTTGGTCATTTGAGAGATATTGGTTATGCTTGAAGGGGTGGAGATGAACGATGCCACTCCTTGTCGACATCATTACTGACCATTACGGATACTATTAACAGATCCAATAATGCATTGTATAGCATAGCATCATATAGAGAGACACAACAGAAAGAATATGTTAATGGATTGAGCTACAATGATATTAAGAAGCTCAAAATAACCAAAGACCATATATATTCATATTTTCGAGAGCATGAGACAGATGACATTCCAGAGACTAGCTGAACACATATTTCCATTAAGTGGTGCATTTGTCAACCATTTAGAGACCACTGGATGGACATATGGTACATGGTTTTTGATATTCCCCTGCACAACAACAAGGAAGTACCATTTTACTTCCTCCGAAAACTTTATGTAGAGTTTGCGATGGAAAAACATGTCAACTATTTTGACATGTTGGGGTTCCAGAGCACTGGTAGGGGAATTCCCCAAACCATCCCAATGCTAGGAATAGATATGTCGATCGATAGATACCTTGACCTCGTGTCCAACTACGGATTTCATACATCCCTCTTGCACATGATATGATTCCCCAGACATAGGAAGCATTTCTAACTCTATGTGAGATGATTTCCCACCACACCATAGTTATTGACTAAGCAGGTTCCTCTTCCTATGGTGGGGTGGTGACCATCAGCTTCCAATTGTAGAGTACCATCTATTGGTGGGGATAGATCGACATCCCATGAGCCTAAGATCGAGCCACAAGTGTGCACGATGTGTGTTCAAGCCTGTTATGGTCATGGACCAACACATGGTACCTCTACGATGACTAGTAATCGGTAAGGACATTGTAAAAAATCTATTGTTATTCAATTTAATTTTTCCATATTGTACACATATTAAAATATTCTTAATATATGCAATTTTTAATCTTGCAACGGCTTGATGCCCCTAAGGGGGGTGGTAGTGTACCGGGTGTTGTCGCATCCGAGGAGAAAACAACCAACACAAAGGTAATATTTCAACATGTGTCATTTTGTTAATACGCATAATTTTTTCAATACATGTTAGTTCATTAATTTGTTAAATGGTCTAATATTTACAAGTTTTGAAGTTGCAGAAACTACATTTTGAATAGAATTAGGGAGACATTAATATAAGTGAATTCCCCCAAGTGTCTTCTATTATTACCTTAGGAATGTAAGTACATGGTTAATGACTGAATCTTGTTCAAATTATTTATCTATTATTGCACACTCCTTTATAGATTGGTAATGTTTATAATTTTTAAACTTGCAGGTGTTATTTGCCTTTGCATAGGGGCAAGAAATTGCAAGTAGTGATCCCTCCCATGGGGTAGATATGTCCAAGGAAGAGGTAAGTATATTACAACATGTTAGTTTTTCAGTACATATCATTCCATCCATTCATGTCAATGTATAACTATGTTAACACTTTATAACTACAGACATCAACGCAAAACCATGCACCACCTATTTCATTTGTCTCTCCCCGTAGTCCAAACATAGATAAGCGTGTTGTCTACACCAAAACACCCTCTTCCGTAAAAAGAGTGGGTTTCCATGAAGATGAACCTATTGATTCCACGATAATGTACACATAGCCTCCAATGACAGTTGTTGGTTAGATTTCAATTCACTTCACAACTAATTTTTATTGATGTTATTTTCATATGTTTACAGCAGCAGGATGGAGAGTCCTCCATGCTAGACCTTAGTGGGGTTGTTGATTCTTCTTTCAATGTTTCATCTACAATGGGGATAAATTACACAAAGGTATCTACTTGAATATTTGTACTTGTACAGTTCATTTGTATTGTGTATGGACATGCATGATTTATAACTATTTTAGCATTTGGTGAATGTAGCCACACCCTAGTCCATTAGTGCACATGACTAAGGTTGATGTTCAACCTACAGATCCTCTTTCTACTGAAGAAACCCAGTGTCATTCCCTAGAACATATTTTTCTTGTGAGATGTTCATTATTTACATAATTGGTTAGTACTTTCTCATGCATGCACATGTTGATACTTGTTGAGATAATTGACATAGTTTATTTTATTTGCAGAGAGGTTCTCAGCAAGGAGGAGGACACCATAGGCATATATACCCTGGGTGGATTTAGTGAGTGTTTGTTTTATGTAAAATTGAGTCGTATTTTAAATTTTCAAACTTTTTTAATGATGGACAGTATTAGTTCAGTTACCCAATCAAGAAATACAATCCTTGATTTGTAGTCACCAGAGATGCATAGTGGTCATGGACAGATGAAACAAGCATCACAGTTAGGAAAAAACAAGAGGAAGTTAGAGTTTTGATGTGTTATTCCAAGACAAATCTATACTTTTGTGTACAAGAGGAAGTTAGAGTTTAGGGGTGCGATCTAGGACATATGTACTTTTCTTTGCATGTACATCAATGATGTTTTTGATACATGTACATTGAAAGGACATCTAAGGGACTTCTATCTTTGTATTATAACTTTCATGATATAAAAGATATTTCATATTGGCTCTTGACATATTCATAGTTCAGTCTTATGTGTGATCATAAATGTGTGGCCAAGAATGTTTCTATGTGTAATGTTCCCAATTTTTTTGCATATTTTATGATTGTATGGAGATATTAGGTATAAATTTGAGAACAATGCACAATTACAACATTGCGTAATGACAACAATGTACATTTAAATTGTTCTTGACCACAGTCCAATTGCATATACAATGTTAAGTTAACAATGTTAAATTGTATTCAAAACAATGCAACATACGTAACACATGTAAGCACCCAACACACCTAAGAAACTGACCCAACTAAGTAGAATAAAAAAGCGCCTTACCCACATAACAACCTAACAAAAGTTTAAAGGATGAGCAAAGTTGACACACCTAGTGATGCACATGTGTGGCCAACATAAATTAAATTGGTGTTTGGCATGATTACTTTCATCTAACAAATATATGGGATGCACATATTTCATCTCCAAAAAAACACACAAAGGTCATGCATGAAATACAACACATAATAAACCATGTGTATGAATAGTTATATACCCCCCCCCAAAAATACAAATGACTTGAATACTTTAAAGAACCATTCCTGAGTTGTTAATTAGTTGTAGTATTACTATTTTTTATTTTTATAGCTATTTCTATAATTAAAGTGACGAACTTGAGGCCAGAAGTTTGTATTTGATTGACTTAGACTTGAACATAGAGTTCTTATATCCAGGTATTGTATGGAAAAAAGAGTATGAGAAACACCTTGGTGCTCTATCTCAACCCTTTGCATGACTAATACCTTTCTATGATGAATGTGACTAATAATGAATGTTGTAAAACTCCATTGTAATTTATTGAACCTATTATTTCTATAGCATTATTTCATAAATTTCTCTATTATATTAATTATATGCTATAGTGTAAAAATTTACCCATTAGTACGGTAAAATTGTTCGATTATAAGAGGAATACTAGGAACAAAATGTACTAATGAGGTATCATTCTTCTGTGTGCTTCCAATGTGTAAATCTTAGTCAAACATAGATATATGATCCACGGTCATCATTCTATGGCACGTTGAATCTCACCTCCTATAGGTTTTCTGGGGACACCTGTTGAATCCCTACCTAGGACATAGAATTCCAATCATGCAACAAAATTGGGTTTCAGGGGGTCATGCAAGTGTGCTTAGGAAAGTTCCATGTGGGAATTCTAGCCACAAGTTATTGGTCAAGGAATTTTCAAAGTTGACCTATGTGAAAAAAATTTACATTCCCTTACTGAGCAAAACCATAGTTTCTAAAATTGACCTAAAAGAGGATCCCTTATCCATGGAGCCAAAAAAGAGGGCCACCCCTAGAACTATCCTGATGTCCTAAATCCAACAGAGTTGATGGTTCTTCAATCTAATCCATGATCATCATTCGATGGTACGTTGAATCTCACCTCCTACACACTTTCAAGGACACCTGTTGAATCCCTACCCAAGGCATAGAATTCCAATCGTGCAACAAAACTGGGTTATGGGGGGTCATGAAAGTGTTATTAGGTAGGTTCCATGTAGGAATTATAGTCATAAGTTCTCGATCGATGAATTTTCAAAGTTTACCCCTATGTGAAAAAATTTCACATTCCCTTCTGAGAAAAACCCTAGTTTCCAAAATTGATCTAAAAGAGGATCTCTTGTCCATGGATCAATAGGAGAGGGACACCCTAGCACTATCCCAATGTCCTTAGTCCAATAGTGTTGATGGTTCAGTGATCCTAGCCACATTCATCATTCTATGGCACGTTGAAGCTCACCCCCTACATGCTTTCAGAGACACCTATTGAATCCCTACCTGAGACATAGAATTCCAACTGTGCAACAAAAATGGGGTCTAGGAGGTGATGCAAGTTTGTTTAGGTAGGTTCCATGTAGGAAAGATAGCCACAATTTATTGATCGAGGAATTTGAAAATATGATGTCATGTCCCAAATTTTTCATTGGGTCACAATGGCCTATCACATTTTCCATATTCATGAGAGTTTGTCAAATTGATGCTAAGGGTCAAATAATTGCCAAGGAGGAAAAATACCAGTTTCCTAGGTTGGGAGTGGAGTATTTTGGATTTAGAATAAGGGGGACAATAAATGATGTTTGAAAATTAGAATGGCATAAATATTTAATAAAGGATATAAATCAATAAATACAATGGAAAATCAAAGTGGCAATTGATCATGAAGACACATGGAGGATGTGGGACCCACACAAGCTAGATTTTCTATGCCACATGGAATCCTCCTCTCATAATTTTGAATCCACAAGAAGCCCAAGGATCTTTGGATGAGTTGGAAGGTAAATATACTTGGATTTAATCAATTAAGGTTGAATTAGAGTGGAAGAGTAACTCCCATAGAAGAGGAAGAGACATTTTGGAGCTAGTGAGACACTCGGACTAGATTCCCTAGCTCTATGACAACAATGATGAAGATGTTATGAAATTTATGACATATTGCATACCTGAAGGCTGAAATATGTCCATTCTGACATTTCAAGTTTAAATATGGCATCCAAGAGGGCTCTCAAGGGAGTTAGGGAAGCTAAGATGCTTCCACATGTGATTTGGTGGAAGTGGGAGACTAGGAATTGTTGTACAAGTGTCATTCTTTGGAATCTCTTCCAAACTAGAGATGGAATGCATATATTGGAAGTCATTCGAACCATAGAGATATTGGAAACTTTAAAAATTCCAAGAACAAATAATGAAGGAAACTTTTTATCATTTGAGCGATTTGCATTTGTGAAGAGAGAGAGCTAGTGGATGACTAGTTTCTTGCCTAAGCCAATTTCGAGGGCAAAAGATTCCCATCCAAGTTGGTGTGTGGAAAGGCCACTTACGTATTTCATAGAGATTAAATGGATCCAACATTTATAGGTGAAATATACAGGAAAATTCATGGACACTTCAAGATCAAATTGTTCTTCCATCTATTCCAAGTTTTCTCATCATATTCTTGCTCTAGGGATTGAGGTGCACTTGGTGAGCTATTGATATATTTGGGGAAGCTTATAATGCCCCATTATTTTATTTTATGATTTAAATTATCTTTATTTCAAGTTCAGAAGACTCTCAGTTTGAAATACCAAAACACTTAATGTAAAAATGTTAAACAATGAAGAAATAGTGCCATTTCCCCACTATCTTGTTGTGAACCATTGTAATGCTGATGATTTCGAATTGGGAGAGATTTTCACTATAAATTTTGATTGTAATAAAATAAATATAACATGTTATTCATATTCATAAAGTCTCAGGTCTAAATACCAAATGGTTGTATGAAAAAGTGATCATTAATGAGAAAACAATGGCCATTTCCCCACTATATTGATGTATGCCATGGTACTGTTGATTATTTCGAATGGAAGAATTTATCTATGATATATTTATGATGAATGGAATTTAATTTATGAGTATTACAAGATTAATTTTCATAACTTAATCCTTTGAGGTCATTTTGTTGATTTTCATAGCATTTGGAGAAGATTGCCTATCATTTCCCCCAAGGTTGAAATTAATCTTTTTGCATCTAATTTAAGGGAGTTATAGCAGACATTAAAAATTGAATGGTGATGCACATGAGTTCATGTTGATTTTTTTTATATGTCCCCTTATTTCATTCAGAAATTCGATTTGGATTGAGTGCACTTGGAAAGTCATTTTCACCATCCACCCCTAGGGGATTTGAACCACAAGTTGCTCGTAAAACCCCATACATTGGACAGATTTCCAAAGTGAGTTCCAGAATTCATTTGATGGTTGAAAGACACCTATAAAAACCATTTTTATTTATTGACATCATTCATACACCTATTGGTACAGTTTGATATCATTTGGATCTATTTGGATCCATCTACCATTGGGGGTTTGTGCCTCAAAACTACTAGTAAATTCCTTGAGTTCTCTTGGATACCTATTCGACCCCAAAACTAAATATAATGTTGAAAATACAATTTTATTAATGTATTATAACATATCCAATTGTCATACCAACCATTAGTGGAGGTTGTACAATGTTTGGAAGAGATTTGTTCCAGGACCCCAGGGGGGCTTCCACCTCCCAAATTGACTAGTCTTGCCCCGAAACTTATTCCCTTGATAATTGTGAACCATGATTGGGTATATCAGTTTATTATATCTATTATATATTTTTTAATGTGTCCCATCACCCCTCATGAAATTCCTCACCAAGTTTGAAAGTAATTGGAGGAGTTTGGAATCAATTGTATCCATATACCTAGAGTTGAAATTTGGTGAAATTGAGCACATTGGGAAATTTATTCAAAAGGGACATTACAGTTGACCCCTATGTGAATTTTTTTTTCATTCCCTTACTAAGAAAAACTTTAGTTTCCAAAATTGACCTAAAAGAGGATCCATTTTCCATCGATCTAGAGGAGAGGGACACCCCTATCAATATCCTGATGTCCTGAATCCAATGTATTTGATGGTTCATCGATTCGATCCATGGCAGTAATTATATGGCACATTGAAATCACCTCCTACAATATTTATAGGACACCTATTGAATCCCTACCTCGGGCATAGGATTCCAATTGTGCAACAAAACTGGGCTCTAAGGGGTAATGCAAGTGTGTTTAGGTTGGTTCCATGTAGGAATGCTAGACACAAGTTCTTAGTTGAGTAATTTGCAAATTTGACCCCTATGTGCAAATATTTCACATTCCCTTACTAAGCAAAACCCTAGTTTCCAAAATTGACCTAAAAGAGTATCCCTTGTCCATGCAACGATAGGAAAGGACCACCCCTAGCACTAGCATGATGTCCTAAATCCAATAGAGTTAACCATTTTTTGATCCAATCCAAGGTCATCATTCTATGTCACATTGAAGCTCACTTCCTACAAGCTTTCAGGGACATGTGGTGAATCCCTACCCGGGGAATCGAATTCCAATCGTGCAACAAAATTAGGTTCTGGGGGGTCATGAAAGTGTGTTTAGGAATTTTCCATGCAGGAACACAAGCCACAATTTCTAAGTCAAGGAATTTGCAAATTTGACCCCTATGTGCAAAAAATTCACTTTACCTTACAGAGAAAAACCCTAGTTTCCAAAATTGACCTAAAAGAGGATCCTTTGCCCATGGATCCAGAGGAGATGGCCACCCTTAGCACTATACTGATGTATTGAGTCCAATGGAGTTGACGATTCCTTGATATGAGCCATGGCCATTATTCTATGGCACGTTGAATCTCACCTCCTACAGGCTTTTAGGGACACATGTTGAATCCCTACCCATGGCATAGAATTCCAACCATGCAACAAAACTGGGTTTCGAGGGTTCATGCAAGTGTGTTTAGGCAGGTTCCATGTAGGAATTCTAGCCACAAGTTCTCAGTCAAGGAATTTGCAAAGGTCATCCCTATGTGCAAAACTTTCACATTCCCTTACTGAAGAAAACCCTATTTTCCAAAATTAACCTAAAAGAGGATCCATTTTCCGTGGAGCCAAAGGAGAAGGCCAACCCTAGCACTATCTCGATGTATTGATTCTAGCGGATTTGATGGTTTTTCGATCTAAGCCACAATTTTTTTTGTATGTATGCTTGCAAGTAGGTCCCAATATTCATTCAGGGACACATGCCAAATTGAACGTAGGGAAAAGATGTAAAGGTTTGAATGTTTGATATGAGATATTGGTAAATGGTGACATCAAATAAATGGTACTACTGATCTATATATGATAGTTAGTGGCTACAAGCTATGGTTTCTAGGATTTTGAACACAAACTAGGTTCTAGGATATAAACTATGGTTTATAGGGTTTAGACTTCAAACTAGGGTTTATAGTACAAACTAGGGTTACTAGGATTGGTTATAGGGTTTGTAAGCTAGGATTTCTAAGCTAGGCTTGGCCAGGTTTATTAAGAATGCTAATATTTGTATACCTTGTTTTAACACTTGCATTAGGAAGTTCCATGAAAACATGGGGTGTTGACTAATGGCCTTAGAGGACCAACTTCGAGATTCCAGGTAGATGCAAGAGACATATACCCAAGGAGGGGGATGCAAACTAGGGTTCCAGATAATTGTATAGGGATATATGGCACGAGTCATGTAAGTAAGAATATAATACAACAAATCCATGATGAAGCTTATGCAATTTATCAAGTTGTGCAAGTCTATGCAATTTATCAATATATGAAGATGTCAATCTATCAAGAAATAAAAAATCAATGAGACCATGAAACCATGTACATGTACATCATGACATGTACATGTAAACTTAAATACTTATAACATAATACATAAATACCATTAATACCACATACCTAACTACCTACTTGTAGGTCATTCGACTAGACCATCTTGATCACCTCTAATACCAATGGTATCCTTTAACCTCTCGTGCTCGGAGTAAGGTAAGAAGTATCGTGAATTTCATTAGTTCTTACTTGGAATTGTTTGCAACTGGAGGTTTGTGCCAATAACTAGTTTTGTATAATGGTATTCAATTTGACCTGGTCTATAATATTCAAATACATAACCTTTTTCCTTTTGTGTGTGGGAAACCTGTGTCAAATATTCTCCTTTTATAACCATCGATCCAATTGGAAAATATTTTCCTGTGAAGTCACTTAATGAGACAATGAGGATATGCTTCCCATCAAAGCAACATGCCATCTAGTAGCCAGTGCTCCATTCATTGCCTCTCGAGGAAACCATTGCATATATGTTCCCTGCATAAAATAAAGTGCCAACCTAGCATTCAGCTAAATAAACACAATTAGTCGTCAATCATTTTGAAATTTATCAACATATTAGTCAAACCTTGTTGTACGAGATTTGATATGTGGTCATAGTCAGGTGAAATACTTGACTGGTCCTCCTCCAACTAGGATAATTCTGAATTTATTTGTCAACCAATGGGGAGTGATACATGATCCCATCCTTCAACCCAATTTGTGGATTCACAATTGTCCCATTCACCACTATTACATGGATAACAAAAACAAGAGATTTTCCTTGTCCACATTTCAACTATAGCATTATCGGACGTTCTAACTGAATGGAATGCATGAGTTCCTTAGACAGTCTTACACTCATATAGGCATGATCGAAATACATATACCACCTCCCAAAAATATTTATGTACATGTGCTTTTTGAGATGATTGGTCTTCTTTCCTTATGGCTCCCTGCCCCATTACTGGAGAACACCTTTCAACAATGGTCTTTGCATGTCTGATGAGAAAAATAGTTGTGAACTTCATTTCTTTCCTATGTAATGCAGTCTTGATGCATGCACCTCCTCCATCATGTTCCCCTTTTCTATGTCTGGTCTCAAAATAGTTCCAAATATGTGGTACCTTGTTTCTCTTGTGGAGAATACACAACCATTGGAAGACACGAGAAGTTTTTAATTTCTATACACAACCATTAGACCAAATCCAATGTTTTTCCATCTGTATATTATTATCCTTTGGGTGATTTTAGAACAATTGAAAGTTGTGTTGTACAAAATCCAAGTCATGACACCTATCATCACTTATGTAAAAGCGATACTCCTTCAATATAACCCTTTTTTCTTCAATACTATCTGCCCCATGTCTAAAGGCGATATGGACCATTATGATGACCTGGTATGAGTGATAATATTGGATATGAATCTCATTTTTTGTTTTAAGAGTGTATTTTTCCACAAAAGAGACCACTGATAAGATAGTTGCAATAGGAAATGTATACCTGCATGTTCTAAACTGCTCATCTTTCCAATGAGCCACATGTACATTATTTACATACTGTTGTGTCTTTTCAAATAATTCCTCCATGAAGTTGCAAAACCGTACCTGGTAGATCAACAATAAATATGTACATATCAATAGATTGTTACATATATGAAATAGCAATATGAATAAGAAAATACTATTCGGGAAGTCATTACTAACTGGAAAGGTGACCAATTGTATTTTTTTCTTTCATTCCCTCCACCGATATCATACATGTCATATTTTAATGACTGCAAGTTCACCTCATGTCTCCCAAGTTTATGCTCATCGATCACATGTATGCATTTTTCCAAAAAATGGAATTCCACCACACCTTGGGCATGTCCCATCTACGCAAGGCCTTTGATAAAATGTCCAACCTTTTTTCCTTATACACAAAATGATATGACTAAAGTCTCTAGATGATGTCGATGGAAATGTAGTTGATAATTCCTGCACAAGACTATTATGCAATACACACAATATATGTATGTATGTGTCATAATATTAACCGTACTAAATGTGATATCAACGACAACATGTGTTACGATTTTTGTTTATTTTAACATACCATGGTTTACATTTCTAGAAGGATCTTTGGCCCAATTTAAGTTCATTATGTTCATGCCTAAATATCTCATATAATTTTGTTTATGTCATGTCAAGAAAATTTTTAATGTGGGGCTCACAATCCCTTGAACCCCATCTCAATTTTAGTACATCGTTTTGGTTGGAAGAAGGTTTATTATTGTCACACCAAAAGTCCTGCACCAATCCCTTTACTGCATCAATGAGCTTCATATCAGAGTGTGGAAACCTACCAATGAAGGCCCAACCATTTGTTTGGCCAGAGTCAAGCTGTTCTCTTCTATAACAATACCTACATAGTGTTTTTATATCCAAATTAACAAGTTTGGATGTAGGCTTAAGAAATCAAAGGGCCCTAGTGATTTTTTTCATGATTGATTGTGACAACACACGATGAGCTACATTGCAATCCTTTGAACGAGATTTATTTCCAATTGTACTAAATGCATCTACTAAACTTATAACAATATGCGAACTTGGTTCAAAATTGTTTATCATATTTATCCTTAAGTTTCTCCTAACAATAGTCATAGACCTAGATTTTAATAACGATGTAAATAATATACATTTATCTCCATCACATTTAGAATCAAAATAGTTGGAAAGTATCTGTTGATATTGATATGCAATACCATATTTAGACATCGTACCTTCAAGCAAGCCAATGAGACTTTCATTGATCTGTATGCGTTTTGGATTTCTTCGACGTGAAGTTGCTAATGGAGGTAGGGAGATTGGAACTGCAATTTGTACCCTATCACCCGACAATGTTGTTGTTTCAACATAAGATTCATGTCCTTTTGTCTCTTGCTGGCTGCCAAATGATGGCAATTGGAAATCCTACTAGGTGGTATGAACAACATTATCTTCTTTGAGGATACGGTCACCATGCAACGAATCTCTTACTTTCATCACTTGTATACCCACATCCAAGTAAATAAGGAAAGGTTTCAGATGGACTTGATGTGCACCTATGTTTTACTCCTTGATCAGTGCCATGTGGTGCTTATTCTTCAACTGTTGTGGGAATTGAAGGCCACTCAAGCCAATGCTTTTGTCTTTCTTATTGTGGATTGGCAGGAAGAACGGTGGCATCCTATACAATCGAAATTACTTGAGTTCCCATAGAGTTTCTTCGATTGGTCATGCCATTTATTTTATTTTCTCTAATTTATTCAAGTATTTCATTGGGTATCGTCTTCCTTGCCAATTTTCTTGCTCGATTGTGTGAATTTCCCATCACCACATTGATCAATGATATATGGTGCTCCTCAATGGGAGATTATTCAAGGTTCGTTTCTTTATTTCTCAATTGTGTCTATATACTCCACCACAATGACCACTGAAGTATTGCCTTTGATGCTCCTCAATTGCAAGAAAAACAATGGTGGATATTTTCTATGGTGCTCCTCAATGGGAGATTATCCAAGGTTGGTTTCTTTCTTTCTCAATTGTGTCTACATACTCCACCACAATGACCATTGAAATATTGCCTTTGCTAGATCCTCAATTGCAAGAAAAACAATGATGGAGGTGCTCTATGGTGCTCTTCAATGGGATTTAATCAAAGGTTGGTTTCTTTATTGCTCAATTGTGTCTAGATACTCCACTACAATGACCAATGAAATGATTCCTTTACTAGCTCAATTTCAAGAAAAATAATGGTGGAGATGCTCTATGGTGCTCCCCAATGGGAGATTCCCCAAGGTTGGTTTCTAGCTCCTCAATTGCAAGAAAAACAATGGTGGAGATGCTCTATGTTGCTCCTCAATGGGAGATTCAGCAAGGTTTGTTTCTTTCTTGCTTAATTGTGTCTAGATACTCCACCACAATTACCAATGAAATGTTGTCTTTTCTAGCTCCTCAATTGCAAGAAAAATAATGGTGGAGATGATTTATGGTGATACTCAATGGGAGATTCCCCAAGCTTGGTTTGTTTCTTGCTCAATTGTGTTTAGATACTCCACCACAATCGACAATGAAATTTTTTCTTTTCTAGATCCTCGATTGCAAGAAAATTATTGGTGAATAATTGGAGATGATTTATATTTTTTTTCTATTGAATTCTTAAACCTTGTCCGATGTATTTGGTACTCCAAGAAATCCTTAGAAACTTTTGATGGATATGTTTAATGTAATCAACATTTTGTGTGTTGTTCTAGTGATGAAGAAAATGAACGCACTGTCTGCAACCTTAAATTGCATGCAGATTGTGTAAATTGTTATATTTTTATCATTTAAGCAATATGATCTTAGGATATTATCTGAGAGAATAACATGCACAACAATAATCACAAGAGACAAGAGACACAAATAATTTTCCTCAGGGAAAGCATAAAGGAGAAAACCTCACAACTTCCTCAAAGATAGAATGAGCACTAATGGCAGCATTTAAACCCAAAGATAGAAAAGATGATCTCCAACAGTTGTTCTCTCTTTCACTTGTGTGAGCACTGGGCCTCTCTTAGTCGTGCACACCAGTTGAGTGAGTGTGTGTCTTAAATAGAGAGGCTCACTCTCTATTTATATTCTTTCATTCACTTAATATTTGACTCAGTTATGTAGGATCGAGTAATCCTAACTCAGTAATGTAGGCTTGAGTAACCACAACTAGGGTACTAATGACCCGACTTACGACGAAGGAGACTTCCTCGTGAATTTTAGTAATTCTCTCGATAGGAAGATCGGGGTAAAATGAAATACAAGTGATTCTCCCAATAGGAGCATCAGAGACCAATGAAATACAATATATACAAGTGAATACATTCTAAAGTTACAAATACATCAACACTCCCTCTTAACTAGGAAGGTATTCTCTTGACACAATTCATCAGCACAAGTCTTGTTCTCTGGATCATCACTAGATCATCATCAAAGCTGGATCATCACTGGATCATCATCAAATATGGATCATTGGATCATCATCAAATATGGATCATCACTGGATCATCATCAAATTTGGATCATCACTGGATCATCATTAAAGCTAGATCACCATTGGATCATCATCATCACTGCTTCTGCTATCTCGATCAAATGGTGTTATCTCTCAATTCTACTTGTCACAAGAAGTTCTACATAGCCAGCCCTTTTTCATGCTAGTTGTAGGCCTAGCCTCCAGGTAAGTCTTCATATTCTTCAACACTTATATCTGACCTAGTTAGAAATGCGCGCCCAACACTTCCATCTGACCATGGGAGGAACACATCCACCACCATGTCATAAAGGCACACCCAACACTCACATATGACCTCATCATGTCAAAAAGGCCCAGCACTCAAATCTGACCTCATCATGTCAGAAAGGCTCGTCCAACACTCACATATGACCACATCATGTCACAAAGGCTCATCCAGCACTTATATCTGACCATGTCAGAAAGGCTCTACACTTACATCTGACCATGGGAGACCCAACCTACCACCATGTTAGAATGGCTCTACACTTACATTTGACCATGGGAGGCCCAACCTACCACCATGTCAGAATGGATCTGCACTTACATCTGATCATAAGAGGCCTAGCCTACCACCATGTCATAATGTCTCTACATTTACATCTGACATGGGAGGCCCAACCTACCACCATGTCATAATGGCACACAAACTCATCACTTCCCCTTGGAAGGAACCTCGATCTAGAGAAAACAAAGCTTCTTCCTGAAGTACTCAAACTTCACTCTGTCCACTTATAGAATAGAATCACATCAGGTCTGATTACATCCAAGGATAACCTGCGAGCTTCACCATGACCAATTACATCCGAGGACAACCTACATGACCATTTACATCTGACCAACCTACGAGCTTCACCAGTATTTTATGCTTAGATAACCCGTCTCATCATCTATGCTAGAACTCCCTCTTTTGAGGGATCTCGATCTAGATCACAGACTATATCTTCACTGCTCCTCTCTGCATCATACAAAAAATGCAAGTCAGATCAATCAAATCAAATAGTAGTTTTCAAAAGAAACATACTACCTCCCAAATAGTCGAGCAAGTGGCGACATATTTTTCCTCGGCTGTACTCAGTGCCACACAGGACTCCTTCCTACTAAACCAATAGATCACACCTGATCTCATACTGAAGCAGCACCTCAAAGTTCTCTTCCTATCAATGGAACTGCTTGCCCAATACGAATCCACATAACCCTCTAGGTTAATTTTCTGATTTGTATCATACTTGAGTCCATACTCAAATGTACCCTTCAGGTGCCTCACTTCATGCTTTGAAACCATCAGGTGAACATGTCTCAATGTGTTCATAGCAAAGAAAATATTTGGTCTCGTATTTGTCAATTACATCAAGGAACAAATCATCTGATGATACATCATGGCATCAACCAACTCTGATGAAGAAACACTCAATAGCTTCAGGTTCGATGCCATAGGTGTGGTCATGGCCTTGCATCCCATCATCCTAAAACTCTTTAGGATATCTACTGAATACTTCCCTTATCCCAAGGATATTCCATTTGCATTCTACCACACATCCATGCCTAGAAAGTAGTGCATCATATCCAAGTCCTTCATTTTAAACTTGGAAGCAAGTCTCCTTCTTGCATCTCTAATGAGTTCCTCTTTTCCTTTCAGGAACAAGTCATCGACATATAACAGGAGAATCACTGGTATTCCATCTTCAACCTTGAAGTAAAGGTTGGAATCCACTTTACTATTAGTAAATCCTAGAGTCATCAGTAATCTGTCCATCCTGTCGTACCATGTCGAACCTCAAGATCTTCTGCAGTCACTCCCTCTGAAGTGGAGCATCATTCTCCCTCTACCTTTTGTACTTTATGTATCACGTACTGGAGTGACAAGTAGCTTCCTCTACTACTATTATACTATGTATCCATCTTGGGTCATTGGATACCAAGATCCTCTATCTTGAAAATGTTATTCTTGCACCCATCTATAAGCTTGTCATCCTATATAGGCTTTCATCATCAACCTTGTATCAAAGGCTAAGATCTTCATTACTCTAGGTGATCTTCAAGCTCCTCATGTATGTGTTATCCCATGGGTGTCTTTTGAGTTCGTACAAGGCCTTCTTTAATTTGCACACATGAGTCTACCTGTCACGTGTCTTAAATTCTAGTGGCTGCAAATGTCTCTTTGTATTATATGCCTTCTTTCTGTGAGTATCCTTGTGCTACGAATATTGCCTTGTATCCCATGATGTTCCCATCTACTGCATGCTGGATCGTGTAGATCCATATGGAAGATACTACGTACTTCCCTTCAGGTCTTCGATACCGCATCCTAGACATCATTCTTCTTGAACTGGTATTCTCTTTCCCTTTATTCTTGGCTACTTCTTCATAGCTGGAAGGTTCTGCATCAATGATGTCTCTCTACAGTGTCACATAACTGCACTGTGTCTGAGACCTCTTTCTTTCTTTGAAAGTATTGTCATATTATTCTTTATCTTCTATTATTTCTCTAATTGTCATCACTTTTTCTTCAGAAAAAGTCTCATCCTTCTTCTCTTGTAGGCGATTGTATGTGATTTTTCCTACAAGTCAAATGCATTAGTTGTATGGTTAAAAACATTTCATAAGGCATATTCATAATGGAAAATTATTATGCATAAAGATATAATCATACAACTATTTTAGCCAATACAACATTCATCCATATCTCACGGAACCTTTATAGATGCCTTCCATCTCTACCAAGACATCATTGAGATTGTGCACTAGTCCAATATGTTAGCAAAGAGGTTTCATTCTAGATAAGTAGCAATGGAGATTTGTATAGCACCATGAGCTACTTACCCATCACATGCATATTAGTAGTATACTGTCATTAATGCAAACATTCTATCATGCATAACACATCAACTGAATATAAACAAATACATAACAAAATAATATCATGAAATGACAATTGAATACTTATCTTATTTGTTTTGTGGGTAGAATCATTCTTGATCCTTTAGCTTCATCATATTCTTCATTCATAATAGCATCATTTCTTATCCTAGTGCTAAGATGGATAAGAGGTTCTTCAACAATTGAGTCCTTCATATTCCTCATTGCTTGAGGGATCTTTGTTAGATATTCAGTTTCTCCCATCTTCTCTTTCTCTTATTATGAGCCGAGCTTCTTCTTGTGTGCACTCTTCCCAGAGTCTGCTGAAAGTATTCACTTCCTTCTGGAACACATTCCTTGAATGAATTAATCCCATGATCCTAAGAGGCCATTCAAGGTGGTTATCACAATTTATGTATTCTCTACTTATTCATCCACTGCTTCAAGTTGTTATTTGATTCGAGAGACCCTTGTAAAGTTTGACTGTATGGTCTCTGCATTCTAGATCTTTACAATGTACATTCTTCAACTAGTTTCTCAAAGTCATCTTCCAATTTATGTTCTTCTCTTCAAATAGATTGGTCAACGAATCAAAAATATTTTTAGGTGTCTTTATGTATGACACTTGTTGTATAAGGTGATCCTTGATTGAATCAGTAATGATCTTCTTGGCCTTGACCAAGTTCTTCTTGTGTAAGGATTTAGCCTCATCTCCCTCTAGAACTGGAACCTCTCCACTTATGTAGGTGTCCAATTCATTTTCTTCAAGAACCAGTGACATCCTATACTTCCATTCTCTTCACCAAGATTTTCATCAAGCTGGTGTGATTAGTCATTTTGAAAAGAGAACCTCAACTGTAAATAGCAAAAGATTAGATCTTACCGATTTGAGGTGTCCGTCCTGGTTCTCGAGCTGGATGATCTAGGGTTTGTCAGAGAAACCCTAATTTTCAAAACTTGGAATATTTTAGATCTGATTGGATAGAAATATGGACCTCTTCAAGGCTAGATGTCCAATGTACTCCTTTTCTGAAAACAGTGGAGGGAAGCTCCCACAACAGGAAGACCTAGTTTTTCAATTTCCTCTACAGACATTCCTGATACTATTTCTGTGTTATATCTAAAAGTACTGCTCCTCTATGTCTGAAATTTCATACTATGGCAACCTCTTCTGTTCTCTTTTTAACACCATAGGTTTGATCAGAATTGGTTTCACCAATTGGGACTTATGATTGTTTTCCCAAGGTGACTTATTTTAGAACTGCTCAGCATAGCAAACTTGTACGGACTGCCACGTGTCCATGTTTCACCGTCAAGGTTCGCAACATTTACCACAGAAAGTACAGTCTGTGCCCTATATGGAACATATTGAGAAATTTTATTTGGACCTTTGCAGCCCGAGGTATAGAAATTCTCCCTAGGTGTCATGTTTAGGGATGAATTCTGGAAGAGGCTAGAACCCTGATTTGGAGGATTCATATCTCCCAGAATATAGAGAATCTGAGGCTGAAATTTTTACATAGGATACATTAGGATCTTATATTCAGCTTGTGAGAATTTGGGCTCCTGAGCCTTTTTGAATCTAAAGATACATCGACTATACCAACAATACCAATTTTAGTATTTTAGGGTTTTTCAGGTTCGGGGTCAATTTAGGGTTTGACTTTCCTAGAGTTTTACCTAACCAAAAATATCGACCTTGGTCTCTAAATTTTGATTTTAATGAGGAGAGAAATCCTATGCCGGGATCACTCAAAAATTCCTCTTCTGTAAAAATCCCTAATTTCCTGCAGCAAAAACTGAAAATTCCCAAAATCAAATTTTGCTTTGACAGAAAGATGCGCCCTTCAATGGAGAGTTATCCTAGCCTTCTTTTGCTGATGATTTGTGGAGAGAGACGCAAAAAGTAAGAAGTCCTAGCTTCTGCAGCTGCACAATGTCTTTTTCTAAGGTTATCTCTGATACCATGTTAGATTTTTATCACTAAGCAATATGATCTTCAGATCTTATCTCAGAGAATAACATGCACAGCAATAATCACAAGAGGCAAGAGACACCGAATTTTCCTCGGGGAAACCATAAACGATAAAACCCCACAACTTCCTTTGAGATAGAATGAGCACCAATGGCAACAGTAAAACCCAAAGACATAAAGGATGATCTCCAATATTTGTTCTCTCTCTCACTTGTGTGAGCACTTCCTCTCTCACTGATGCACCCTAGTTGAGTGAGTGTGTATCTCAAATAGAGAGGCTCACTCTCTATTTATATTATTTCGTTCACTTAATATTTGACTCAGTTATGTAGGCTCAAGTAACCACAACAAGGGTACTAATGACCTAACTTACAATGGAGGAGACTTCCTCATGACTTTTAGTAAGTCTCCCGATAGGAACATCAGGGTACAAGGAAATACAAGTGATTCTCTCGATAGGAGCATCAGGGACCAATGAAATACAATATGTACAAGTGAAACATTCTAAAGTTGCAAATACATCAACATAAATTGCTTGAAATATGTTAGAGTGTTTATTGGATAGGGACTGCTGATGTTTATACAAAGATATAACATGCATGCGATATTACGAACAAAAACACATACACGTTTTTATCAGCTATAACGTGTACACGTTACGTTCGAATAACGTTTATCATTTTTTAAGAAGGCAGTTCCATGAATAAGGGATAATTCAATGTTTATGGGGAATTAGCAAGCACTCCCTAAGTCTTACCCCCAACCCCCCCCCCCACTTCGCCTCTTCCCCCTAACTATTGTTTTAAA
>LPNX010170103.1:11611-34212 GCA_001517045.1 Pseudotsuga menziesii
TTGATCTTGTGTGTTTGATGTGTTTTTGCAGGAATCTTCTTGGAGATCTTTGCCATAGGTGAAAGACCACATCAATATTTGAAGATTGTATTCCAGGTGTCTGTAGCTTCTAGGAGAAATTTATCAGCCTTGTTGTGACTTATTTGTTTTGGATCTGAACCATTCAAACCAAAGGAACAACTTCTGTCTGCAGAAGGTGCGAAATTCCTGACAACAAATTTGGTGACTCTGCTGGGGAAGAGCTTCAGCAGATCTGATCTTCCCTAGACTTTGAACACTTGTCTGAATCCAAGCTCCAGCTTTTTATCATTTTAGTCATATTTACCATCTGACCTAGTTAGGTTTTGGTTTGATATAATCAGATATCTTTAGATCGGAGCCATCCTGACTTTCTATGATCTTTATTACTATTAATTCATCTCTTTTGATGCTGGTTTGCAAAAGTTTGACTTTGTTTCTTCTCTCTTATTGTGTTTTGGACATTTGTAGGGAACCGTGTCTGTGCAATGGACAAGAAGCGGTGCCACCTCCTATGCGTAGTTAGAAGGAAGTGGAGCTACCGCCTGTGATCAGCAATCAGGAAGCGGTGCTCGAGCAAACCCGCTCTGCCAGTGACCTTCTAGAAGCGGTGCCAGTTAGGCTATTTAGTCCCTGTTTGATTTCAAAACTGTGGCTTTTGTATTTTGATTTTGTGTGTTTTCGACTTACTTTTTTATGAAAATGAAGTGTATTTTTGAATTGTATATTCTGTAGTCGCTTTGATTGTTATATTCTTTCTGAATTCAAAGAAGAGTTTATGTTTCTTGCATTGGATTTTGCATTCTTTTCTTTGCTTGAAACCTCTTTCTATTTTCTGTAGATATTATTCATTAGAATTGGAAAATATACATTTCATTTTCATGGTTATGTTTTGGTTTGTTTTGGACTTGGAATGCATGAGTGATCCATGTGCTTTTTAGTCTTTCTTTGCATGGGGTGATTTTTGTTTCCTTTTTCATGCTGAGTTTTTCAGTGCTTGGTAGGAGGGATTGGTTCTTTGTTTCCTTGTTTGTTCCAAAAAGAATTTTTAGCTTCTCTCTCCTTTGCTTTATTCGCAAGCATGTTAAACGATTTTCTTCTTGTTTTGTGCATGATTGTTTAAAATTTTGGATCTTACTTTCATTAAAAATAAATATTTGTTTTCATCTTTACGTGCACTAGAGTTAGTTTTGTTTGGAAACGTTGGTGAAATCATCTTTACATCAAGTTTTTATGCATCTTTTTCAAGCATGAAAAGATAGGAAACTTTTTTGGTTTATTTATGTTAGATGTTCTCTAGATCTCTTTTTTAATTGCTTTAGAGATTGTTTGGGGTGTATTGATATTTTACTTTTTCGTTTGAAAAGATAGAATTGCATTTGCATTTGGGTGTGCATTTTGAAAGAAAAATAAATCTCTCTCCCTCTTTTAGGTAGAATTTCATTGAAGAGGAAAACTTACATTATCATATAGATCAGTGTGCATCTTATTTAATTTCAAGTTTTCACTCCATGGTTCCACCTAGCCGCACAAGATAAAATTAATAGTAGTACTAGGTTAAAACTTTTAGCAATTTGATCGTTAGGTTAGCGACGTGTTCCGACGTCAGTAAGCGTGGTAGCTGTCGTTATTTTCCAGAACTATATCCCCGGGGCTTGTAGTTCTTCCGTGTATGTCTGGTATATCGAACGGCCTTTCACGTACCCTTGAGGTATATCGAAAGGTACTTCACATACTCGGTAGTATATCGAAAGGCTCTTGACGAACGCTTGTGCATTAGATAGCACCACTATGGATTTGAGTTCCCACGTACCTAATATTGGGAGACCCTTTTAGGAATCCTCAAACCATCTTAGTTATCCTTTTGACCTGTCCTGTGAGGTTCCTGACTCTTATCCACTCCTTTCACATGTTTTCTTGTTGCTTTTAGTTTGAGTAGTGCTTTCTTGTGCGTGGTAGTTAGGGGTTTTTTAGAGAGTTTAGAGATGGAATCCCCATCTGGGACTATGTAACATCCCCGACCCTTCGACTGATGAAGAGGACACTACCAATGCTGCTATCTACCCGAGAAAATAGTCCCATGAACATACACATAAAAATTGAAATGATTTGAACTAAAATATGCATACATTGTTACCATACAGCGGAAGAAAAACCATACATTCAAGCATTCAACATGTTCATTGTAATTCATTATCAAATGTAACTACAGGG
Organism: Pseudotsuga menziesii; assembly: GCA_001517045.1. Classification (NCBI taxonomy): domain Eukaryota; kingdom Viridiplantae; phylum Streptophyta; class Pinopsida; order Pinales; family Pinaceae; genus Pseudotsuga; species Pseudotsuga menziesii. The sequence continues at coordinate 13,844 of LPNX010170103.1, forward strand.
ATTTAAACACACGAATACTTATCTTAAGAAGAAGAACACCCCACAACCAACTATGTCGCTGCAACATTCCACCCAACCATAGGCCAGTGTGCTCCTTAATCTCTTAGCAACATGGCCACCCCCGAGCTAGGCATGATTCCCACAAGGAATAAGGAAACTAAGCAGGCTCACACATAGCTAAAGATATGTCAAAACTCAGTCAAGCCAACATGGTTGGGTTTATTAGACCAAGAGTACACAACAACACATAACCAAGCCAACAAGTTGGGTTTATCAGGTTATCAGGATATGGAAGCACTGTCTGCTAAGATAGTGGGCTCACTGAAGAGCTGAGGATTCCTACACCAGAACTAGCTTAACTCTTAGGACATCTACACACACCCAACACAAGGAATCATTCCCTTCTCTGCTGCACAATCCCTCAGGACATGACTTCCCTTCCAGTGCTATTCAAGGGGTGTAGAGAAGAGAATCAACCCTCTAGCTCTGTCTATAAGGCTCCTGCAAAACACTAGGTTTTTCAAGCAGGCTCCTTTCCACTCCTACACAGTCCAAAGACCAATTGAATACACAAAAACATACACCATTTCTGGGTAGAGGAGAACACTTCAGCAACAGAATTAATTTCCACGGAGGGTAAGAACAACCCACTAACAGCAAGCCGTATCCTAGGGACATTTTGGCCCTAACGTGGCCAAAAATGAATTCATCAACAACACTCAAGAGGATGTGGTCTCTCCTCAAAATCGTTGGGCAACAAAAAAACAATTTTTAGCTTGGTAAACATTGGGGAAATGCAACAGAAATCGTTGGGGAAGAACCCAACCACAAGAACATCACAAAAACAAAATTCTCAGACTCTAGAAATGAAGAATGATTGTCCATGTGAGGAAGAAGTACACAACAATCCAAAATCATGGATTTCACACTCAGGAAACTTCCATTCGTTTGAGAGAGAGCCCAATGTGGATTTCTGAAGATGGGGAAAAATGTCGAGGAGCCCAAATCATGAAGGAAGAACACACATCCAACAAAATCATGAAGGTAAAACAACTCCTAAGCTTCCCTACGTGAGCAAAATGAAGAATGTGGTTTTATGGCAGAATGGCATACGTTTTTGGGCATTTTCCTTTCCAAGGAAGTCAAAACACATTTTTCAAAAATGGGTCCTCTGCCCAATTCGAATTTCTTCCCATACTCTTTCCAGTCCATGCAATAACTAACTCAACCACATTCTGGCAGAATTTAATGATTGGGGAAAAAGACAAAATGGGTAGTTGACTGATTGATGGGTTCTCCTATTGACATTTGGATTTTCCCTATTAGCTCCAAAGGTTAAATAATTCCCCCTCCTTATCCTTAGGAAAATAATGATCCCATCTCTTTTTAATGTTGCATAAACATAGCTGGTTATGGGTATTTAATTAAAATGCATATTTACATGATGCCAAATTATAATGTGTCGGATAGCACGATATACCATTGGCAACAATTTTAATCGTCGAAACATAAAACATTAAATCGATGGTGGGGATTTTTCCCCTAGCTCCACACCACGATTAATTACAATATATACATCATATACATTTTTAATGCAAATGGGGTCAAAACCGGGGTGTTACATTCCCCTCCCTCTTCAATAGCATTGTCCTCGGTGCTTTACAAAATTGAACAAAATGCCACACTGGTACCGCCTCAGTGCTCCACATAATTGAACAAAAATGGATGTGTCAATCACATGGCATCCTCCATCTCCCACGTATCCTCTTCAAGACCATAGTGCTCCCATTGCACCTTTACCTACCCTATGGCTCGGTTCCAGAGCATTGTGACCTTCCTGTTGAGGATGCGCATTCACTCGATTTGGAACTCTCCCTCGGGTTCCACCTGAATCACATCCCAATTTATCACATGGTTAGGATCATGTACATATTTCTTAAGCAAAGAAACATGAAAAACATTATGAGCTCTAGTGCTAGCAGGCAATGCAAGTCTATATGCAACTGTCCCTATTCTTTCAAGCACTTCAAACGGCCCACAATATCTTGGTGATATCTTGGCACAACTCCCAAGCTTCAAGGAACTCTTCTTTTCCCTCACTCTGAGGTAAACATGATCCCCTACACTGAACTTTCTGTTCACCCTATGCTTATTTGCATAGCTTTTCTGTTTGTCCTGGGCTGCTTTCAGATTTTGCCTAATCTTTACAACCTCTTGCTCCATTTCCTTGAGCAATTTTGTACCAAGCACAACCATGTTCATTGGATTATTCCAAGTCATTGGTGTCCTACACCTTCTTCCATACAAAGATTCATACAGACTCATCCCTAAGGATGCCTATTGTCCATTGTTATAAGCAAATTCTACCAAGTGTAAATAATCTTCCCACTTGGTTGGTTTATCCATCACATACATGAAAAACATGTCTTCAAGCACCTAATTAACTCTCTCTGTCTATCCATCAGTCTAAGGATGGTAGGCAGTGTTGAAGTTCAAATTTGTACCCAAATATGCAAACAACCCCTTCCAAAAATTGGAAGTGAACTTGACATCTCTGTCAGAGACTATTGCCTTAGGCAATCCATGCAATTTGAAAATCTCCTTCATGAGTATCTTTGCAATGTCATCAGTCTTATGCTTAGACTTAACCGATATAAAATGGGCTGCCTTTGTCAACTTGTCCACCACAACCATGATGGAATCATGTTTTCTCCAAGTCATTGGAAATCATGTAATGAAATCCATGGAAATAAATCCTGTAATGAAATCCTATTTTGACTTCTTTGGCAAGGAAAATGCCCAAAAACATATGCCATTCTGCCATACACCCATCTTCTTCATTTTTCTCATGCAGGGAAGCTTAGGAGCTATTTTTGACCTCCACGATTTGGGTTGCTATATGTTTTCTTCACGATTTTGGGCCCTGGACGTTTTCCCCATCACCAAAAATCCACATTGGGCTCTCTCTCAAATGGATGGAAGTTTGTTGTGTGTGAATTTCGATTTTGGAATTGTTGTATGTGTGTTTTTACCTCACATGGACAGTCGTTCTTCACTCTCCTCAGACTAAGAATTTCATTTTTGGGTGATGATCTGTGGTTGGGTTTCTTCCCCAACATTTTTGTTGCATTTCTCCACCGTTTTCCAAGCTGAAAACCGATTTTGGCTCTTGGGGTTGTTTCACCCACTTACCATTTCTGATTTTAGCTTACAGGACGTTTTTGTTCATGCCCAGCATTGTAAATATTGTGTATTGTATTCGTTTTTTGCCATGTTAGGGCCAAAACGTCCCTGGGATATGGTTTGTTGTTAGTGGGTTGTTCTTACCCTCCTTGGTAATTAATTTTGTGGCTAAGTTGTTTTCCTCTCCCCAAAAATGGTGTGTATTACTGTGTATGCAATTGGTCTTTGGACTGTGTAGGAGTGGAAAGGAGTCTGCTTGACAAACTAGTGTTTTGCAGGAGCCTCATAGATAGAGTTAGAGGGTTGAATCTCTTCTCTACACCCCCTGAATAGCATTGGAAGGGAAGTCATGTCCTGAGGGACTGTGCAACAGAGAAGGGAATGATTCCTTGTGTTGGGTGTGTGTGGATGCCGTAGGAGTCAAGCTAGTTTTTGGTGTAGGCATCCTTAGCTCTTCAGTGAGCCCACTAGCTTAGCAAATAGTGCTTCCATCTCCTGATAACCTGATAAACCCAACTTGTTGGCTTGGTTATGTGTTGTTGTGTACTCTTGGTCTGATAAATCCAACCGTGTTGGCTTGACTAAGTTTTGAAATATCTTTAGCTATGTGTGAACCTGCTTAGTTTCTTTATTCCTTGTGGGAATCATGCCTAGCTCAGGGGTGGTCATGTTGTTGAGAGATTAAGGAGCACACAGGCCTATGGTTGGGTGGAATGTTGTAGCAACATAGCTGGTTGCGGGGCGTTCTTCTTCTTAATATAAGTATTCTTTTGTTTAAATCCATGCAATTACATTTGATAATGAATTACAATGAACATGCTGAATGCTTGAATGTATGGTTTTGCTTCCACTGTATGGTAATAATGTATGCATACTTTAGTTCAAAGCATTTCAATTTTTATGTGTATGTTCATGGGACTAGTTTCCCGGGTAGATAGCAGCATCAGTAGCATCCTTTTCATTGATCGGAGGGTCGGGGACGCTACAGACTACCACTCAAGAGGTCCCTTTCCAAGGTGTACCGTTTGTATTCCCTCCAAGTGAAGGTATTGGTCCTCCCTTTATTGCCACTCTATATATTCCTGGGTTAACTATAGGATTACTAGTTTGGTTGCTTAATCCAGTAATTCCTGTTACACCTAATGTCTCAAATGTCACCTCTCCTCTGAGAGAGGATCGACCTCAACCTAATCCTGCTCCTTCTTCTTCGGTTGTGGCTTCATCCCTTTCTTCTTCTTCACTTAACCAAAGATCTACGGTTATTAGTCAGGTGGATAAGAATAAGATGAAAGGGAAGGGTAAGAAGAAGAAGGATAAGAAAGATAAAAAGCAGCAACCAATTTCTCTTATGGTGCTCGTTCTAAGAGAATGCTTGGAAAACCCATGTTCCCTTGTAAGGTTTTCAAGGGGGACCACCTTCTTAAGGAGTGTCCCAGTCTCTCCCATGTACAAGAAGAGTGGTCTAAAATGTCCAAATCGTCTGTGTCATCAACCTCTGATCATCATGTTGATGATACTCCCTCAACCAGTGACCCATTGGTAAAAGGTCGTAAAGGTAAAGTCTTGTATCCTTGTTTGATATGTAAGGATATGCATTGTACTTTTCTTTGTACAAGCATGGATGAAGCTTCGCGTTGGTTGGAAAATATTATTGATCATCAACAGGTGATTCCGACAAGTGATAGTAAGTTATCCCTCGATTCCTTGTTGGTTGACCAAGTGATCAATTCAGTTTCATTTCTGATTGATCCCACTCTTCCTTCCGAGATTGAAGTGGTCAAGTTGATGTCATCTTCGCCCGATCCCACTCTTTCATCAGAGAGTGTTAAGACTGAAGTAGTCTCTTTGACCAAACATTCATCTTGTTCTTCTCTTTTAGTAGAGAATGAACTAAATCCTGCTGAAGTTTTTATGATCCGTTCTAATTATTCTCGACAAGAGGAAATTTTTTCTCTTATTCGACAGAACCCTCTCCAAGTAATGAGGTTATTTCCTTTGACTGGAGTAACCTAACAAAGTCTCGTCTTCATTCGAGTGTTCCTTTCCAGATAGTTGTAAATGTTACTGCTAGGCGGATACTTTGCACTATTGTTGATGAAGGGAATTTTGTTAGCATTCTATCCTCAACTGCTTGGCAAGCTTTAGGTTCTCCTCATCTTGTGCCAGCCACCGATCAAATACTGGCTTTTAATCTAAGATCTACTGCACCTTTAGGGATCCTTCCTCATTTTCCTATTACATTAGGAGGGAAAATTGTCTGCATTGATTTTATGGTATTCCAAGGTCCTTTAGATTTTAATATGCTCCTTGGGCATGATTATGTTCACGCCATGAAAGCTATGGTGTCCACACTCTTTCGAGTGATGTATTTTCCCCATGATGGGAAGATTGTGACCATTGATCAGCTTTCCTTTGTTACACCTGACCATCACATTATTCCCACTAATCAGACTACCCTGAATGTGCCTCATGTTCTTGTAATTCCTTCCCCTTCTTCTAGTTAGCTTCTTCCCATCATAGGTAAAATGGGGGGCATGGATCTAGTCTATGGACATCATATTGGAGTTAAGTCACTAGATTTTATGCTTTGGGGGAAACCTACCAACCTCTGGATATCATGTTGGGTATGAGCAGGTTTGTGAGCATAGCTCCCATTCTGTGTCAAGCTTGTTAAAAAATGAAATAGATGCCTTTAAGCATAGTTCTTATTCTGTGTCAAGCTCGTTAAAAACTAAAACATATGCCTCTAAGCATAGTTCCCATTCTGTGTCAAGCTTGTTAAAAAATGAAACAGGTTCCTATGAGCAAAGTTCCCATTCTATGTCAAGCTCATTAAAAAATGAAATGGATCTCCTCAAGCATAGTTTACCTTTTGATTTCAAGCTTGCATAAAAATGAAACCATTCCCAAGCATAGTTCAATTTCTATTTAAATCTCACTAAAAGATGAAGTAGGTTTCCTTAAGCATAGTTTACCTTTTGGTTTCAAGCTTGCATAAAAATGAAACCATGTTTCAAGCATAGTTAATTTCTGTTTCAAGCTTGTGTCAAAATGAAATAGGTCATTTTGAGCGTTCTTTATTTTAGTTTTGAGCTCGTTAAACCATGAAACGACCCTTTGAGCATAATTCTTTTTCTATGTCAAGCTCATTAAAAAATGAATCAGATACCTTGAGCATTCTTTCAACTGATCTTCGAGCTCGTTAAAAAAAGTAAGATGGTGTTGAGCTTACTTTTCATTTTTCGTGCTCTGGTTGAAACATGAAAACTGGTTTGAGCTTAGTTTATTACTTTTTCGTGCTCTGGATTCAAACATGAAAAACGTTAATAGAGTCTTATTTAAGCTCTTTTCGGACTCTTAAAATGTGAAAATATTGTCGAGTGAGATTGTCTTCTTCAAGCTCATAAAAGTACTTGAAGAGTCATCTTCCTAGTGATAGTTTACCCCTTTTTAGGACTAGGGGGCACTACTTATGAAAAATGTACACTCCATCCAATCATGACTGGAAGAGTTCTCTTGGGTATTATTTTACACTTTTTCGGGCCCTAGAGACTAAATCATACGAAAAAGGACCCTTTGGAGTTTTCTTTAGTTTGTTCAGACTCTCTAAACATGAACTACACTGAGTTTTCTTTCATTGGACTCGTTAAATTAAACATTGAAAGACCCTTTATTTTGGGAACGAATCCCTCCTTTCTTAGGTTCGTAAAACATATGAGTTTGGACTTGTCCGAAGGACGAGCTAAAATAAGTGTTTGTTACCCTCTTTGAACTCGTAAAAACGAAAAATGGCACTCATCAATCATGATGGGGAAATTAAGGGAAAGGGAAAACATTTTGCAATAATGGCAATTGTTAGTCACCTTTGAATATGGCACTTGTATGCATTTCATTTAGTCAAGTGGGTATTCAACTTTTTTCTGAGTCAATCCACTTTCATGAGTCATGCCACTCCTTTGAGTCTCTCAAAGAATGCATTGTCCATTGTCGCATTGTGTTTCGCCTCGTCAAGTCAATGCTTCCAACTCTTTGGTCGTGTCGCCTTATGTTCAAAAGGGAAACTGTTTTGAGAGTTTACACCTGCATTCAAAACAAATTTTAAGTCAATTACTTTTGAGTCAGTCCTATGGTTACATCATACTCAAAATTCCATAACTTTGTTCCAAGTTTCGTGTCATCAATGTGGGATTCATCATGGCCCTCCTTCGACAAGACTATTCCTGTCGACATCAACTCATTGTCCAGGAATTAGTCTTAGAAACAAGTTTAGTACCTTGAGATCTGTATGCCTCAATGACAGATTCTCTCGCTTTCAACATAGGTTCACATAATTGACCTTTGATTGATAGACTCCACTAGGTGTTCGACATCAAAAAATCTATTCACACTCAGTTGAGTGTACTAGGGTACCTTAGGAATCATTGACATCAATGGTGATCTCCCTCGCACTTGTTAACAGTTCACATCATTGAACAGTAATCAAGTGGTTTCTACCATGTTCGACTTCAAATCATTGTAATCACATGGATAGAATCGTACTTTGTGGAAGATGCGACGAAGACCCTGGGTATTTGTTATAGAGCAATCATAGATTTCTCCCCAGGTTGCGATGGAGTATATTGTATGAAGTATCAGCATGGATCCAAATTTGTATGGTCATGGCTATTCTCAAATTTGTGTTTGTATGACATAGATCTAAGTTGTATGTCCAGTAGCTATGTCCAAGTTTGAGTCCTCTATCACATGGATCTACGCTGTATTCTAGTAGCCATGTTTGTTTATCTCTCCCATGGATTTGCCTTGTATTGGTCTGCAGCCATCATGAAGACACATTTGCTCATGAGTCAAAAGTATTGATGTACTGCATATGCTTGGTTGTTGTTGATTTCTGATCAAGTCGATTCTTACCTCGAAGTGATAACTTTCTCTATCAAAGCTCTCTCCTATCATATCCCTCTAGCCTCATGCTTTGGGGGAATTTTGTTACACCTAAATCTCATCACCAACATGTGATAAGATCCTAAACACCCATGTTTTCCCTCATTCCCAAATCTTGAAGTAAAAATCCTTGATCCAGATGTCAAGTTTGCACATAAAAAACTAGCACCGCTTCTCCCCTTAAGCTTAGGAGTGGTACCTTATTCAGCACTACCTGAAATGTGTTAGCAGTGGCACCCCATTTACTCTTTGTTTGAAGAGCAGTTCTGCCTAACACCACTCTGTGATAAAGGAGCAGGAGCGGTTCCCTTGGTAAAAAGTGAAAAAAGGAAATTTCACGAAGCTTCTAGATAAAACCTTCATGTCATGCCTTATCCCTATTCATTTGGGTCAGTTGAGCTTGAAATCCCTCCTTTGATGATCTCCTATCCGCCTCACCCACCAAAGTCTCAACCATCTTTATCCATTTGAAGCCTATATAAATAGGCTCATACCCCATGGTTGAGGGAGAGCAAAGTCATGCTACCATTTTGACATTCTGGCCTGATTCATTAGAGTGAGCATAGAAGAGCAAGTTGGAGCTATTGGGGATAAGACATCGATATTGTGAAGGAGTGCATTCAACACTAAGGTGCGGATTGTAACCCTTCATTATTCATTAATGCAAAGTTGATTTTCTTCCCATATAACTTGTCTTGTATAATCTTGCATTTTTATTATTGGATTCCTTAGTCACCAATATAGATCTATGGATAATACTTTGGTACTTTGATCTTGTGTGTTTGATGTGTTTTTGCAGGAATATTCTTGGAGATCTTTGCCATAGGTGAAATACCACATCAATCTCTGAAGATTGTATTCTAGGTGTCTGTAGCTTCTAGGATAAGTTTATCAGCCTTTTTGTGACTTATTTTTTTTGGATCTGAACCATTCATACCAGAGGAACAACTTCTAAACTCGCAGAAGGTGCGAAATTCCTGACAACAAATATTCTATTACATTTATTTATGAATGGTCAAGATACACATGGATATACTTTCTAAAATTAAAATATGGACTCTTTGAGTGCCTTAACTATTATAGGGAACTTATAGAAAATCAATTAGGGAAAATAATTAAAATTCTTCACATAGACAATAGGGGAGGATATGTAAAGAAAAGTGTTCAACATCTTTATTTTGAAGCTAACATAGAGTTGTAACACACATTTCCCTATACTCCACAATAGAACATGGTAGTTGAGAGGAAAAAACAGTTCTTGAAAGAAATGGCCAAATACATGTTGTATTCAAGATCTTTTCCTTCAAAATTATGGACTAAGGAAATAAATTATTCATAATAAATTCACAATAGAGTCCATCACAAATCCTAATTCTTGAAGCTGCAAGAAACTAAAAGTCACACACTTCCACATATTTGGATCTCGAACATGGGACCACATCCCTTCAGATAAGAGGGAAGCCTTGGAACCTCAAAGAAAATATTGTATTTTTGTGGGTTTTATAGAAGGTGGTTCAAATTATTGGATCCTTCAACAGAGAGAAAAAAAAAATCATTGAAAGAAGTGTAAAATTTGAAGAAGAATCCTTGCATGCATTCCAGGATAAACCAACAACAACTTCTCCACCTATTCCCGAATCCAGTCTCATAGATGATTCATCTTGTTATTAAGGTCAAATTTCTAATCAAATTTTAGAATTTGATTTAGATGTAATTGAGCATGCTATTGCTAATTCTAGATATCATACTATGGTGAGAATAATAGACCCTAGAGGTAGGTAGATATTTAGTGGTTGATCCTATTAATTCGAGGAGTACTAGATCTCAATTTGAGGATGTTATGCATGCCCTCAAAACTACATGTTGGTGAAAATAAATGGAATCCCTTATATAAACATTCTTCGAATCATGTTGAGCTAATGCGAGATAGACAAGATTATAACCTTGATTTAATCCTCACTGAACAATTTCAATAATCCCACAATCAATGAGTGTTTGTGTCCTAATGATTTTTTGTTTTGTTTTTTAAAGACAAATAAAAGAACATATAAAAATACTTTATATTGTTTATAAATAGATTATTTGAAAATGATCAAATAATTGAGTAAAGCAAAGAAAAGGATTGATAAAAGATCATAGAATCATACCAAAATGAGACATAACCAACAACAAATTTTATTGATTTCATTCCAAGTTACAATTGAAATATTCCTTACAAACCCTTGTGAGGGTATGGATCAAAATAATTCTTATAAATATGAGGTGGTATGACTCATCACATGTATATTTATGATGTTTACAAAGAGAAAAACTAGATATACTTTGTTAGACAAATCATGCATTAAACATGTCACAACCTTGAATCTGCAAGAATAACCTTTATAATCATTGCAAATCAATTTAGAAACTAATAAAATTGAACAGACTATCAAAAACAAGTGAACAACCTTCAAAGCATAAAAAAATAGTTGATGTAAATTGATCCTTATTTTCCCCCTTTAGTAATATCCTGCTATCAACAAGAAGATCTCAGCCCTATAATAACTTAGAAATGAATGAATGAAAAATAATATCTCACTTTGAACAAGAGAAAACATGTATCATAGTTCTTTTCCTATCTCCACTCTTGCGTTGTTTCTACTTGTGTCTCCCTTTTATCTTTGAAAAAAAAGGATGAGGTAGTTGGTAACTACGTTTTAGTTAAGACGTTTTACTTAGGATATTTTAATAAATTAAGGCAATCTTACGTAAATAAAATATGATAAAGGAATATAATATAATAATAGATGGGATCCTTGTTGTATCCTTTCATTAATATCCCATCATTCACCTTGTTCCTCCCAACATTTAAACATGTGAAATATCAAATAGCCATCATAAATCAAATAATAAAGCAAAACACAACCTTTGTAATAGACCTCGTATTGCCTCAAATGTCAAAATTTGTTAAAAATATTCACAAGTATTTGTGTTCCTTTAACATAGTCCAAAATATATATGTAATTCAAAATAAAGTAAATAGGTCTTACTCATCAAAAGCAAACTAAAAGGGATATTTTTTATGAGGGGCAATTGGTCCTTGTTCACTTCCTTGAGGAGTGTCCCTTTTACTTAATTTTCCTCTCTGTCTAGTTGATTTTGTCCCTTGATTTTCTACCTATACAATACTTAGAGTGATGTCCCTTGTTACAATATTAGCTTCTGGAAATACATAATGATATGTAACCGAATGAGAGGAGGATTAGAAGAACTAGACCTAGCATATTGAGAAAGCCTTTTATCTTTGGTCATGAGTGACAAATTAGGATATGATTTTGGATTATCAATGGGATGCAAAGGTTGGTCTTGAGTGGAAATTGAGGCTACCCGATGATCATGTTTCTTAGGTGGTGGAGGGGGAAGCAAAGGAAATGAAAGAGTAAGGTATCCATGGACATCAAATGGTTGACTAAGAATGACTTGGTTCTATCCATCATTGTTTTGTGGTTCTAATTTCATAGATACATGTACAGGCACATGATTTCTAATAATACTTTTATGAGAATGTGGGGGTGGGCTAACATAAGTTCTAGTAGCTAGAAAGTAGCCTTTCCTAGCCAAGTTCAAGAAACTAGTCTGAAGAAGTTGATTAAACTCTTTTGAATCAACATCAAAATGTATTGAAAATATCAACCTTTTGTTTTTACCATCTTTCCAAGAGGTTGTTGTCCTCCTCCACAGCTGCTTTTTCACCTCGGTTACCTATGTTACCTTTGTTACCCTCCATGTTGAAGAAAATCATCTATATAGTCATGAAAGCATGATTAGTACATGTGCATAACAGTAAGAAAATTTATCAAATAAATTTGAAATTTAGATAATCTATTAATGGATCTATACCAAGAGAACAATCATGCATGCAATCATATTTTTAGGGAAACAGGGTGATGGGGCATCAAGCATATTTGAAATTACTTCATTTTCAAGCCAAAAATCCCTATCTCTCTCATCTATTACTCTTTGAACATGGAAAGAAGGATATTTGGGAAAATGAGGGGAGATGAATGAACAAATAAATGAAATAAAATGAGGGGAATTACAAATGGTACACGTTCAAACTATCCAAAATTGTTCAATTGTCAAAACAACATCCATTCATTATGATATTCATTTCCAGCTTCAACAAGGAAATTCTTCATCATTGTTTTGACATTCCACACATCTATTTGACACACATTGTAAAGGTTAATTTAATGACAATTTCTGATCCTGTATACTTTAAAAATGAATTCCATTGTATTTATTAACCAGAGATTCCACAACTATAATTCTTTTATGAGAGTCTACATATCATAACACATAACTATTTATTATAGTTAACACCTCCTTCACTTATTTCATGATTTAGACATTATAACATTATGGTGGAAGAATAACTATTTTTTTAGTCTTGTCAAATACCATTAGAGGAAATTTGGGGTCTAAAATGGGCCTTATAAGAAAACGTGCCAAAATAAGTTTTTGTGAGTTGGAATTCAAGAATCAATAGAATTTAAATAAAATAAGTCAACCATAATAGTTGAATTGACATATTTGTCATTAAAAAAAACTACTTTTTTTTGTTTGTATTTTCGACATATCTCATTGTGTTTTTACTCAAATTTCGATCAGGAGAGCTTGTTGGATGCGTAATTTAATTCCGCATCCAACAAGCTCTCCCGATCAAAATTTGAGTAAAAACACAGGGAGATATGTCGAAAATACGAACACAAAAAGTAGTTTTTTTCTTTCTTCCTCCAAAATTAATCAATATTGTTTTATTATTTTAACTATTATTTTATTATTTTCCTTAGGAGGCCCATTTTAGACCCCAAAATTCCTCTAATGTCTCAAACTAGACTCCATATCCAATTAAAATTTTCATCAATGGCATATTGTTAACACCATCACTTTTCTAAATTCTAAGAATGAAAATAAAAGATCAACAAAGTCAAGCTTCAAATCGTATATTTTGAACTTATGCATCAACTGTGAATGGATTACACATGCAGCCATTGAGAATTATTTATTTTGATAGTATGAGTTTATAATCAAATTATTTGCTACTAGATCACTTACTTGATAACTCATTCTTTTGAAATTTGAATCTTGTAACCTACATAATACCAAATGACTTAATGAACAACAACCTCGACGACTTGCTTACAATGTTTCATATGGCTTAGATTACAATATAAAGCATCGTCAACTTCTCTAGAAGTATGCAATTTTGGTTTTGCTATGCAAAACAAGCTAAATTCCTTAAAACTTTTAAAAGCAAGTTCTGAAGAACAAATTCAGAGACATGTCTTGAAAAAGGTTACTGTGAATTCGAATATGACCAAACCCACTACTTCCAACTTGAGAGAACATAACTCAAAGATTATTGAAGTTTACATTTGAACTCACACCCATTCATATGAAACCATTAGATGCATATATTAACAACTCAAAAATCCATATGCCCGTAGAATTTCATCATCCTATAGCAATTTCTTCCAAACACTTACCGAAAAGGTTAAAACAATAATGCTACAAACCAACAATATCAACACTTATTTGCTTCTTGGAACAAAAAACTAAGTGATTTCAAGATTATGTATTCGGGTTGCATAAGTAAAGTCGACTTATGAAGATAACTTATGACTTTATAGGTTCAAAATAAAAACCAATTCTGTATGCCATGTTATCAAAAATTTCGACAGTTCAATGGTCAAAATATTTGGGCGAGAGGGAAAGTAGTTCCTATAGTATGCGAAACAATTTTCAAATTATAACCACTTGCCAACAACTATTAAAACTTCTTATTCATCCACAAGTTACTTCAAACTAACCACAGTGTTGACTATTGTTGCAAACAATGTGTTTGCATAGTCTAGGGTTTCACAAAATGCCATAGAAGACTTCTTGATAAAAAGGATGAAGCACAACATCCCTAGCCTGGAAAACAAACTTTTGATGCATAAGCTTGGGTTCAAATCCCCCCCCCCCAAAAAAAATGACAACCTTCGAGTATGTTGGGAGGACAAATATCCATTTCAACAAAAAGACTTTTATTTTGACCCGTGACAAAATTGAGCCAATTCAGATCCATCAAAAATATTTTGAAACCATTTTGTTTATTGAGGGAAAAAATTTCAACAATGTTCTTCATTTTAACGAACAACTTAGAAATTAGTTACATGAAATCAAGACAAATTGTAAGAAATGAGGGGTATCACAAAAATGAAAAATTGTAGCTTGTTTCAAAGTGAAACACCTTTAGAACAACTCAAACAATTCATTGCAACTAAGACTTAAAGTTGACCATGCTTTTTCACCATTTTTAGAAACTAAAACCATTTCAAGCATTCTTTCACTCGAGGAGAGGGATAGGGAAACAATGCAAACATAATGAAATATCAAATACAACTAAGAATACATTTCTTTGCAAACCTCGACATTTGATATAGAAAAATATAGTTTGTCTACATACCTTTCAATTCTCAAAAACCTCTTAAAATGAATAGTCAATGCAGTTTGCAAACCTCCAGATGCACGCTATAGGTGGTAGCACAGTTACTAGAAACAAATAGTAAAAATGAACCTCATATGGATCAAAAATTGAGAACTTTACCATTAACACCCCACATACTCCAACATTCAATGCTAGGGCATGCAACCTATCAACCATATACCATGTTTAACCAACTTTTGAAGCACAAAACCTATCAACCAATGTGAGAGTTCATACTATACCGTGTCAACATTTCACAATCCAAAAATGCCCTCTTTAAATGCTGAAAACCAATCTCATTTATGGAAAAATCATGTGATATACCTAGGTTCATGTTCCCATCATTGCATTCATTTAATGCATATGATACATTAGCAAGTCCACGACCTTTTAAAGTTTGAGATAACCCTTATTAGTCCCTATTAGTCCCTGCCATCGGCTAGCAGCGACTCTTTGATTCGGCGTGCCGCCATTTGAATTAGTTTACACAAATATCAAAACAAGTTTTAAAAATTTATACTAAGTTTTGATTTAAAGTGACATCATCACTGTTTTTTCCGCCAATCAACAACTTTTAATTGAATTAAAAGTGTATATCACTGTTTTCTCCACCAATTAACAACTTTTTTACTTCTTATTTGGTCTCTTTTCGAGGCTAGAAGCAATGGAGACATGGTTTTGATCAAAGTTTGAATAATTATTATATTGATAAACTATTATATTGATAAACTAATGCTAGGTTCCAATTAGCATTAGTTAACAAACATTTAATGTTAAATGATGAGGAATAGGTTATCATCCATGCAACATCTTCATGGAGTGCACGTGGGCTTTCTATGCTTGCAACATCTGCATGGAGTGCATGTGCACTTGGGCCTTCCATGCTTGCAACATCTGCATGGAGTGCATGTTCTGAGACGAGGTGGAGTCGGAAAAACCTCAAATAGAAACCACTGCACAGATCGCTGAACTAAAACAATTTTGGATCTGTGATGAAACTGTGGAAGTGGACATCCTTTGCGATGTGATGAAACTGTGGAAGTGGACATCCTCTGCGATGAAACTATGTCCTGCAAGCTTTCGATGGGCGATGCTCTGTAAGCTTTTGATGCTTACAAAAAAGATTGAATTTCAGGATAGAGACGCAAAATTTTTTATGGAAGTTTGCCTAGTTATCTCACGTTAAATCGTGGCAGCATCTTATTTATTTTCTGTTCTCAATTTACTCAAAGCCGATATCCAGCTAAGAAACTTGTTGGGGCACAGCGCTGACCCTTGTAGCCTCTAGAAGGAACTGAAATTTATTTACCTTTGCTTGTGTGTGTGCCTCCCTGCTCTGCTCTAATCTTGAAGACAGTGTGCCACCTATTAGGTAAAGGGAGTTTGCACCTGAGGGTGCCTGAGCCACGGAGTCGTCTGTCACAGTCGCGAACACTAGAAGTTTTAGTAGAAGAGGAAGGAACATTGCGGTAATTCATAGCATTTTGTTCTCTGTCATGACAGCCTTTTGAAACGAGATTAGCAGGTCATTTGGTAGACAGCGATGGAAGGAGAACCTAGGCTAGATGCAATAAATCTTGAATTCCATGCAGAAAAGAATGATGGAGTAGGTAAAATTTTTATCACCTATTCTCAACATTTTTTATTCCAGCCTGTTGTATTGCTCTGCTCTGTGTCTTCAACATTTTTGTTTCCAACGTGTTGGGGATCCACTTTGGCTTCAACATCCTCCCCATTAGCTCTGATAGCAGCATTTCCTTTACCTGGTGAAAGAAAGAAGAACAGTGCATCAACAGTTAGCAGATGTAAGAAGTCTTCAGGTATGCTACTGTAATTCTTTTTTTATTAATATATGCAAGAAAATACTATTGAATTTTTATTTTTTAATGTTTAAATATATCATGGTATTTGAATAGAGATGTTACAAACCATCATACCAAGCCTCCTACTGCTATTGCATTTTTTTTCATTTTTTCATTATCTCAAACAGGTTGCCAGAATGTAGTGCATATATATGAACACTGCAGTTCTTTTATTTTTCAATCTTTGTGTGCAGTATCCGAGCAAAACTCCTAGACTACTTTAATTTGTAAAGAAACAAATCTCGTTTTTAAGATGTTTGAAAATTTGGGGAAAAAAATGTTTCTATTGTATGCCTTAAATTTGTAAGTTGCGGGCTTGTCATAGGGAAACTAGGCACTAATTATCATGAAATTTCATATTATTGCAAACTCCAAAATTTAATGCCCTATATCTTGAGGTATTTAAAACAGGATTTGGAGTAAGATGTGAGACTCACCATGTTGTTTATAGCAGGACTGAAAAAATTGTGGTCTGACCGCCAGCAATAGACAGGCTACCTTCTGGAAGAAAATCTAATTTCCCCTGTCAAGTCTTCTTAAAGAAATTCCCTTATGGAAAGAGAAATTCCCTTATGGAAAGAGTTGACTAAGTCTCAATGACTATCATCAACATCTTCATCCCTTTTCAAAGAATCAATCTGGATTTTTCTCATAAGGAACCGCATTTTGTATGGATCAATAACCTTCACAGACGAACCGACCCAGCCCAAAATCTTGGACAACAGGAACATGAAAATCCCAAAATCGAAATCAGTTGTGATGGAGCCATCCATGAACTCCTCCAGGGTCAATATAACTCAGAAAGAAAATTTTAATATCCTCTCCGCACTTAAAGCAAACACATAGAAGGCAGTAAAATCTTCCACGATCCCTCTGCAGTTGAGGGAGAACCAACACCGCTCCCAGATAGGGAACGAACGCCGCAATAACCCTATTGAAAGAAGGGTAAGACAAACAAAAATCAGTCAAGGGATGTGTTGCCAAGGCAAGGAATGCACAGGGAAATCAGCACAGAAATCCCACAAACGCTAAGACCCGTTAATTCTTAAATGCCAGAACATCTTGCTAAGACAAAAGTTGTTACAGTGAGCGATTGAAAGGTCTGTTTCTTCATTCTCTGATCGGAATGCATATCATCTCGTGTTTCTTTGCCTCCTTCCTCTCCAATGCAAAATATAGCGTACAGAAAATCTGTAGCCCTCCCTACACACAAAAGCTCATTATTTTAATGGAAGTGTGAAGCAATGGGCTTCGCCAATAGCCACAAGGACCCATTTCACACTCCCTTTCTTAGCATGCATGCAATTTGTGCATGTCATAAACGTGGCAGTGTTGGTTTATAGTGTCTAGGTTTTTCTCATGACTCACGTTAGACACATTCCAATGCGCCCTTAGATGAAATCCCATCTTGGATAATCTAAAGAAGCAGAAAAAAGACAATTTAACTTATTCAGTAAGCTAATAAGTAAGCTAATAATATAATATAATAACACTAACCTGTTATTAACCTCTTTTCTATAATAATATAATATAATAACACTAACCTCCTATTAACCTCTCTTCTATCGTAAAAGATCATCCACTAATCATCGTAAGACAACATAAATTGTTGAAAAATAAAAAGTTCCCCTACCTGGTTAGGGAAAGAGCTCTTTCTTCTTCCCACAAAAGTAAAACGATCTTAAGTAAAACAATTATATAAGATCTGGAGATTGGTTTGTTGAGAGAAAGCCTTTTTGTAAAAGTTAATATATAATATATATATATATATTTAGTTTTCGCATCCAAGTTATTACATTAGTGAGGTTTACAAAACTAACAGAAAACACAAGATTCCCTTCTCACGCTTCATCGTCTCAAGGCGATCAGTTTCATAAAAGGAGTAAGATAGCAATGAGACGGTTCAAGTCCGCCCTCTCGTTTGAATATTAAGCACACAAATTTTTAGCCACAAATTCAGAACCGGGGACAAGTTGACTGTCTATTGAGCATGCCAACCATGTTTTGATTAAACCAAATAAGAAAGAGGTCGATTCTCCATAATGGAGGTCGTCCTTCTATATATAAGCTGCAATAACGAGTTTACTCGATTATTAGGGTTGGAGGTAACAAATTCACATGGAGACAGTTCACTCTTTTTAATACACACTTGTCAACAGCCGAAGGAATGGAATCGATAGTTATGGAGGAAACCGTTTCTTGTTCAGCGTGATCAAATCAAGATACCAAAATTGAAAAGGACATTTAAATAGCTCGAAAAACCAAGTCGTTATGCAGCTTGAATGAAAGTAGGATGTTTATAAGGCAGTTGCCTTGCTCGAAACCCCAAAATTGCACATAAAATTCCATCATCATCACTTTTGTCCAATAGACTCTTCTCAATAATAACCCTGCGTGAAGCAGCTGTTGGATTAATTTGATGACCAGAAATGAACTGTCCTCTTAGCTTAAGATGAAGAGAGAATTCATCAATCCTGAGTTGTATAGAAGAGGCATTGTTATTACTCTGATCAAAGAGTTCCACTAACCATTTAGATTCCATAAAATTTCCACTCCATACAATTTGTATGGTTATAAACTTATAACATTCCAATCCTCCCGGCTCCAATCGGTTATAGCTCTCCTCAAAACAACATCTACTTTTTCCACCATTGCAGTCTTAATATTGTTATGGTAGTTGACAAGGTATTCAAAGTTTTCAGCCCTTCGATTCCATATATCTCCACGCGATCGTCTAACACGTCTGAAGATAACACTAGAGATCAAATGTTCTTGAACACCGTCCCTGTCCACCTGTGAAAATTGGTCATTGGAGCTTTCAGTTGGTTTCCGTAGCATCTTTTCTACTCTGGCATACTCTCTAAATGCCCATTTACCTTGTCAAATATTTCCATCTCTTGAACTCTTATCATATCACTGTTCATATTTGTGTTTCTCTCTTATCATATCACTGTTCATATTTGTGTTTCTCTCGCATGGCGGTCTCTCCATTTTCAGTGCTTCAAGTGTGAGGATAAGTGGACTTTGAGCTTTCTAAATGTCAATGTTGGCTTGAAATTATGATCCCTTTCCATTTGGCATATTTAGTAAAATACTTATTGTTGGCATACATTTGTAAAATACTTATTGTTGGCATACATTTGTGCATTGCCATCCATGTTTGTTATATCAAAGCTCAAAAGTATTATGTAACACGTTTGGAAACAATAAAGAAATGATGTGTTAATTGGATTGTGCGAGCAACTGCTGTGATTGAATGTTTTGTGAAGTGTTTGATTCTTTGCTACATAGCCTGCATATATTTGCCCACAAGTGAGATTCCCTCCGGTCCAAAGGCGGCCCGCTTCGTGAGTGAACAAGTGATGGCACCACTGATTGTGGTTGTGCCCTCGAATCTTCTTTATAGAATCTATTCTTATATGAAGGTCACGTGAAACCAAAAAAAGAAGAGTCCGTATTTTGGTGGTATAATGTATTATACCAACCAGATATTGTTCGGAAGCGGGCTGAACTCTGACGGCAATTTCGGAGCCCTTGCCGGAAGCAGCTAGAGCCAGATTGCACGCTGCATAGAATTTTGAGACATTAATTAATAGAATGTAGTTCACAATTACCACTGAAAGTTGTTTTCATTTTGTCCATGTTTAGAAATCACACAATATTCGCAATATTGAGCAACTTCCGAATACAACTGAAAATGCATCTGAAATTTTTAGTTAAATCTTTGAACAAATGTATTTTAATGCCAAAGGTTCTACATCCCTTCTAACAGACTAATAATATATTGAACATTCGCCAATGAATCCAACTGAAAGCTCAATATATTACTAGAATAAAAATTAGCAGCTATGTTTATTGTGGCGGAGCAGCTC
>LPNX010170106.1:10628-45127 GCA_001517045.1 Pseudotsuga menziesii
CTTAAGAAAGAAACAACCTAAAGCACGGGTTAAACAAGAAAAATGGAAACGAATTTATACATAAAAATATATATTATATATTTTTCAAAATAGGTTGTTTTAAATTGTGTTTTTTCCAAGGTGTAAATAAAAAAATTATGGAATCTCTATTTATTGAAATATAAATTATATATTTTGTTATAATTTATTGAAATTTAGATTATATATTTTGTTAAAATATAGCTTTTTAAATTGTTTTTTCTAAATATAGAAAGAAACATGGTGGATTCTTTCTATATTAATGGTTTTTTTCATTGTAAAAAAATATGTAATTTGTTATTCATAAGAATCAAAATTACATCATAGTTGTTAATGTAAAATCCCCTTCAAAGTAGGATAGAAGACAATATTGAAGCCTTGGGCAGAACATTACATTAATATCCAAAAATAAACGAGAGGGATTCTACCCGTCAACCTGTAGAAAGCAAAAATGCGGAAAAGACAAAAGAACTGTGAGACAAAAAATAGCAGTGCTCCGGAGAGTTATCATGCAGATACAACCTAAAACAGTCCAAGGCAAAACCAGAATGGAGAAACTAGAAGCAGATAAAGCGACCTTCAGTGTTCATGATTCTGTTTGAGTACTAATTACATAATTAGTGAAGAATACTAGGGCAGTCTCCTATCGCAAGATTTGATAGGTTGTCCACGTCAGAATTGAACTCCCTGTACAGGTGCCTGAAGGATAAAGAAAGAAAACAATTCTTTAGGAGCCCAATCCTTTTCAACCAACAATCATATATAACTCAGTGACTGCAACTTGGTGAGACCTCTGGCCCAATGAATTATCATGACCTTTGATTCACCAAAAATAGAAAGCTAGAGAATTTTTTTTTTTTGCGAACCATAAAAGCCCCCATATGGCTAAAAGTTCATGCAATTGCTTTGTTGGATCTCTGAAGATCGAGGTGCATGGCACTAATATTACTAATAGAAGGTAGACAACTTACAAAAATTACACTTCATTGCCAAATTTGCAATTTTCCATGACACAATTAAAAATGACTAACATAAATGACTAATTCATATTCTTCTAGCTAGTCATTTTTTATGTCGTGACTAGATTAGTCATTTATTTTAGACATTTTTAACTCTTTCACTTATTATCTAGTCATATTTGTTAACTGGTGACTAAATTAGTCGTTAATTTTAGCCGTTTATAGTTGGGTCAATCAAAATTGCTCATATTTAGTAGTAAATCACTTGGAAAACCTGTGGTGACTAGAATTTTTAGTCACCTAGTAGCTAATTCCTCATTTTGTACTAGTGTGATGATGATAGGTTTAGTTAAAACTTTGCTTTGATTTTATTTTCTAGCATTTTCATTGGAATGATGATGATGACCATGACGATGATGATGAACAATGATGATGATGATGGTGAGGATGATGACAATGATGATGAGGAGGATGATGACTATGATGATGAGGATGATGATGATGATGATGATGATGATGATGATGATGATGATGATGATTATGATGACGACGATGACAATGACATTAGAGGAAATTTCAACTCAAAATGGGCCTCCTAAATTTTTTTAATAAAATAATAGTTAAAATAATAAAATAATATTTATTAATTTTGGAGGAATAAAAGAAAAAAACTACTTTTTTGTTTGTATTTTTGACATATCTCCCCGTGTTTTTACTTAAATTTTGATCGGGAGAGCTCGTTGGATGCGGAATTTAATTCTGCATCCAATGAGCTCTCCCGATCGAAATTTGAGTAAAAACACGGGGATATATGTCGAAAATACAAACAAAAAAACTAGTTTTTTTAATAATATATATCCCCAAATTTATACTAAAAACGTGTTTAAGACCTATATGGTATTTCAAATTTAAAGCAATTTCATTGGCTAACAAATGATGACATGGAATTTGAATAAAAGTTAAAAGGCCCATTTTGAGTTTAAATTTCCTCTAATGTGATGAACAATGATGGTGATGATGAGGAGGAGGAGGATGATGATGATGACAACGATGATGAGGAACAATGATGATGATAGGTTTAGCTAAAACTTTTCTTTGATTTCATTTTCAATGGAATGATGATGATGGTGATGACGATGATGATGAACAATGATGATGATGGTGATGAGGAGGATGATGACAATGATGATGATGAGGATGATGACTATGATGATGATGATGGCTATGATGATGATGACTATGATGATGATGATGATGAATATGATGATGATGACTATGAGGATGAGGATGATGACTATGATGATGATAATGAGGATGAGGATGATGATGATGATAATGAGGATGATGACTATGACGATGATAATGAGGATGACGACGATGATGATGATGATGAACAATGATGGTGATGATGATGAGGAGGATGATGACGACGACAATGATTAGGAACAATGATGACGAGGATGATGATGATGAGGATGATGACAATGATGATGATGAGGATGATAACTATGATGATGATGATGAGGATGACTATGACGACTACGATGACGATGATGATTATGATGATAAGGATGATGATGAGGATGATGATGACTTGATGATAATGATGATGATGATGATGATGAGGATGAGGATGATGACTATGATGATGAGGATGAGGATGATGATGATGATGATGATGATGAGGATGATGACTATGATGATGATGATGATGATGACGACGACGACAATGATGATGATGACAATGATGATGATGAACATTGATGGTGATGAACATTGATGGTGATGATGATGATGACGACGACGACAATGATGATGATGATGATGATGAGGATGAGGATGATGACTATGATGATGATGATGACGATGAGGATGACGATGATGATGATGTTGATGACGATGACAATGATGATGAACAATGATGGTGATGATGATGATGACGATGACAACGATGATGAGGAACAATGATGATGATAACCAGCGTAGATCCAAATCCTAGGTTCTATCAAGCGCCGAGATGGATCAAATCTTTCGAGGTGCAAACTTCTTCTTAGGTATCCATTGATTTGATTCAAACCAAAAGACACATCTTTTTATTTAAGGTCCACATATAATTTTATTATCATTAATATTTAATATTATTTATGGCCGACATATAATATTTTTTATTTTGTTAGGAACGAACATTGCATCATTTCCCAACACATGGTTTTAAAACCATATGCAAGGCCCTCCTACAATCACAGGTTGTTTAGGAGGCCTTGCACATGGTCCTAAACCATTTCCAAGGCCCTCCTAAACCATGGGTTGTTTAGGAGGCCTTGCACATGGTTTAAAAACCATGTGCAAAGCCTCCTAAACCATGTACAATAAAACCATGGGTTGTTTAGAATGCCTTGCACATGGTTTTAAAACCATGTGCAAGGCCAACATTTTTTTGGGATAATTCAATTTTGTGTTTTTTTTTTCACCCACATCTTTTTTAGGGATAATTAAATTTTTACTTTTTAATTGTTTTTTAGGTAGGAAGATTACAACATCTCCCCCATATTAGATTGTTTTTGTAGCTGAAATTTATTTTGGCCTATTAGAAAAATTAATTTTTATTAATAAAAATAAGGTTACTAAAGTGATATTATTTTTTATTTTGTGTTACAAAATCTCTCCCATAATATTCACTATCACTATTATTTTTTGCACTTTACAAGATCTCCCCCATAAGGTATCCAGATGGGTGCAGTATGCAGCATCCAAGAATGTCCAACGCCTCACTTTGTGTCAATGCCCGCGAAATATAGAAATCCCTCCTCCTGCTGCCCTTTTCAGCTGTGGTAGTCTAACTACACTTCAACTCTCCAACTACAATCTCACAAATATTCCAAACGGTTTTATCTGATACAAGAATCTCATTTCTTGCTTTTTCAGTAATATCAAATTCACTGATGAATCTTTAGCTCTCTTCATTTCTCATTGCCCAGTTCTGCAAGAACTTGCCATAAACCCCTCTGTTGGCCTGTTGAAGCCTGTAATCTCAGGCACCCACATTAGAGATATAGTTATAAATGATAATCACGTCGAGGTTTTAACCATAATGTCCCAAACTTGTAACTCTGATACCAGAGAAGATAAACGTTTTGAGAGTGAATGGGGTGTTGTTTCAAGAACTTTCCCATGGCGTCCACAACGTGACAATGGAGTGTGAAAATAGATTAGTTGAACTGTCGTTGATATTGGAGTTGGATGAAGATGCACCCAATGTTTCAGCTGAAAGGGTTCTTGAAATTGTGAGTGAGTTCAAATCATTGAAGAAACTCTCCATTGATCTTTGGGGCCGCCTTCCTAGGGAAAACGCAGAGATGACTGTTCCTCTTTTCAAGATCCTCAAGAGGCATCCTAATCTCTAGTTTCTGTCCATGGCTGGCCTCTTTGCTGTGGTAAGACAGAATTGGACTATGATAACTTTGTGATGTCTTTACGGTGGGAAGTGTCACCATTGTATTGTATAATCTGGACAGAATATATATAGTAAAGTTCATTTATTTTTATTTTTAAGTCCAAAAGTTGACATAGTTTTGGCTTTGCAATGCAACGCAGGAGTTTGCTAGAGATCGGCTGCCACGATGTTTAAACACCCCACTGGCTAATCTTCGGATAGTTCACGTAAACACTATATACCTGGATGATAGGGATATTGCTGTGTTGGGTTGCTTGCTTGAGAGCTGTCCTGCCCTTGAAATCATGGAATTTTGACTAGAAGATCCATATACTGAAGCTGGGTACTTGAGATTTTCAAAAACATTGTTTTCATTGACCAGAGCTTCAACGCAGGTGAGGATATGCCAGGGCATTGCAGACGGCCACCCAATATTTTAAACATTGTTGTACTGCCATTACACATTTTCTATGTTTGGAGATGATCCTCTTCCTCGATTACCCATGATGCTCTGCGATATTAATGGATGGCCAAGAAAACAACTTCTGAATTTTAATTTAATGCATTAATCTGTGAGTGCTTATTCAATGTTTACGGAGATAAAATGACATTATTCTGTTCTATTAGTTTTTATTAATAAAAATAACTTTACTAAAGTGATATTATTTTTTATTTTGTGTTACAAAATCTCTCCCATAATTTTCACTATCACTATTATTTTTTGCCGACATGTTACAAACGTGACAAGATCTCCCCCATAATATTCACTTTCACTATTATTTTTTGCCGACATGTTAGTAACGTTACATCACGTGACAAGATCTCCCCCATAATATTCACTTTCACTATTTTTTTTGCCGACATGTTAGTAACGTTACATCACGTGATAAGATCTCCCCCATACTGGGCTGTAGAGCGCCTCTCGGCGCAATGATGATAGGTTTAGTTAAAACTTTGCTTTGATTTTATTTTCAAGTTTTTTCAAGGAATGATGATGATGACCATGACGATGATGATGAACAATGATGATGAGGAGGAGGACGATGATGATAATGATGATTATGAGGATGATGACTATGATGATGATGATGATGATGGTGATGATGATGATGATGACGATGGCGATGATGATGTGAACAATGATGGTGATGACGATGATGATGATGATGATGAGGATGATGATGATGATGACGATGACAATAATGATGATGATGATCACAATGATTATGACTATGATGACAATGATTATGATGATGATGATGATGATGATTACGATGATGAGTATGATGAGGAGGAGGAGGAGGAGGATTGTGTTATTGACAATGGCGTTATTTACCATGTGTTATTGACCATGA
Source organism: Pseudotsuga menziesii (assembly GCA_001517045.1). Lineage (NCBI taxonomy): Eukaryota > Viridiplantae > Streptophyta > Pinopsida > Pinales > Pinaceae > Pseudotsuga > Pseudotsuga menziesii. Next base: position 16,394 of record LPNX010170106.1, read on the forward strand.
TCGCCATTGTTTCTACTGTCGTGACCATGGTCGCCATTGTCGCTATTGTTGCGCTAGGGCTTGAGGTCATGTGTTATTGACCATGGTCACCACTAAACCTTTGTTAAACCTTGATACCCATCCTTGGTCAGTGTTGGAGGCCTCCCTTACCCTCGACTGGCCATAGGTAAGGAGCCTAAGACCTCATAATGGCACCCATGGGCCTAAGAAGAAACTAGTGGTGAAGACTATATTGTAAAAATACTCGTACATGTGTGAATACCAAGACATTGTTGAAGAATGTTAGTCATTAAATGGGATAAACGTTAGTGATTAAATGTTGTAAATGTTAGGCAGCGGTGCACACGCGTCTATTTGCGCATACACATTGATACGCGTGTGCGATCTTATACATATGTGCATGCTCATAAATATGCGTACGCACACCTGTTGCTGGTTAAAAAAAAATAGAGATCTGGATTCCCAGGGTTGCTACCAATTTTCACAGGTTTTTTCCAATTGTTCGCGCGTTTTGTGCTCCTGAACTTTGCAATTTGGCTCACACTCAATTATCAATTGGACACTCTTTAATATATTGGATAGAAGATCACTCTTGGAATTTAACAAACATCTTCAGTGGTCTTGGAAGTTAGTGGAAACATTCAAACTACAAGTTTTCATTGCAAGAAGAGATCATTTTGAATAGGTATGGTGAATTGTAAATAATTGTTTTAATTCACAAGCTTTTAGATCATTTCATTGATTTATTTTTTATCATATGCCTACAATAATATCTCTCTCATAGACAACAAATAATTTCACAAGAAGAATTCCCAACTTCACATCTAAACAAGTCTCACATTCTCCATACAAGATGAAGTATGCAATGTTAAATAATATACATTTGCACATGAATATATTTTGATTTCACACAATGATGGCATAGATGAAGTTATCTCTTGAGACTTCAATTTAAAAAAAAAACCTTTGACGCAATCATGGGAGAGGGTCCATATTGAATAGTTCACCAAGTTGTCCATATTCTCTATACAAGATGAAGTATGCAATGTAGACCAATAATCATTTGCACATGAATATATTTTGATTTCCCACAAGGATGGCATAAATGAGGTTCTCTCTTGATACTCTAAAATTAGTATAAAAACCTTGGAAGAAATCATGGGAGAAGGTCCATATTGAATAGTTCACCAAGTTTTCCATGCTCTCCTCTTCATGCTACCTTTATCATAACATGCCTTTGAGCTTGATAGGGATTCCTCTACCTCAATGATTTCTCATTTTTTCGGGGGATTTGCAACCTCCTCATTGTGTAATTAGTCAAATTGTTCTCTTTAGTTAGTGTAACTTAATTAGTGTACTTTATTCAATTTATTCCCAAGACATCCAAACACCAACTTGTGTCTTCCCTCACAACTAATGTGGCATATTACGTCTAATGTCATCTCGTCCGAAGGTGTTGGAAATGAAGAATATTTCACTCATATTCTTGTGACTTCCAATACTTTTTGAACATAAAGGAAGTCATAATCCTATAGCTGTAATACCTGCAAACATGACTCTCTTTACTTGACTCAAATAGAGTATAGAAATGAAACTTTAGTTTGAACATAAAGAGAAACCTTTAATCAGTGTTTATGTATCAATGCCAATAATTACCATTAACATATCTATAATTTAGTTAATTATGTTGGAACACATCATGTTTCTTGTATAATGGAACTAATACCTTATTTGTTGCTTCTTATGCAGGGATAGACCTCATAGTTTTGATAAAGAAAATTTTGGAGATGGGAAACTCACGTAACAGAGTAAGAAAAACTAGAAGGAATATGCCCATTGAAAAGGAAAAATAGGTAAGAGAAAAGGCTAGGTTGGAAATGGATAGAGTGAGACATGGTCCAGACATTTCCACTGATACTGCGACCAATCCTAACAGAGTTAGTGACATAACAACCTCTAGTTCAGAACCACGAGTGAAGTGGTTGCATCCAACAGACCCAACTCAAATTCCAACATCAACCTAGTCTCCAACCAACAATCCATCAATGATCCATGCTAAATCTCTTGAAGACATAGGTATATTGAGAGACGTTGAGTATCAAGCATTGGACCAAGGGGAAATGATTAATTTGCAATCTCTCCAAGAAGACCACAACCATGTTGAGCACATTCACAATATGGACCAACATGTGAATGAAGCACCACAACAAAGAAGCCCTCAGATTTGTAGCTCATGTCCACCTTCCCTACCTCGATTGTCTAGTGCAAGAAAAAGGACTCCTAGACATATCCACGTGGATGAAAGTTGTCTGTCAGGTCTTGAAGGTAAGTTTCCCAAATGCACTATCGATTAGAAATGTAGCAAATCAATGAAGGAATATTTTGAATCCAAAAGTGATGCAGGTAAATGTCAATTATTACTATGTTTGTTAAAGTCAAATTGTTTAGTTGTTGTTAGGAGAATTCTGGGCATAAAGATGGTTAGAACTTCAGAGGCCAACAATCATATTGTTAGAAATCTCCAATCTTCTTTTAATGCGATTGGGAAGACATCTCGTACTAAAGATCTTTGCACAGCTCGTCGTGTGTTATTAGAATCAATTGTAATAAATTCCACACGGTAACGTCGCCTCCTTTCACACACTTTTCACATACTTAAATTAAATAGAAAAACTGTTAATAAGTACTCTATTATAAGAGAAAATATTCATACTCCAGGTGGAAAAGATTATTGGGATTTTGTCGGCAGGGTGCCTCATCGAGATATGAAGTTAATTGATGTCATGTTAAGGACTTGGTACAAAATTTATGGCATGATCATACAAGACCTTCATCTAGCCAAAGAGATGTGTTAAAGCTAAGAAAATATTCTATTGAATGTGAACCCGACGTCAAACACTTCCTTGAGACAACACAGACTAAACTCTATGAGAGATTCAGGAATGAGCACACACAATTGAACCTGGGCCAAAGGTCCTTTGAGAAATGTAAACCATGGTATGTTCGTATATGCATTGATTGGAACACATGTTGTTGTAGATACCTTGTAGAATATGGATATTTTTATGACACATATAAACGTATATATTTTGTGATTTGCATACTAACATTGAGCAGGGCTGCAATGAGTCCGTAATACCACCGAATGCATCGAGATATTTTATCGTCAACATCATGTGTCCAAGGCATGAAGGACAATAATACTATGGAAAATAATGTCTATATGGGAATTGTTCCAGGTGCAGTAGGTTTTCTCTTTTGAACCGTTGCATTCATGGAAGTGATGAGAATCAATTTGGAAAAATGACCGTGGAGATGCACAGCTTCAAGTACATAACCTATAAATCAGATAGTGCGAAGGAAAGTAAAAAGATTGCATTGGTGAAGTCACAGGTGCAAATTATTATTGCATGTTTTTCCTCTTACACGTTTAGTTTCTACATATACATTCTTTAAAGGTCACATTCTAATATGACCCTTGTTTTCATGGAAACAAGTATGGGTATGTGATTTTTTGATAGATTTCTACATGAAAACCCAATATGTTCAACATGTGCATGTAGCGCGATGGAAGGATGATCAGTACAGAAAATGCAGGGACAAATTTCCCATTGGGACCATATTGTCAATTGTGGATTTTGCAGAAAACTACACCCTTCAGCCATAAAATGAAATTCATATTCAATACTACCATTATGACCAAGTCAGCATCATGGTACATATTACATATAGGCATGGCCCTGAGAGCAACATTAACAATAGGATAATACAAAAGGAGACACACTTTTACATAAGTGATGACATATGCCATGATCTGCATTATGTGCAACATTGTTTTCAAATTTTCTATGATAAGCTAAAGGAGGGAGATATACAGATGGATCAACATTGGATATGGTCAGATGCTTGTGCGGGCCAGTTAAAAAATTCCCAAGTCTTCCAATGGATGAGTATGTTACATAAGAATTACAATGTGCGCATATATGGAACTACTTTGAGACCAAGCACAACAAAGGTGAGTATGCCGAGGCCGGTGCATGCATCAAGACCGCACTATGAAGGGAGGAGATGAGGTTTACCAGAAACCCCCATATCAAAGAGGCATAATCCATAGTTCAATGGTGCTCTGTAACACTGTCAGATCGAACTAAAGTGCAACATACATCAACAGGTGTAGGAAGGCCAATCAGGAATTTTTGGCAAGTGGTTGACATAGATCGATCTCGTTCCTATAGTTGTGGCATAGTACAAGGAACACATGGATTTCATTCGGTTTGAATCTCAAACAACCCCCTATTTGAAATAAGGACACAAAAAATTGCTTGCTTTTGCAGCCCTTGTAGCAGTGGTGAATGGGATTAATGTGAATGCATGGATTGGGTTGATGATTGGGATCATGTGTCACTTATAGTAGACCCACGTGTAGTCGTTGAAACAACCCACTTAGAGGAGGGTCAGTCAACAATTTTGACAGACTATGACCATATATCAGATCTTGTATAGCCATGAAACATATATGTAGTTGTTGCCTCGAAAGACAATGAATGGGGCATGGATTATTGGTTGGGATGATGCATTCGAGGTAAGCCAATCCTGAATGGATCATTGATTGGTGATGAAGGCAATGAATTTCTTATTGGATCTATGGTGGTTGAGGATGAATATCTTACACTATATGGGAAATCAAGAAGAACTAGTGGTCATGTATTCATGGATTACAAACCAGGTTCTGTGGTCTATCACTTCACAAACTTGATTGTTGGAACAAACATCCATCTACAGACAATTTCAAACAAGAACTCAACCAATGTGTGTTACTTCTTGCCTCATTCAGAGAACTAGATATTGATGGAGGCAATTAGAAACAGAGAGGATCCAGATGGCTATATTGAATGAGATTGGCTAATTGCTCTTACACTCCACTGGGGAGAGACCCTATTTTGAATAATTTGTCCTGTAGGCATGCCTGGTCTATGTAGATTCAGTGGGGAGGCCACCTTGGCCATAATATCATGCCATGATCCCAATGGAACCGACGGTTCATTGATCGGATCCTCGATCAACATTCTATGGTGAGTTGCAGTAGGCCTGCAAAAGACATTCAGGGACGACTGGGCCAATTCAAGGTTGGGGTCCAAATACCATTGAATCTCTTGGTCTCCTGGCATGCCATTACCTCTAGGGGACCTCTCCACGTGTTTTCATGGCCCAATGAATTCATTGTGCATCGGTTTCGTAAACTAGTGTTTTGCTCAATTTCCTTAAATGCAACTCTCGCATTAGTGGGTCAACTCTGCAAAACCCTCCACTATGCCAGTATTGGTAGTTTTCCCATATTGAAATTTCCCATACACACTTGTTGGAGCCAATGACATGCAATCTTGCTGCTCCGTTTGGTTTTTTGCTCCCAGACCTAGAGTCACCAAGTGTCCCTGGACAATATTTTCATGCAACTTTCAAGTCGACATAACTCGAAAAACAAAGGTCGGATCGATGAACTGTCAATTCCATTGGTCTCCTGGCATGCCATTACCTCTAAGGGCCCTCTCCACTGAGTTTGCATGGCCCAGTGACTTCATTGTGCATCGGTTTTGTAAACTAGGGTTTTTCTCATTTTCCTTCAATGCAACTCTCGCATTGGTGGGTCAACTCTGCAAAACCCTCCACCGTGCCAGTCTTGGTAGTGTTCCCATATCAAAATATCCCCTACACACTTGTTAGAACCAATGACATGCAATATTGGAGCTCCGTTTGGTTTTTCGTTCTCGGACCTAGAGTCATCAAGTGTCCATGAATGACATTTTCATGTGACTTTCAACTCAACATAACTAGGAAACTGGAGGTCGGATCGATGAGCCATCGACTTCATTGGTATCCTAGCATTCTATTACGTTTAGGGGGCCTCTCCACCATTTTTTCATGGCCCAGTGACTTCATTGTGCATCGATTTCATAAACTAGGGTTTTGTTTAGTTTCCTTCAATGCAACTCTCGCATTGGTGGGTCAACTCTGCAAAACCCTCCACCATGCCAATATTGGTAGTGTTCCCATATCGGAATTTCCCATACACACTTTCTAAATCCATTGACATGAAATCTTGTTGCTTCGTTTGGTTTTTCTCTCTCGGACCGAGAGTCACCAAGTGTCCCTGAACGACATTTTCATGCGACTTTCAACTTGACATAACTCGACAACCGGAGGTCGGATTGACAAACCGTCGACTCCATTGGTATCCTGACATGCCATTACCTAGAAACAAATAAACCATATACCTAGAAGCTATGTACCTACATTACAACAAAGAAACTAGAGTTTCATGAATTGCAAGTAGAAACACATAATTGTATGAATTAGAAGTAAAAACTCATACATGAATTTCAAGTATAAAGCCAATTAGGGTTTCATGGATTGAAATAATTTCCCATACATATAGATGATGTATTATTTTAGTTTCTCTTATGTAGAACCACTTATACCATATACCTAAGATACAAGATAAAATAGCAAAAAAACTAGGGTTTCACAAACTACAAATCATAAACCTAAAAACTAGGGTTTACAAATTTACACATATAACTACAAACTAGGGTTTTATAAAGTGGAAATTCACATACATAGAGATCATGTTCTATGTTAGTTTCAATTATGTAGAAATACTTAAACCATATGTTGGGTGCTATTTTGACACCTTTTTTGATGCCTTAACCCTTCTAGACAACCTTCATACCATTATGATCATCCTTAAACCCTCATACTTTACTCATAAAACCTTGAAACTCATCAAATGAAGGTATAATTGTTGCTACTTTTTAATGAATCGGATTTTGTAGTTTTTAAAGCATTTAAATCAAAATTTTAATAAATTACAGGATTTACTAACTTCCCGTAAACGCTCCAAGGTTTGGATACTTGCAAGATGACTAGGTGAGATTTGAGATATGAAGGAGAATCCTTGATGTACAAGGATGGATTTATTTCCAACAACTTCATGAGATAGCCCTCACATGTGTCAATTCAATGCGGGTCAAAGACTACCACTAGTGCTGCTAGAAAGCATTAAAACGGGACTGTTTTGATAGTTTAGGATTTTTCTCCTATTTTTGTGTTCAGAGGGAAAGCTCGGGGTTATGGAAATTTTTCATTATGATATGGAGCAATATTGTAGCATTTCAGTTTGAAAACAATTAGTATAAATATTAGTATTTTTCATGTAAAACCATTCGACAAAACTGAGTGAGACTATGAGTTTTTATTAATAAAGAACTTAGACTTTCAAACAAATTTGAAAGTGTATTTTTTGTGGCATTTTTATGAGATTGATTTAGTTGCTGGTGATTTTATAGTCCATTGTGTGTGAGTGGAGCAGTGGAGGGCCCACTCTGCTAAGCCTGCACACCATTTCCTTTGCTATTGCATTGGTATGTTTTAATTTAATTTCTGTAGATGCACATTTTAATCTCTTGTATGCATTTCATTATATTCTGATTTTCCTGTAGAAGAATCTTCTTTAGCTATAGATTCTAATTAAATCTAGAAACCACATTCAACAATACTATTTTATTTCAATTCGGATGCAAGAGGGTTTGAGACTGTGTAATCCAAGTAGGGTTTGCTATACATTGCTTAGATTATTGTAGAGTTGTTTTAGGTTTACTATAAAAATATTCTATTGTTGAAAAACTAAATACATTGTGAACTTATAGTTCTTGTAAAAGAACTCAGTGGTTTATGCCTTCAGCAATATAACATTATTATTTTAGTTTTTATAATTTTTACATTTTATGATTTGTGTTTACATGTGCTTAAGTTAAAAATTGTCATTGCATACATTTCTTGTAAAGGATTTTTGGTAATTTTATACTTACAACATTTAAATAGCCTTGGGTCTTTGAATTACAATAGATTTTAAACCAATCTAGTTCTAAGTCCATAGATGTTGGATATGCTTCTAAGTCTTAGGATACCGCATTGACATTTAAAACAGTAAGCTCTAATTTATGACAGTAAATTGAGCCAACATTTGGCACCGTTGCCAGGGAAGCATATTTATAAATAGACATAGGAAGTTGTATCTCTTTAATATATATATATATATATATATATATATATATATATATATATATACAAAAACATAGAGCAGAATTTAGTTTTTTTTATGTCAAGACAGAGAGACGAAAAAGGAAGATTTATAAAAAAACACCCAAAAATAGAAACAACAAAGAATTCTTCATCTGAGAAGAAAAGATTCATTACAACAAATATTGATAATTTCTAGATGGCTGAGGAAGAAACCTCTAATAAAGGAGGACTAACTGTAGAACAACATAGAGAGTATGAAAGAAGAATGGCGATGGAAAACAAACAGAGAGAGATCGCTGAGGAAGAAGTATTTAGAGGACAAACTCCAGAACAATGAAGGGAGTATGAAAGAAGGTTAGAAACTGAAAACAAAAGACCAAAAGACAGAAGAAATGAGAGGGAAGAGGATAGAAGAAATGAGAGAGTAGAAGACAAAGGAAATGAAGAAGAACAAGAAACTACCTTTCGATTTCCAATCTTAGATACTAGTATCATCCTAGGAGAAGAGGTAAAAATGAAAAATATTCCACCATCCATTTTACCCAACTTTTATGGTATGACTTCTGAATATCTTGACTCATTTTTGTTTAATACTGATGATACACATAAGTTCACCTATTTCCTGCTACTCTTGAAACTGCTGCACTAAAACGATTCATGGGATTAGAAGAACACACTATCACTAGTTGGGATGACATGATAAATATTTTTCTTAAAATATATCAAGCATATTGTAGATCTAAAGATTCGAAAGATGATATTTTTAAGATGTCTCAACAGGAAGATGAAAGTCTGGAAGAATATCTTGAGAGATTTATGTATAATCTACAAAAATCTAAATATACTTCTTTAACTTCAAACATCATCAGAACAATCTTCTTGAAAGGTATCCAAGATGAGTATCTTGATGCTCTTAATGTTATGGGGAAAGGATATGTTTCCTACTTACCTTTTGATGAAATTACAGATTTATGTCAAAAGTATTCAAGAGGAAGAGCTAGAAAAGGGAAAAGAGATATCACTTCAAAAACAACTAAGTCAGCAAACAGAAGTATATCAAGAGCTGAGTTTGAAAGCTTGTTAGAATATTTTAAAGTTGATCTTCTAAGTGCTTTAGGGACACAAGTAGAACTCTTAAAAAATAAAAGACAAGAACAACAAGATCGAAAAGATCAAGCTCTATCAATTTTATGTCCTAAATGTAGGAAGAAACATCCGTTGAACGAATGTCCTTTAAGGAATTAATCAGATTTGTGGGTTATGTGCAGAAAATCACAAGACTAATGAATGTTCCAGGTTGAAATAATTACAAGCAAATCGGGTGGAAGAAAATCAAAGCATGGAATCTCTTTACCTTCTGTCACAGAAAAGGCCATGGCATCCACGTTTTCCAGGTATGTCTCAAGACCCTATGCAACAATTCTTTCCAAGTTATCAATATCCTGTTCAAAATACATGGAATGCTCCTATGCCTTGGTATACTTGGTCTCCTTAGCCAAATAAAAACTATCCCATGCAAAATTGGCGAGGATATTCCCATGGAAACCAAACATATCAACAGGCCTACCCACATCCTTATCAACAATATTTTGCTTACCCACAATCCAGCAGAGTCAACCTTCATTTCCTCCATAGCCAAATCCTGCTCGTCAACTGGCCCAACCTCAACAACTTCATCTCCCATCTAACCAACCTCCACCTCGACCAACTCAGTTACTAGCCCAGCCAGTTCCGAATCCAAATAATAGAGTGGAAAAACCCATGTATAATATAGATGAAGGAACAAAAATTTCATACTCAATCCTTCCTATTTCAAATATCCACTTGAGGTCTGGAAAAATATTAGAAAAACAATCCCCTCTTCTCATAGAAGAACAAGCAGAAAAAGAGAAAATTCCAAAAAAATCTAATACAGAAAATTTGCAACTAGACAAACAAACTCAGAAGGATAAAATGATAATACCTCAAACACCTCCTTTTCTAGAAAGGTTAGTTGAGGAAAAAATTTCAGTTTCTCTTCTTCAATTTGATGTCTTAGATGAATTAACAGATTTCTGTGTAAAAATTTCCTTAGTGCAAGCTATCAAAGATATCCCAATCTATACAAAAGCAATTAAGGAGTTATGCTTAAACAAGACTGGCAAACGAAAGAAGTATTCACAAATAATTCATGTAATTGGAAATTTAGCAGGCTTAATGTCAAATACCGTTTTTGTTGAGAAATATGTTGATTCGGGAATTCCAATGGTAACAATAACAATCAACAATTTTTCAATTTCAAAAACCCTAATTGACTTAGGAGCAACTATTAATGTCATGACTCTGGAAACAATGAAAAATATGGATTTGAAGAACCTTAGACCAACCACTACAATCCTTGAGTTAGTTGATAGATCTAAGATAGCACCGGAAGGAATACTTGAAGATATCATAGTTTCTCTATATTCTTGGGAGTATCCAGTAGATTTTGTAGTTCTTCAACCAAAATCTAACTTAGGGGAACATCCATTGATTCTTGGAAGACCCTGGTTAGCTACAGTTGATGCTTTTATTGGTTGTAGAGAAGGAAATATGATTATCTCTCATGGAACAAAAAGGAAACAGATTACACTTTATCCTTCTGCTCAAAGACCCTCTATGACAGATCAATTATCTTGGATTAATGAAACAAAGGAGAAACAAGAAGAAGTGATTCATCCTATCTTAAGTATTAATCAAGCATTCGATTTTCGAGAGGAGAATAATGAGGTTTTGATAGATTACTTTATTTCTGAACCTAATATCTCTGAAGAGTTAAGGAACATGCAATATATTACTGCAGATTAGGTTTTAGGGCAATATTTTCAAGAAAATTGTACAATTGATTCCTTGAAAACAACATTTGATGATATTTCTCTGTTTATTCCATTACAAATGTTCAAATCAAAACCATTGAGATCAGTCCTGCAAAATACTTAAATATTGGTGCACATATTACATTATTACAAGAAGAAAAGTTGATTGCATTACTGAATAAATATCACAAAGAATTTGCTTGGGAGTACACTGACATGCCCGAAATTCATCAGGAAACATGTACTCACCATATTTATACAGATAATAACATAAGACCTCTAAGGAAACCTCAATGAAGGATGAACCCTATGCTGAAAGAAATAGTCAAAGAAGAACTGCAAAAGTTGTTATTTCTGACAGTCAATGGGTTTCTGCATTAGTTGTTGTTCCCAAGAAGAATGGAAAGTGGAGAATTTGTGTGGATTGCAGGGAGTTAAACAAAGCAACGCTTAAAGATTATTTTCCATTAATATTCATTGATCAGGTATTGGATGCACTAGCTGGAAAAAGATATTTTTCATTCTTAGATGGATTCAGTGGATACAAGCAAATCAGAATTGCATTAGAAGTCCAGGACAAAACTACTTTCACATGCCCGTGGGGTACATATGCCTATAAAGTTTTACCTTTTGGTCTATGTAATGCTCCAGCCACTTTTCAGAGAGCAGTCCTGGCTATTTTTGCTGATTTAATTTATGAATGTGTTGAAGTATATATGGATGATTTTTCTATGTATGGTAATACTTTTGAAGATGCATCAAACAACTTAGAGAAAATCCTAAAGAGATGCACTGAATCAAATCTTTACCTTAGTAATGAAAAATGTTTCATGATGTTAAATGAAGGGATAGCGTTAGGTCATCATATTTCATCATCTAGAATAAATATGCATCCTGCAAAAATACAACTCATTGTGAATTTGTCAAAACCTGAAAATCAAAAAGATGTGAGAAGTTTTCTTGGATATGCAGGATATTACAGAAGGTTTATTGAAAATTTTAGTAAAATATCTTTGCCACCATTCAAATTACTTTCCAAAGATATAAATTTTCATTGGGATACTAATTGTCAAGTTTCTTTTCAGACACTTAAAGACAAGTTATTATCGGCACCTATCTTACGAGGGCCTGATTGGACATTGCCATTTCACATCTCCACAGATGCATCAGACACTACAATTGGGGCAGCATTGGTTCAAAAAGAAAAACTCATGACTTATGCTATTTAATTTATTAACAAAAATCTAACCCCTGCAAAGTTGAATTATATAGTTACTGAAAAGGAGATGTTGGTAGTGGTACATGCTGTAAACAAATTTCGTCATTACGTTACTGGTTATGCAATATTTTTCCATACAAATCACTCTGCCTTAAGGTATTTAATGAACAAGACCATAACAAATGGCAGGACGACAAGATGGATTTTATTGATGCAAGAATTTAATATTACTGTCCTAGATAGACCTGGAAGGGAAAATCAAGTAGCAGACTTTTTATCTCGATTAAACAATTCTGGTGAGATTGTTCCTATTTTAGATAATTTTGCTGATGAACACTTATTTGCTATTTCTATTATAACCCCATGGTATGCTGATATAGCTAATTACTTATCCTCAATAAAACTATCACCCTCTATGACATCAAAAGAAAAGAAACGAATCATTAAACAAAGTGCTAGACACACATGGGTAAATGGAGATCTTTTCTATACAGGATATGATCTTATCATTAGAAGATGTGCTAGGCAAGATGAGGTTTTAGACATTTTGAAAGCTTGTCATGATGAACCATGTGGTGGCCATTTTGCAGATAAATGGACAGCTTACAAAATACTCAACCTGGGGTATTATTGGCCATCTCTTTTCAAAGACTACAAGAAGTATGTTAGAAGCTGTGATATTTGTCAACAGATGGGAAGACCAGTACCATCAAATGAGATGCCACTACATCCACAGGTTCTGATAGAACTATTTGAAAAATGGGCTCTCGATTTCATTAGACCAATTAACCCACCATCAAAAGGAAAAAGGTATATATTGGTATGTGCTGACTATTTTACAAAATGGGTAGAGGCTAAAGCACTAGCAAGAGCAACTGAACAAACAGTAGTCAGTTTTCTCTCTAAAGAAATATTTGTTCGATTTGGAGTTCCTAGAGAAATTGTCACAGATCAAGGAGAACAGTTTACTTCTAAGCTGATGCAGGAGATAGCAAAAAAGTACAAAATCAAGCACGGGAAGTCTACCCCTTACCACCCATAGGCCAATGGCCAAGTAGAGTCCACCAATAAGACTTTGGAAACAATCATGACCAAGACAGTTCAAATGCACTGAAAATATTGGTCAGACAAGCTTCATGAAGCTCTTTGGGCATACCGAATTGCTTGGAAGAACAGTGCCAGTTTTAGTCCCTATCAGCTAGTCTATGGTAAGCAAGTGTTATTGCCAATTGAATTTCAAATTCATAATTTTAAATTAGCAGCTGATCTAGGGGTAGAAATTTCTAAAGCACAAAAAGAAAGGATAATACAGTTAAATCAATTAGATTAGATGAGACAGGCTGCAATAGAACAAACAATTATGGTACACCAACAAAGAGCACAATGGCATGATAAGTTCATCAAGAAAAAGTCGTTTAAGGTAGGAGATTGGGCCTTACTATTTGATTCTAAATGCAAAAATTTCAAATCAAAGTTCACAACTCATTGTCTTGGTCCATACAAGATTGCAGAAGTATATGACAATGGCTTAGTCTAGTTACAAACAATAGATGATGTAGCATGTACATTCATAGTTAATGGACATAGGCTGAAAATCTACAATAAGCCTGTCAACAAAGAATATTTCCTACAACAGATTTCTCAATAGCAGGAGATGGAAGTCCTGGAAAAACGCATTGGTGTTTCTCCTTCACTTCCTCCTGAATAATTAAAAAAAAAAGAAACTTAAAAAAAGAAAAAAAGAAAAAAAAAAGAAAAAGAAAAAAAAACAAAGTTTAGTTGTGAAAACCAAAAAACTAGCACATCCTAAACTTGGATTTTCATTGGAAAAACAAGTTTTACTTGGCCATTGCAAATTCACAATAATATTTTATTTCCTAGTTACTTTACATATCAGTTTTTCAATATCAGTGACTTGAGGACAAGTCAATAAACAAGGCTATGAGGGAGAATCTAATATTTTTCATGTTTAAAAAAAAAAATCCTCCAAGCCTCCTGTAGATGTCAAAATTTGGTTTTGCATCATAGCATAGTTTCATTCCAATAAATAAAAAAATCACAAAGTTTTTAGAATTGCAGAGGGACGTGAAAATCAAGTTAGATTAAGAGCAGAGGGACCTGATTTTTATATTTAGCAGAAGAACTTGAAGAGGAGATTGAAAAGAAATTGCACAGAAAGACACACCAAGCTACATGAACTAGGAAATAATTGCATAAGGGGCACATGTGAAGATATTTAGAGGATCAAATAAGCTTCAGAAATCCAAACTGGTTACATCAAACATCATGAAGAGCACAAGGGATTGGCAAGAAAAGTCTCTAATGATTTTTTTTATTTTAGTTTTTTCAAAAGTTTCATTATTCTTCTTTGTTTAGTATGTGACAAAAAATTCCTTTCCATTATATAAACTTGAATATCTATCCATTCACTCTCAGCCTCACCACTTGGATCATCCATCCATTCATTCCCCTACCCTAGGCTCAAAATTGGTAGTTAAAGATAAAACAGTTGTAGGTCTCATGCCTGAATTGCACTCCGTAGGAAAGGTTTTTATTTATTTATTACAGAGGCAGTCTGTCCTGTCAGTGTATTTGCTCATTGCCAGGGTTGATTTATGATTGCAGTGATAGTGTTGCTCATTATTCCAGTCAATTTACTCATTTCCAGAACTGCAAAAGAGGTTGTTGAACATGTAGGATAAATTCTTCAGGACTAATCCATGATTACAATGATAGCATTTTCCATCATCACCAGTAATTTGCTCATTGACAGGTTCAAAATCAATTTGCTAGCGTTTTTATATCAGTTGATTTCTCACTCCCAGTTTGAAAACCCTCACCCTTGCATAGAAGGAGTATGAAAACATAGAGGGTTGCGTTCCATTCTCATGCTTGTAGAACCAATTTGTGGAAATGCATGAGATGTTTTGTTTTATTGCAGAGAAGCATGTGAAAAACGTAGAAGTCATTGTGTCTTACTTCCACGACTTGCAGAGAGGGATTACTAAAAACACAGAGGTAGAATTGTTGGCGAAACATTATGTAGGCATAGCTGAGGAAAAATAGAAATTCCAGAAGATAATGGATGTACACAAGGTTCATTGAGAAGAAGAAATCGCCTGAGGAGAGGTAAGCCCATTTTAAAACAAGAATTTTTTTTTTATCAGTTGAAGGCAGAATAGAGGTCTTAAAGTAATTGCAAATCTCTGAGTGGAGTTCTCTTTTGAGATCTTATTGAAATTAAAAGAAAAAAATGGGTTCTAGGATAGAACCAGAGAAATTTAACTCATCTTCTATTCATGAAAAATGTTTAGAGATCTTTGAAAAAAACAGTGGGTTCCCTTCTTTGAAAAATTTGATGGATACAATGAAAAGGCTAGTTGGGAATTTTCCCATTCATTTGATGGAGAGAGGGACACAATAGGGAACTTTACTTTCAATTTTTCTGAAGATATCTTAGCAAAAATAATTGGACTACCTCAGTGGGGAGAAAGATTCTTCAAAACAAAGCAGTTTGAAGAGAAGGCATGGGTACCCTTCCTATGCAGGTCAAGGGAAGGCTCAGTGAAATGGAAGAAGGGGGTACCAAGGAGTTGGTTAATCCATCCTTGGGATGAAGTGGCATATATGATTTAGAAAAATTCCTTACCTGTGAAGGGAGATTTAGTATCATATACCTCTACCATATTAAACTGATGCAACATTTGAATGGTGATTCTGAGATCAACATACCGTATTCTTTGCTACAGAGCCTTTCCAAAATGGCTAAAGTTGTTCATAAACGAACTAGAGACACTACCCCAATTCTTTTCCATTGTGGGCTCATCAAAATCATCCTTACACATGAATTTCAAAAGCAAAGTTTGATATGGCAGTAGTTTGTAGTTCATTATGATTCTGAAGAACCAGAGGAGCAGTTAGGTGAAAGAATGAAAGAAGATAAAATATTAATGCTCACATAAATTGAAGATGAGATAGAAGACCCCAAGGCAACAAGCTCAAAACAACCTCAAAGAAGGGTAAGAACCAGAAGTATGATGAAAGAGGACTTTCAATTCCAAGAAAAAGATAAAAATTTTACTACATATGAAAGAAAGTCAAGAAAACATAAATATGGACAGAAAAAGAAAGAAATAGAAATTAATGATGAGGAACAACAAAGGCACTATGTATACATACAATCTCTAGAAAGTGAAGAGGAAAATCCAATAGGAGAAATTGGGCAAAGTAATGAAGTGGTAAACATCATCTTTGATCAAGAAAAAGCAGAAGAAAATTTGGAGTTAGATACTCAGACAGTTGAGAAGACTGCAGTTGACAAACAAGAGAAAGATGATGGAAACATAGCCATTATTTCTCCTATCTCTGTACAAAAAGAGAAGGAAGAATGCCTAGTGCAAGAGGTTGACAAATTAAGGAACAAAGATGATGAAATTGGGATGGATATTGTTTCCAAACAGTCTACAGTAGGTAAGAAGAAGAAGAACCTCTCTAAAAACAATAATAAGGTTGAAAAGTTAAAACTAGAAATGAAGGAATTGGAATTGGAAAATGAGGGATTAAGGAAAAAGAATATAAAGATTAGGGTTCAGAATATCCAAATCTCCAAGCAAGAATATAAATGGTACCAACAAAAGAGGGCACTCAAAGCCAAGTATCAGAGATTGAAAGTTCTTCATGTAGCCCAGGTTGGTATTGATACATCATCTCTAATAGGAGAATTGTCAAAGGATTGACAGCAGCAGGGTTACAACATTTTTGTGCATTGGAATATGCAGTTTCAGTTTTGAAGACACTCTTTATGCATGAGGGCATGCAACACCTTCCTCTTGGGGGAGATGTTGGGTGCTATTTTGACACCTATTTTGATGCCTTAACCCTTCTAGCCACCCTTCATACCATTATGATCATCCTTAAACCCTCATACTTTACTGATAAAACCTTGAAGCTCGTCAAATGAAGGTATAATTGTTGCTACTTTTTAATGAATCGAATTTTGTAGTTTTTAAAGCATTTAAATCGAGATTTTAATAAATTACAGGATTTGATAACTTCTCGTAAATGCTCCAAGGTTTGGATACTTGCAAGATGACTGGGTGAGATTTGAGATATGCAGGAGAGTCCTTGATGTCCAAGGATGGATTTATTTCCAAAAACTTCATGAGATAGCCCTCATAGGTGTCAAGTCAATGCAGGTCAAAGACGACCACCTATGCTTCCAGAAAGCATAAAAACGGGATTGTTTTGATATTTTAGGATTTTTATCCTATTTTTGTGGATCAGAGGGCGAGCTTGGGGTTATGGAAAGTTGTCATTATGATATGGAGCAATATTTTAGCATTTCAATTTGAAAACAATTAGTATAAATATTTTTATTTTTCATGTAAAGCCATCCGGCAAAACTGAGTGAGACTCTGCGTTTTTATTAATAAAGAACTCGAACTTTCAAACAAATTTGCAAGTGTATTTGTTGTGGCATTTTTCTGAGATCAATTTAGTTGCTAGTGATTTTATAGTGCATTATGTGTGAGCGGAGCAGTGGAGGGCCCACTCTGTTAAGCCTGCACACCATTTCCTTTGCTGTTGTGTTGGTATGTTTTAATTTAATTTCTGTAGATGGACATTTTAATCTCTTGTATGCATTTTATTATATTTTGATTTTCCTGTAGAAGCATTTTCTTTAGCTATAGATTCTAATTAAATCTGGAAACCACATTCAGTAATACTGTTTTATTTCAATTTGAATGCAAGAGAGTTTGAGACTGTGTAATCCAAGTAGGGTTTGGTATACATTGCTTAGATTATTGTAGAATTGTTTTAGGTTTACTATAAAAATATTCTGTTGTTGAAAAACTAAATACATTGTGAACTTACAGTTCTTGTAAAAGAACTCAGTGGTTTATGCCTTCAGCAATAGAACAACATTATTTAGTTTTTATAATTTTTACATTTTATGATTTGTGTTTAGATGTGCTTAAGTTAAAAATTGTCATTGCATACATTTCCTGTAAGGGATTTTTGGTAATTTTATACTTACAGCATTTAAATAGCCTTAGGTCTTTGAATTACAGTAGATTTTAAACCAGTCTAGTTCTAAGTCCATAGATGTTGGATATGCTTCTAATTCTTAGGGTACCAAGTTGACATTTAAAACAATAAGCTCTGATTTATGACAATAAATTGAGCCAACACCATATACCTAAGCTACATGCACAAATAGAAAAAAAAAACTAGGGTTCACAAATTTAGACATAGAACTAGAAACTAGGGTTTATGAACTCATTAGGTTTATATCATTATATTTGTCATCCTCACTCAACTGGAAACTAGTAGACCATATACCTAGAAGATATGTACCTACACTACAACATAGCTAGGGTTTCATGAACTACAAACCACAAACCTAAAAACTACGGTTCACACATTTTAGACATAGAACTAAAAACCAAGCTTTATGAACTCAATAGGTTTAGATAATCATATTTGTTAGTTTCACTGAACTAGAAACCAATATACCATTTACCTAGAAGCTATGTACTTTCACTACAACAAAGAAACTAAGGCTTTATGAATTACAAGTATAACAAATAATTGTATGAAATAGAAGTAGAGACACATACATGGATTACAAGTATCAAGCCAACTAGGGTTTCATGAATTGAAAGAAATTCAAATACATAGAGATCAAATTCTATGTTAGTCTCACTTATTTATATACACTTATACCATATACCTAATCTACAAGAACAAATAACAAAAAATATAGTGTTTCATGAACTAGAAACCACAAACCTAAAAAATAGTGTTTACACATTTACACATACAACTATAAACTAGATTTTTATGAACTCATTAGGTTTAGATAATTATATTTTTTGGTCTCACAGACCTTTAATGAATATAGGTCTGTCAAACTAAGAATGATTTCCAGCCAAGTCAAAATAGTTTCCTCGCTAGGGTTAAATTTTCCCCATTGATTAACATCAACTTGTGCAATTTGTGCATGATAAACCATAAAGAGTGTCTCATTTGATTAGTGTATAAATAATATGTGACATATGACTACAATCCTAGGCATGCTCATATAAAAACAAAAAGTTACTTTATAAGATGCCACAAGATATGGTTAGGTAGCGTTGTTGTTAGGGTTTCCCTCCTAGGTTTAGGGTTTCCTCATTGATTCTAAACCCTAGGTTATGCATGCTAAACCTTAAACTTCAGTTAGGGTTAGGGTTTCCTCGTTAATTCCAAACCCTAGGTTATGCTTGCTAACCCTTAAACTTCAGTTAGCCTATTCCAAAGAAACAAGTACAAGAGATCATTAAAATTGCAAGTGCTCAACAATAGCATAACAAATATGTATGTATTCAATGAGAGTAAGCAATGGCAACTTCATCTTCAAATGATATAAACTGTCAAATTTATCAAAATCAATGTTTTCCAAGTAGATGTAACAAATGCAAGCCAACAACAGTCATGTTCAATATGATTCTTAGCTCATCAATACTATGAAATGGTAAGAGAAGATCATTCCAATATCAATTTCTAGCTTGTAAAATGAGACAATGATTACTATGTAAATACCAAAGGAAAACAAGTGCTTTCTATTCCAATTTGGAAAATGAATAAGACTATCAAACCAATGATAAATTTCAGCCAAGTATGACTATCCCAAAATGTTACTTCCATTCAAAGTAAGATGCAATAGGTATGTCAATTTCAAGTTTGCAATTAGGAAGACAATTGTTAGGTAAATGCAAGTGGACTACAAGTATTGTCAATTCCAACTTGGTCAATGAATGGGACTATCAAAATAAATGTATTTTCTAGCCAAGAAAATTTTTACTATGATTGTCCCAAATAGTAATTTCCAGTCAAGCCAAGAGTGCCAACAAGTACCTATATGATAGTCCTCAACAAAGATGGTATCTCGTACATGTTTCTTCGAGGTCTTTTTGGTATTTTAGTAGTGCAAATTTACTTGTAGATCAGTATCAAAACTTCTTATGTATGGTTGGAAATGTCAATGATATGTAGAGTCCTGGGAGGGATGCTAAGGCTATAGAAGTGGTTTTGAAAGGGTGTCAAGGTCTGATCTTATAGGCCATGGATAGGAGTATGAGATTCGAAGCTTAGGGTTAGGAAATGAGAGAGGAGAGGTGGAAAGGTAAGTGAGTAGGTTAGGATATGGAGAAGGGAGGAAGGGTTTGGAAGGGTAGAAAGTTAGGGTTTTAAGGTAGGTGTCTAGTTAGGTCTAGGTCCTTAGGGTTTAGGTCTGCAATAACAAGTCCGAAGCTACGTATGACAAGCTGAGACAAGAAATGGAAGGGTCGAGGGTGAACGGACAAGCTAGGTATTTGCACTATGATTTACAAGATCAGGTATTTGGTATTTAAAATTATCATTGCTATTGTACGTGTTTATGCAGTTGTGTATTTTTTTGTTAACTAACCTATAGTGTTAAACTTTTTATGCATTTTATTGTGAAGATACAGACTTTATTGCTTCGTCAACAATAAGTATTCCAAGCACATCAACTGAAATCTACTACTGCATTCAAAATAATGTATGCAAATATGTAATCAAAGGAAAAGTAATATAAATAAGTGCAAAATGATATATTCATATACAATAGTAGTGAAAAATGGAATATTGTTCCCAACGTCTATACAATGGCAACTCTTTCCCTATACAAAATATGGCAACTCGTGCCCTATACAAAATATGGAAACTCATGTTAAAATGCCACATCATGGCTAGTATACATAGGAGGGTCTCTCAATCCTCCTGCCCACCCTTGGAGCTCCTAGGTGCACCTCCAAAATCGATCTTCCTCTTCTTCGAGATAGAGGAAGCTTGGTTCTTCTGGCTGCTTCGACCACCTCCCCTTGGGCTCTGAAACGACAACAATCAAATGTTAACTCCTACAGGAAATTATACAAGTATAAAATACAATTTAAAAATCAAAATTAAGTTTTCAAATCTTAAATAGCTCACCCCAAACGAGACCGTAAGTGGCGAGCGGGATACCCTCCTCAATGATCCAAGTCTCTCAGCAATGCCACCCTGCAACATTTAAACAGTAAGATAAATCATACAATTTACCACCTATTTTAATTTTCATTAATATTGCACGATATTTTCATAAACTAATCAATCTTACTATGAACACAACAGGTTGGTCCTGGGGAATGGCAGGTGGAGCAATCGGCTGGCCCTCAGGGGTGGCAGGTGGAGCAGTCGGCTGGTCCTCGGGTGTGGCAGGTAAAGCAGTGGGTTGGACAACCTGCTATGATGCTAGGGTGGATGGAATAATGGACGATGTAGCCACATCGATGTTGGATACAAAACTAGGGGGCACGGTTAGAGAGGGCATGGACTGGAGTGGGCGAAGTGGTGATGTATGATGATAAACCCAACTGGCTATGGAATGGAATGGGCCTCCCTGGAAGAGGAAATGAGGGTGGTGGGGGGATATGGGGGAGGGGGCTGAGGTCTAGAATTGGGTGGAGGGATGGGTGAATGTGGATGGATGGTGTATAATGGTCGGAGGGGGGAGGGACGTGGATGGGTGGGATGGGGGGAGTGAGTGAAGGCTATGAAGAAGAAGGGGGAGATGGATGGAAGTGTGGTGGTGGATGGGAGGCAAGGGATGGATGGAATGGGGTGGGGAGGAATGCAGGGAAAGGGACATGTATGTCACGAGATACACCTGGCATATATGGTGGGAAAAAGGCAGTTGATGGAGAGATAGTGACACTGGCATGCCTATGTAATTGGACCTGCATACATATTCATGGCCTCGTATATTAGTACATAAAAAATATAACTATACAAATCTAAGCCATCAAAACTGAAATTAAATTTATACTTTATTACACGATACCTTCTCACGAGGGAATCTGTTGATCCCCGATGAAGATGGATGGTCACTCACTCCTGTGGAAACCTATGCAAACACAAAAATATTTAGTTTAAATTACTAAATATTAACCACATTGGACGACAAGATTAACTAATAACATTAAATTTAATTACTGAAATAAAAATACCTGTGTGTATGGTGCCACGATGTCCTCTGTAGCTACCATGGCTCCATCTAGGTTGAAGGAACCAATGTCCTCCCACCCGGGTGTTGGAGACTCAACAATGAATAAATGTACATTAAAACAAATGAAGTCATCAACATCTAATTCTAAGTTAAATTTATTAGAAATTATGAGATTGCATAACGTATAATCAATACTTGAACATTAAATAAAACAATAACTAACATGGTGTAAGTAGTTCTCTATGGCATGCTCTTGTGTGGGAACATGGCATGGATTCCCACAACAAGAAAAATGATGTGGAACTGGTCTCGTCGAGCTGGATGGATCATCCTAGATTTCACCTGTAGCTTCTCTCCCTGGCCCACCACCAATAGATCGTGTAGAAGTGTGTCTCTCAGGGTGGTATCGCTCACTCTATGAGGACATAGCCACAAATGTGGTATGCCTGAGAAGGTGTCATGTGGCATGTATAACGAACTCATGAATCTCATCTAGCCCGCTACCTAACCTAGGGGGTTGAGGAAGCAGGTTTGGCTCTCGGCTAGATGCAGGAGGTCTTCTGAGTGGGTTCCGATGGGCGTGAGGTTGATCTTGGGCTGAGTCAAAATCGATGCCTTGGAACTCAGTGATGTCGAAGTAGTTCACATGGAACCCTAACACAAACTCTACCCATCATTTTGTGAGAAAATATCGTGGGACCTCGACATTGTTGCATGGAGGCTGGTAAAAAACCATGAACCATCTCTTCCTCCAGTTTTCTCTCCATAGATGGTAATTACACCCGTCTATGCAAACTCGCTTCTTCCTCACATCATGAGGCTGTCCTATTCTTGGATCTGTAAATTTGCTCCACAGTTGGGATTTTTTGATATTCAAGTTTTTTATATCCTCTTTGGATGTACCATTGTTCTCTCATTCGAGCCCTATATTGGCTCAAATTGGTTATCTCACTGTGGGAAATGTTGATAAACTCTATTATGTTTTGTAGTGATGTGGCTAGGGAAACCCAAGAGGGTTCCCTGGTGTTCTCCAGTTCATCACTCAATATACTTAACTAGTTTAAATCTCCATGTAATTCATCTTCAAGGGTTTCTGGTGGTTCACCAAATCCATATTTGGGGTTTTCTTCATTTAATTCGAGGTTTATTGGGTCCTCTAATTGGTTTGTTCCAGTCCTTTGTTGGGATTCATTGGTATTTGTCATTATGTTTAGGTAATTTTTATCTGCAATATCAAATTTTTTCCATTTCAATTCATTTGCAATTCTTTTTAATTTTATATTTTATTTGAAAATCAATAAAAACATTAAAATAAACAAAAAAATGCAAATACTACTCCATCTACCTTACTCCAACGCTGTGGGTGTCCTTTTAGGCTGCTTGGACACTTCTTTTGTGCTTTGTGGGTGTCGTTTCGGCCTCCTTGGACGTCGTTTTCGGTGGCTTGCGCGCTCATGGGTCGGTTTTGAATGAAACAAAATTGTTCACTATTTTTTTTAAAACACAGGAACGTGCACGCGTCCCTGTATGTGTATGCACAAAACATACGAGTGTGCTCCCATACACATGTGTGCATCATTAGGGGCACGTGTACTCTCCTATTGTACAGTTTGGCAATCCGACGTGGAGGTTCATCATTGCTGAAGAAGGAACACATGCACGTGTCTAAGGATGCATGCACATTCTTGTTTTTTTCCACTCGCGCGCTCCCATTGCATCATAATTGGGTAGCAGCTTCTTGCGGGCGCCCACAAGTAATTGACACATTCTTTAATAAAAAGAACATTATCAATATGTCAAATATATACCTGTGGGCATATTTCAAACATATTAGTCTTATTAATATGGTTGTTGTTAGTCTTACATTAATGTGTTTTTGAGTTACTTTCACTATGAAGATCATTTGTATTGGTGTTGATTTTGATAATATTGTTTTTGTTTTTCATTTTTGTAATGTTAATAATATTTATTTGATTATTTATCTTTATTTTATTTTATATATGAGTTTTTACAATTGATTATCAACAAAATGACTTTTTTATGCTCTTTAAATAGAGATCATGGACCAATTGGGTGCTAAGCCATAGATCAATATCTATTAAAATCGAGGTCACCATGACCATCAGATCATTGTATGTCTAAAACATAAGTACAAATTCATACTAAAGAAACGCCCATTATACTAATTTGATTTTGATTGACTCTTAACTGTCTAAATATCCTAATGTTCCTCCTTAAGAACAACTTAGATATGATTGAAGGATTTACAAAAGTAACACTATAGGAGAAGGAAATAGGAATTAGAGACTACTCCCCCTAAATGACATGTGCTAACATAGATGAAAGTTTAGAGAACTTCGCTTTTGTAAGAGGCATTGTAATGATGTATGCAACTTGATCATTTGTAAGGGCAAAAGAGCACTTCAAGCATGCGATCATGAACAAGATTTATGATGAAGTGCATATGTAGCTCAATGTGTTTTCTATGCTAATGTTGAATTGAATCTTTGGTGAGATTGATGTCACTTTGATTGTCATACCAAATGATAGTCAGATGTTGTTTCTCGAATCTAAACACTAAAAGGAGTTGTCAAAGCCACAAGGATTCCTGACTTGCATTAAATACGACTTGATACTCTGCTTCTACTAAAGAAAGAGAAAGAACTTATTGTTTTTTACAAGCCCAAGTGACAAGTCCGGAACCAATACTGCAATCATAACCTATAGTAACCTTCTGATCATCAAGGTCATCGACCCAATCTGAAACAATGAAACCAACCAACAAAGGTCCCCTTCCTTGAACTATAATGAATTCCAAACTAAATTGTATCTCAAGTATAATGAAGTATCATTTTTGCTACTTTCCAATGGATTTCATAGGGTGTTTGCATATACTGGGAAACAAGACCAACAAGAAAGGAAATATTAGGATAGGTATGAGTAAGTATAAGAGACTACCAACTGGTTGGAAATACAAGGTGGCATCCACTTCAGGTGAAGTGCAAGTAGCATAAAGGATATGAGGATAGTTTACAATCATTCAAGTGAAAGTGATGAAGAAGGTCACAAGCATACTTAGATTGAGAAAGAAAAAATTAAGGTTCTTTGGTTTGCAGGACTTGGAGGCCAAAAAAATAATGTAAATTTCCTAAGTCTATCATTTCAAATTTATTCTTAAGCATGGATTTCACATGGGTTAGTGTAACATCCCCTCATCTACAACGATTCTTCAGTAACTAAAAGTACAAGGCAAAAGCAATGTGTAGCTTTCCAGGGAGAAGCCCACGATTGGTAATAACATCGTAAGTAATGTTTATGTATTTCTGTAAGTTACAACGTCTTTTCATGAATGCTTGTGACCTATTTTTAGATGTTCACCATGAGCAGGGTCACCCTGGAGTAGAATGGCTAACAAATCAGCATTCACTAGTATAGCCATTATTAAGTCTCAATGATTTATTTATGGGTGCTCGCACGAAGTTGGTTCCACTTTTTGGTGCCACTTAGGAAATCAGAAACGCACTTCTGAAGTGCAAATCAAGAACGCATATGCGTTATTGATGGTACGTTCGGAATAACCCGAGCCCAAACACAAGGCTAAGGTTCGTGAAAACCTATCGCGTATGCGATATATTGCATATGCGTTTTGTAATGTTAAATATCACATATGCGATATTCAACATTTACAAAATGCATATGCGATATATCGCATATGCGTTGTGTAAATGTTGAATATCACATATGCGATATTTAACATTATTGTTGGAAGGATTGTTAAATGATCATAATGGATGTGGAAGACACGGTTGATACCTATCCATACTAATGATACCCATCCATGCATCATGTTGGTTCCTTGCATCCATACATCATGTTGGTTCCTTGCTTCATGCTTCAATCTTGCTTCATGAAAGGTGATGGTTCATGGGATGATATGAGTAGGGTGGATTTTTTAGGTTTTATGAAGAAACCATTGTGGAGGATAAACGATCTAAAGATATTCGAAATGTAGATATCGAAAGCCATTATTTTAGAGTAACCATTCAACAACCCTTCCATCTCACTCTCTTCTTCCACTACCTTTCCAATGAAGGTTTCCTACTTCCAACAACACCCAATCAATCAATTTCATTTTGATATTTGCATTGGATGGACTACAATAGAAATGTCCAAAACATATCTATAGATATGAGTAGGGTTGATTTTTTAGGTTTTATGAAGAAACCATTGTGGAGGATATACGATCTAAAGATATTCGAAATGTAGAGATTGAAAGCCATGATTTTAGAGTAACCATTCAACAACCCTTCCATCTCACTCTCTTCTTCCACTACCTTCCCAATGAAGGTTTCCTACTTCCAACAACACCCAATCAATCAATTTCATTTTGATATTTGCATTGGATGGACTACAATAGCAAGGTCCAAAACATATCTATAGATATGAGTAGGGTGTATTTTTTAGGTTTTATGAAGAAACCATTGTGGAGGATATACGATCTAAATATATTCGAAATGTAGAGATCGAAAGCCATGATTTTAGAGGAACCATTCATTAACAACCCTTCCATCTCACTCTCTTCTTCCACTACCTTCCCAATGAAGGTTTCCTACTTCCAACAACACCTAATCAATCAATTTCATTTTGATATTTGCATTGGATGGACTACAATAGCAAGGTCCAAAACATATCTATAGATTTTCCTAGAATTTATTGTTCATACAAAACAATATGGCATAAATGAAAAATGTGAATTATATATATTGTTCTATTCAAGTTTGTTTGAATAGAATGTTTGTGCCAATATTGTAATCTCAGAAGGAACAAGATCAATCATATAATTTCTCATAGCCTCCATAGTATAATGAGCTTTGAATGGCACTCTTTCATCCTTCCTACTCTTTCCAACCTTCCATCAACTAGTAGATATGCAAGCCTAAATTTTTATTCATTAACATATGAGCTATTAATACACAATAATCCATTTGGTATTGTATCATGAATTCTTCCAATTAAATTATATCTGGATAGAACAAGGGATGTAAGAGGACTCAAAAATGTTTCTTACATACCATAAGATATTTAGTGCTTGTAAGTTGAAAGCGGTATGTGCAAAGGGAAATAATGATCAATGCTATTAAATAATAACAAAATAGTGATATTATCTCCACAAAGTAGTATGTTAACATTGCATAGTACATATGGCTAATAATGGACCTCCACAACGTGCCTAGAAAACATACACAAATGATACCACATATTACCCTTGATAAAAAAAAATGCAATATAGTGTTTCTTACTTTTCAATATCGCATATGCGATATATCGCAAATGTTATATTGAAAAGAAAAATAAAAATAAAACAAACGCCGTAGGCCCCTCAAATTTCATTTGCACAGGACCGGGACAGCGAAAAACCATAAGTGCGATTTGCATTTTAGCTTTTCAAGGTCAAGTTCGAGGTGGATTTCTCCAATGGCAGGTAAATTCTAGATATCATTTTCACTTAGTATTCCATTCTTTAATTTTTTCCATAATTTCATTGTTTTTATAATTATTTTAAACAAATTTAAAAAAAAATTGAATGTTCAATCAAATAATGATTAAAAGTAAAATAACTTGTAGTTTTTTATTTAAATCTTAATAGACAACACAAATGAACAACAAAATGTGGAAAAACCACCCTCTAATAACCCACAACAACCTAACCCACAACCTAACCCACAACAACCTAACCCACAACCTAACCCAAACCCAAACCCAAACCCGGAGGAGGAACAAGATAGAAATGCACAGATTATTGCGCGCTTGGCGTCATTGAGGCACCCTAGCTCATCTATTAGAGGGGGGGGTCGTTTGAGAGAGTCTTTAGCCGATTCCTTGGACACAATAATAGACACAATTGTCGACGCCCAAGGAGCTCTATACAACATTACCTCGTATAGAGAATCCAGGAGGCAATACTACTCCGATGGATTGACTCATAAAGACATCAAAGCCCTTAAAATTACAAAAGACCAGTTATTTTCATTATTCCAGGACCCTAGCACCGGATTGGTTCCACACACCAGTCGAGCACACATTTCCATAGACTGGTGCATTGATCCAAATATAAAGGCCAATTGGATGGATCGTTGGTATATGGTCTTCAATCAAGACCCCCATGGGAATAGGGACATCCTATTTTATTTCCTTAGGAAGTTGTATGCATAATTCATCCTAGGGAAACATGTTAAATACTTCGATCTCTTAGGCAACCAGGGTGTTGGTCATGGGATGCCCCAAGATAGGGAAGGTGCCAAGACAGATCCTAACCATGTGCCATGCCCACCACACACACCAAAACCCCCTCGGATATATCCTCCTGCAGGTCCTATGATTGAGTATACATAGGAGGCATTATTTGACATGGCAAATACATTATTCTCCTAACTTGCATGATTGCTCACCAAACCCTAGTTTGACATCTCATACCTTGTCTTGACCCTAATTGGAGCATGCAACTTGGTGACTCATGAAAGCCTAGTTGGTGTGCATGCAAGTATTGGTGA
>LPNX010170106.1:45366-90781 GCA_001517045.1 Pseudotsuga menziesii
TTGGTGTGCATGCAAGTATTGGTGATCATTTGTTTCTAGTTCACTCTCCTAACTTGCATGATTGCTCACCAAACCCTAGATGGACATCTCATACCTTGTCTTGACCCTAGTTGGAGCATGCAGCTTGGTGACTCATGAAATCCTAGTTGGTGTGCATGCAAGTATTGGTGATCATGTGTTTCTAGTTCACTCTCCTAACTTGCATGATTGCTCACCAAACCCTAGTTGGACATCTCATACCTTTTCTTGACCCTAGTTTGAGCATGCAGCTTTGTGACTCATGAAAGCCTAGTTGGTGTGCATGCAAGTATTGGTGATCATGTGTTTCTAGTTCACTCTCCTAACTTGCATGATTGCTCACCAAACCCTAGTTGGACATCTCATACCTTGTCTTGACCCTAGTTGGAGCATGCAGCTTGGTGACTCATGAAAGCCTAGTTGGTGCACATGCAAGTATTGGTGATCATGTGTTTCTATTTCACTCTCCTAACTTGCATGATTGCTCACCAAACCCTAGTTGGACATCTCATACCTTGTCTTGACCCTAGTTGGAGCATGCAGCCTGGTGACTCATGAAAGCCTAGTTGGTGTGCATGCAAGTATTGGTGATCATGTGTTTCTAGTTCACTCTCCTAACTTGCATGATTGCTCACCAAACCCTAGTTGGAAATCTCATACCTTGTCTTGACCCTAATTGGAGAATGCAGCTTGGTGACTCATGAAATCCTAGTTGGTGTGCATGCAAGTATTGGTGATCATGTGTTTCTAGTTCCCTCTCCTAACTTGCATGATTGCTCACCAAACCCTAGTTCCATCTCACAATTGTTGCAAGAACCGTCTACACATTGTTTTAAGTAATGTGTCTACCCATCTTGCCTCGGACACATGATGCTATGGATGAAATCTCTAGATGACATTGGTGGTACTGTACTTGAGCATTCCTGCACATGGTTAGGGTGCAAAAAACAACGTATATGTGCAAATGTATGGTAATATAGGTCAAACTCTATGTGGTATCTACTACAACAAGTGTTCTGGATGGTATTGATTCTAACATACCAAGGCTTGCATTTTTCAAAAGATATTTGCTTGAGCCTTAGCTCTACGTGGGCAACTTTAAAAATCTCAAATAGTTGAGTTTGTGTCATGTCAAGATAATGCTTAACATGAGGTTCAGTGTGATGAGAAACCCTACAATGTTTTAACACATCCTTCGTGTTAGAAGAAGGCCTAGTGTTATCATGCCAAAACGTTTGCACTAGGCCCTTCACTGCTTCGACTAACTTCATGTCTTTGTGGGGCAACCTACCGCTAAATGCCCATAATGTTTCCATTTGTCCCTCTACATCAAGGTTGTCTCTTCTTACTGAATATTTTTTAAGTGTTTTTGGATGTAAAGGAACAATTTGTGATGTGCATTTAAGTAAACAATGTTGTCTTGTGGATCTACATACAATTGATTCATCCAATACACGACGAGCCACATTACAATCTTTTGAACGAGTTTTTTTACCAATCGATGTGAATGCAGTAGCAAGAGATTTAACAATGTGATTACTTGATTCGATATTCTTCATTGTTGTTATGCCTAAATTTCTTCTAACAGTTGCCATATTTCTAGATTTAAGCAAAGCTAAAAACAGTTGGCATTTACCGGCTTCGGATTTGTTGTCAAAATATTGTTTCATTATTTGAGAAGAATGACGAAGGATAGTGTGTTTAGCCACCTTACCTTCCATGGAATTCAATCCGCTCTCGTCCACTTGTATTTGTTTAGGAGTTCTCTTTCATTTTGATGCAAAATTTCTTACCGTTTGAAATGCTGGAGTGACGTTTACATCCACTATCGGCTCACAACTTCGATTAGGAGATTGAACCACCGAACATGGTTGTTGCTGAGTCACATTTACATCAGGAGTAACATAATTATTGAACTCTTCACAAGATTGTCCGTCTACTAATGGATGAATAATATCAACTTCCGTATAACCAAATTCTTTTAATGTTGCATTATCTTCCTCAGCCTCTACGTCAGGTATCTGTTGAGGGGGAATGGGAACTATTTGCTCATGTAATGAATGCCGACGATTTCTTGAATCTTCATATGCCATTTACTGCTCAATGAAAATGTGCAATTTACATTTATCTAAATATGATGAGGATGAGGGTGATGAACATTGAGGGTGTCCATGAGCATGATGATGATGAGTATGAGGGTGAGGGTGTCGATGAGGATGAGGGTGAGGGTGTCGATGATGGTGAGGATGAGGCTGATGAACAATGATGATGAGGATGAGGATGATGATAAGGATGACCATGATGATGATGATGAGGATGAGTGTGATGGTGATGATGAGGATGAGGGATGATGATGATGATGATGATGACGAGGATGGTGATGATGATGAGGATGATGGTGACAATGAAGATGATGGTGAACAATGATGGTGATGATGAGGAGGATGATGACTATGATGATGATGATGATGAGGATGAGGGTGATGATGATGATGATGACCATGATGATGAGGAGGATGAGGGTGATGATGATGATGAGGATGAGGATGAGTATTATGATGATGATGATGATGATGATGAGGATGTTGATGATGTTGAGGATGAGGGTGTCGATGAAGACGATGAGGATGAGGATGATGATGAGGAGGAGGAAGATGATGATGATGACGAGGATGGTGATGATGGTGAGGATGTGGGTGTCGATGAAGACGATGAGGATGAGGATGAGGATGATGATGAGGAGGAGGAAGATGATGATGATGACGAGGATGGTGATGATGATGAGGATGATGGTGACGATGAAGATGATGGTGAACAATGATGGTGATGATGAGGAGGATGATGACTATGATGATGATGATGAGGATGAGGGTGATGATGATGATGATGACGATGATGATGATGACCATGATTATGATGATGAGGATGAGGGTGATGATGATGAGGAGGAGGAGGATGAGGATTATGATGATGATGATGATGATGATGAGGATGCTGATGATGTTGAGGATGAGGGTGTCGATGAAGACGATGATGATGATGATGATGAGGATGAGGATGAGGGTGATGAGGAGGAGGATGATGACTATGATGATGATGATGAGGATGAGGGTGATGATAATGATGACCGTGATGGTGATGATGACCATGACGATGATGACGATGATGATGATGATGATGATGATGAGGATGAGGGTGATGAACGATGATGAGGAGGATATAGGTTGATGATGATGAGGATGAGGGTGATGATGAGGATGAGGGTGATGATGATGATGAGGATGAGGGTGACGATGAAGATGATGATGAGGATGATGGTGATGAGGAGGATGATGATGAATATGATGATGAGGATGAGGATGAGGGTGTCAATGAAGATGATTACGATGGAAAGGATGAGGGTGATGAGCGATGCTGATGAGGGTGATGATGATGATGAGGATGAGGGTGACAATGAAGATGATGATGAGGATGATGAGGAGGAGGAGGAGGAGGATGAATATGATGATGATGAGGATGAGGGTGTCGATGAAGATGATGATGATGGTGAGGATGAGGGTGATGAACGATGCTGATGACGATCGAGGTTGATGATGATGAGGATGAGGGTGATAATGATGATGAGGATGAGGGTGCCAATGAAGATGATGATGAACAATGATGGTGATGATGAGGAGGAAGATGAATATGATGATGATGATGAGGATGAGGGTGATGATGATGATGATGACCATGATGAGGATGATGAGGATGAGGGTGATGATGAGGAGGATGATGACTATGATGATGATGATGAGAATGAGGGTGATGATGACGATGACCATGATGATGATGATGATGATGATGATAATGATGACTATAATGATGATGATGAGGATGAGGGTGATGAACGATGATGATGAGGATTGAGGTTGATGATGATGAGGATGAGGGTGATGATGATGGTGAGGATGAGGGTGACGATGAAGATGATGATGAGGATGATGGTGATCATGAGGAGGATGATGAATATGATGATGATGATGAGGCTGAGGGTGTCGATGAAGATGATGATGATGGTGAGGATGAGGGTGATGAATGATGTTGATGAGGGTGATAATGATGATGAGGATGAGGGTGATGATGAAGATGATGATGAGGATGATGGTGATGATGAGGAGGATGATGAATGTGATGATGATGATGAGGATGAGTGTGTCGATGAAGATGATGATGATGGTGAGGATGAGGGTGATGAATGATGATGATGAGGATCGAGGTTGATGATGATGAGGATGAGGGTGATGATGATGATGAAGATGAGGGTGACGATGAAGATGATGATGAACACTGATGGTGATGAGGAGGAGGATGATGAATATGATGATGATGATGAGGATGAGGGTGATGATGATGAGGAGGAGGAGGAGGAGGAGGGTGATGATTAGGAGGATTATGACTATGATGATGATGAGGAGGATGAGGGTGATGATGAGGAGGAGGAGGATGGTGATGATGACCATGATGATGATGATGACGACCATGAGGATGAGGGTGATGAACGTGATGATGATGAGGATGAGGATGAGGACGAGGATGAGGAGGAGGAGGATGGTGATGATGACCATGATGATGATGATGACGACCATGAGGATGAGGGTGATGATGATGATGACCATGATGATGATGATGATGATGAGGATGAGGATGAGGATGAGGATGAGGTTGATGATGAGGAGGAGGAGGATGAGGGTGATGATGATGATGATGATGAGGAGGAGGAGGAGGAGGAGGAGGAGGAGGAGGAGGAGGATGAGGGTGATGATGATGATGATGATGAGGATGAGGATGATGACCATGATGAAGTTGATGCAGATGAGGGTGATGATGATGATGAGGAGGATGAGGATGAGGATGAGGATGATGATTCTGATGATGATGAGGTTGATGATGAGGAGGAGGAGGATGAGGGTGATGATGATGATGAGGTTGACAATGATGATAATGACCATGATGAAGCTGATGAGGATGAGGGTGATGATGATGATGATGAGGATGAGGATGATGAGGAGGAAGTTGAGGGTGATGATGATGATGATGATGACCATGATGATGATGATGAGGATGAGGGTGATGATGATGATGATGAGGATGACCATGATGAAGCTGATGAGGATGAGGGTGATGATGATGATGATGATGATGAAAATGAGGATGATGATGATGGTGATGAGGATGAGGATGATGATGATGATGATGATGATGATGATGATGACCATGATGATGATGATGATTAGGATGAGGGTGATGATGATGATGATGAGGGTGATGATGATGATGAGGTTGACAATGATGATGATGAGGATGAGGATGATGACGGTGATGATGATGATGATGACAATGATGACCATGATGAATCTGATGAGGATGATGATGATGATGATGATGATGAGGATGATGATAATGATGATGAGGATGAGGATGAGGGTGATGATGATGATGATGATGGTGATGATGACCATGATGATGCTGATGAGGATGAGGGTGATGATGATGAGGAGGAGGAGGAGGATGAGGATGAGGATGAGGGTGATGATGATGATGATGATGATGACCATGATGACCATGATGATGCTAATGAGGATGACAGTGATGATGATGATGAGGATGAGGACGATGATGATGATGATGATGACCATGATGATGCTAATGAGGATAAGGGTGATGATGATGATGATGATGAGGATGAGGGTGATGATGATGATGAGGATGAGGGTGATGATGATGATGAGGATGAGGGTGACGATGAAGCTGATGAGGATGAGGGTGATGATGATGATGATGAAGCTGATGAAGGTGATGGTGATGATGATGATGATGAACAATGATGAGGAGGAGGAGGAGAAGGAGGATGGTGACTATGATGTTGATGATGAGGAAGAGGATGAGGGTGATTATGATGATGATGAGGATGAGGGTGGTGATAATGATGAGGATGAGGGTGATGAACAATGATACGTTAGGACAAAAACAAATTAGTTCAAACAAAACGTATATGCGTTGATAGCTTTATCATATTGCATATGCGATATGAATAAGCTATAATGCATATGCGTTATATGCGTTATAGCTTATTCATATCGCATAATCTGCGTTATATCTTATTCATATCGCATATGCGATATGAATAAGCTATAACGCATATGCGATATAGCTTATTCATATCGCAAATGTGTTATATCGCATATGCGATATGAATAAGCTATATCGCATGTGCATTATTTTAAAATTTAAATAATTGGTGGGATTAAGGTTTGGCATTAGGTTTAGAAGCATCTTCGGAATACCGAACCTATTGACTAGGACAAATCAACCAGGGCTATTGCTTGTCTTTTAGAACTCTATCAATATGCTTAGTTTAAATGGCGTGTTTTGATATGACATACAAAATATTTTTTTTTATGAAAATGTAGGATATTGTAGAGTACGAAATGACGATTCTGAATATGTAATTTTTTTCTTCAAAACTATGTTTTATTTATTTATAATTATTTTTCTAAATGACACACGTCAGTTTTTGAAAATACATACATCGATTGTTTGTTATATAACTTTTGATTTCCATCACCATTTCCCCAAAAAACTATATGGTGCACTAGACGAGATCAAGCTCTACGATCTTATATTTGGAAATCAAGGATTTCATTAATTTTTGCCGCTAAAGTGTTGCACCAGCACATAAGGTTTTAATTTCAAGCTTTTCTGACTTCAATAATTAATAATAATAAAATAATTCATGAAAAATTCCGAATAAATAGTTTTGCACTAGGCCCATATGTCCTTTATATGTCTGCAAGATTTTATCCCAAATGGACATCATTTACCTCATATATTGTTGCACCCGCACAAACATATATGTTAAGATGTGCTGAAAATTTGAAAACCCACTTTCACAGAAACTAATTTTATAATCATTTACACACATTTTCTCTGCATAAATGCAATATATTATGAAAGCTGATTCAATTACCTATCTTTTCTGTTTTTACTTCATCTTCAAATAAGTTAGGGAAGTACCCCTAATTGTCACCTAAAGTCAGAGTTTCCCATTTACTCCAGTATTATGTGGCATCTAAAATGTCTTTAAAGGAGTCCATAATTGTGCATCAACCCTTATCTTATGCCATTTTTTATTATTATTGTTCTTATTAATGTTGTTGTTGTTGCTGCAATGATTTTTTTTATAATATAATATCACATATCAAATAAATGGCAATATATATAATTTATGCATAAACTATAATTTATAATGTAAATTTTGAAAGGTTTTTTATGGCATAATTTAATGACTTTAATAAAAGAGTAATATACTCTTTGTTAAGAAATACCATAAAGAATGCATTAAGGAAACTGTTATTAGTTTTGGGGTGGTTGTTTTGGGGCGGTTGTGGGAGAACAACCTGTTTGTGGAAGTGATTACCATAGAAACGAAAAGATAGAAGAAAGAAAAACGAGGGAGGGAGATTGGACAAAGGCGATAGAGAAGAAAGGAAGAAGGGGGTCGCTCTTTTAAATGTTGGGAATACCTCACGCTGTTTTCTTTTATAAATATTTCTTTTTAAATGCTGTGAACTCTTGCGTGGAGTGCTCCGTGTTGAGAATACCTCACGTTCTTTTCTTTTATAAATATTTTCTTTTAAATGTTGTGAACTCTATCCAAGAACTCCCATGCGTATCTTGTTTAATTCATACCTTAGCTAGATTGTGTTTCTGCAAATATTCTTTGTTGATTAAATATTAATAAAAAGATTAACAATTCTTAGTTGAGCAAGTCTGTGTTGTAAAAATAGTTCTTATTCTCTTTATTTTAATGATAACAAAGCATATTGGATAATAATTTGTATATAAAAGTATAATGATGTTTATGTTCAAGAGAAATTAAAGTAACAATATACCATTATCATTAATGAACAATGATTAATAGATAGTAAATATTATAAACTAAAGAGTTATTTGGTAAAGTATAGTGGGTTAATCAAGTAGAAAAGTAAGCACTAAATAATGATAGTTAATCATGTTTCATGATCTAGTATGGATAACAAGTGGAAAAGGTTAAATGAAATTATAGAATTTACTCATATGAGCATGTTGAATACTCATATGAGCATGTTGTTACACTCATAAATAAGGATCTTCCTTTATGTATTAATTCTATCATAGTTATATTGTTTAAAAAAGGAATTGAAGGTATATAAATAGATTGTTGAACATTTAAACAATCATGGTTGTAATCCTTCGTAGTTTTGATTAACCATACTTGATTTTCATTTGTGGATAACAATATCTCTCTCTCTCTCTCTATATATATATAAGGAAGAATTAAGGTTCGTTACAGTTAGGAGGTTATGGTCACTACTCATAATAATACGTTTATTAACATAAAGAACAAGGATGATGAGATGGTTTCCTACTGGTATAGACATTAGGGTCATAATGGCATCTCGAAAAGCTAATGTCAATCATAAAGCTATCCATTTTGGCATACCAAGATTGAGGAGCCTCTTTAAGGACATAAGATATTTATCAAGGAAACAAACAAGGCTGGCGTCATTCTAAACATTTCCACGAGGTTGTTCCATATAATTTTTTTCTTGCAAATATCCGTGCAAGAAGGAAGACTTGACAACCATTTAATGGACCTCCCATTTATGTGAAGTGGAAAGGACAAGAACAATACAAATGGAGTTCACTTTGGTGATAGGCGAAAAGTTTTCATTATGGTCAATTTCTTCAACTTGGGGAAATGATTTGTCAACTAAACATGCATCAATCCTTTCAACACTTCCATTGGATGCATACTTAGTTCTATATACCCATTTACATATGGCAAGTTTTATTTCTTTTTGGAAGAGGTACAAGATCCCAAGTATCATTTGCCATTAAGGAACGATATTCTTCATCCATAATTGTCTCCCAATCTGGATGGCTAGAAGCTTCTGCAAATGCCTTTGCCTCACAATTATCTGAATTTTGAGCAAAAAATAGAAGATGATCATTGGAGATGAGAATGTGTTCGACACTGATCTATGGGATCACTAGCAAGATCACAAACTACTTCACATGTTGTATGGACCCATCAAGGAAGCGATTGTGTTGGTGCAACTGGAGGAAACTCAACAAGAAAAGGTGGATGTTCATCCTCACTATCATCAAAAGAAGAAGAATTTGGAGTAGTGACACTATTAAGGAAGTTAGGAGTAAAAGGTGGCATAATCATCGTAGATGGATTATAGATTGAAAATGTCACAAACACCAAATTAGGCTCACATATTGAGATCTTGTCATCAAATTTAACATATTCCTAATAATGTCATTGGATTTTGGTTGAACAAATCTATAACCTTTTACATTTTCAGAATATCCAACAAATATGAACTTTTCACTCTTGTGTTGCAATGCTTTCCATTTTTCATCAGGAACATGAACACATGCTTCACTACCAAACACACATAAGTGGATGACATTTGGTTTAATGTTACTCCATGCTTCTTCCAATGTTGTATATTTTATATCCTTGGTACACTAGTACAAAATGACTAATTTGTTAATAAAAAAAATCAACTAAAATTCACATATAAATGATTATTTTTGAGTTATTAATTGTGACAATTAATGACCAAATACATGACTAAATATACTACTAGATGATAAATCAAAGAAATCAATCAATGAATAAGGAAATACGACTAAATGTTGGTCATGATATGGCATACTCTAAATTAGATACTATTAGTTCCTCGAAAACAACAAACACATATATGCAAATTTTAGTTGTTTTTTTAGTCACAAATTTGTTATTTGTAATAGTGATTTATTATTGTTGTAGTAATTTTATATTCATTTTATTTTTTTCATTATTAATTAATATAAATGACTCAATTAGTATTTTTATATTCATTTTATTTGTGTTCATTATATTCAATATAAACTACTAATTTAGTAATTTTATATTCATTTTATTTGTTTTCATTATTAATAATATAAAATAATTAGTATGATATTGTCAATAAATTAAAACTAAAAAAATCATATTTTTAAAAGTGGATGATAAAATGATATGCCAATAAAAATCCGATTAAAAAAACAAATTGATTATTTAAAATTAGTTTTTAAAAATTATAAATTTAAAAAATAAATTACATTAATATTTTAAAATTAAAATCAATACTCATTATATCACTATATTTTTATAACAGTCAATACTAAGTCCCAATAATATCAAACAACACTCGTTATAATGCCGAACCAGCAGAAACATTCCTATGTTCATTCTATTAAGGCAAATTGATTATTTGAAGATCCTAGCAAATACCCAATACCTTACCTTTGTTTTATTTAATTTAATATATACCAAATACTGTATATATACAGGAGCACTAGCCCTCGTCAACAAACTATAATGATGGTTAGACCTAGAGTCTTGACATTTGCCAAAGGAGCAATTTCATTTGTAAAATGTTGTAAAAGTTTCATAGTTTTCAAGAGAGAGTTCTAGAAAAATTACGTAATTGATGAGTCATTAGATTACTGATGAGTTATTGATTAAGATTTTAGTTATTGTAATAGCTATAATTGTTGGCAGAGTTTGAAGGAGGTTTAAAAATATCTAGGTTGTGAGTCATTTTAGAGATAGGTCGAGCTTCTATTTTGGGAGTCAATTACAGAGTTTTGTAGGAGGTTGTAGGGTTTGAATTTTAACTTCTTTATAATGTAATCCTATGGGTAGAATAAGGGGAGGCAAAAAAAAGATTGTTTGTGTCCAAATGAATGTGAATGTGCCAAGACACGGAGGACAATTATGAGTAGAATGTATGCACATAATTTGATTGAATGAATTAGACTTCATATCATTATTGTGTAATTTGTTTCTATGTGGATTAATGGAAGAATTGTGAATTGGAATTGAGTAATTAGAAGAGTTTTCAACATATGAGAATTTGAAACTAATGATAGATTTTTGTTATATTTCTGTCATATGGGAATAAGTAACTTTGAGTTAAGGGTTAAAGACAATATCATTGTTTAGGATGACTTGAGGGTTTGTGAATGATCAATAAGAAGAACTGGGCAGAATCCATAGGGATTCTAGTTTCATTGAAGGCAAAGAAAACCCAATAATTGATCGTAAGTATGACCAAAGAGTGAAGAGAAATTGTTGAAACAAGCTTATGTGTAGAAATATAGTGAAGTAGAGCGTTTGTACACTTTGAATATCCTTTGTGCTGCATTGAAAGTGCATTGAATATCATGTTGTTCTTGTCAAATAAATGGCCGGGTCAACATTAAACAATGATAAGTAAATCACCATGGAGTGCAGCATGGAAAGGATAGTTCCCTACTCTACAACGTTTGGTCATGTGTGTATAGTGATGGAGACAAAATTTGAGAGATGTGCATGTTTTCATCATCCTAAGCTTTAGTTAGTGAGGGAATTGCAAAGGGAATTCGATCAATTATAGAGAAATCTATTCTAAGCAATCATAATGTGTGGAGAAACTGCTCTCAGGTGGCAGAGCATTATTATTGTGTTTTAATAACACAAGTAAATTTTTTTTTGGTCAATCTAGAGGGAGATTATTGACTCGTTCTACATCAACGCTTTGTATATGAAATCAATTTAATGGAGATTATTTAAATCCGATAGGACCCTGTAATGGTCCAAATAAGTTTCAATAGATCATTAACTATAATACAAAGAATCGATAAAAAGACTCAAGACTAGGTTCAAGGAATAATCCAGGATTGACTAGTTTTGCTAAAGACAATACTAGATTCTTCATAAGTGCATTCATTCTTTGGGTATGGATATGAAATGGTTATAAAATTTCTTCAAAATAATATCAGAGGCACATCATATCAGAATTCATTCAAAATATTTGAAAAGGAGGTTGCACAATCTCAAGTTTCCTTTGCACAAAACAATGGGACATTTTATGTTTCGAGCATCAATGAGGCTGAAGTCTACTCCAAGGCTCCTAGAACCCCAACATATGCAATCTAGATCCATGATATTGACATGTGTATAAACCAAAAGTTTAGGAATGGTTTACCACATTTTAGGAGGCCAATTCTAGCTAGGATCACGACGAGACAACTCAACCAGTCTAAATTCAGGAACTTCCAAACGACCTCAAATACTATCGAATTTGCAATCTGAGACATGTAATATGATCATTAAGGTGTTAAATAAATATAGGAATAGAACTAATTCGAATTCATTATGAATAGGTTTATTTATTGAAAGTTTATTGAAGACTAGTCAATGTCTATGCAAATCTAGGAAGAGTCTTGGAAACAATTGCAAAAAGACCGACTCCTTTATTGATGAAAATTTAGAAATGAAATAAATAGTACATAATCATACATAAATTCATATTAGATTCCCTAATTATTTGTTATTACATCATATGCTTGATTGCTACATCGAAGAACTGAGAATATTAAGAAAGAAGAAAAAGAATAGGAAGATATAATATGTGGCTTGAACTATCTTCTTCTGAGCTTCGAACTTGATTACTGAATTATTCAAAACCTGAAATAAAACTAAGTGAAAATGGTTGAATTCCATCACCCTCATAGTAGAATCATGGGGCACATCTCCCAGCTTGGACTAGGAGCACATCTCCCAGGTCTAGAGTAGCACAATGCTCTCAGATCAATTCACAAACTGACAAAAGATGTGATAGTTCAATGCATTATTATTATTTTACAGACTTATTTGGATTCAAGGTCGAATTTACTCTTCATGTGGTCAAATTTCCTCAACTAATGCACCCTCATGAGTGGATAGAAACTTCCGTTACTTTCCAAGTTTTTCTTTTTGCTTTATGTCTTTACTGCTTTATTTCTTTATCCTTCTTTTTCTGCTGTATTTTTCTTTTATGCTTTTGACCTGCTTTATCTAGATTTCCCTTCTCTATCATACTTTTCTACTTTATCCTGCTTTTCTTCTTTTAGCCTTCTTTTTCTTGCTTTTTTGCTTTATATTGCTTTTTTTCTTTCATGCTTTGTGCCATCTTTTATTATTTTATTTTGTTTCCTTTTTCTTTTTTGATTTGGATGCTTTCTTATTTATTTCCTATTTTACAACTTCCTTGTAGTCAAACCTTATCTCATAATGCACCCCACTTGGCCCATTATCCTTATTATTTTATCTAAGATAAAATTTATTCATGGAAAATAATTTATCTAATAGTGCATCTTCAACTTTAGGACATAAAAATTGCTACTATTAATTAATTGTCTTGTTTCAAAATCTAATCCCAAGAAATTAATGGAATTTATTCTTCAAACCATAGGGACTAATACTCTAATGGAATTATCCATATGTCACCAAAATGGGGACATGGCAATCCTCCCCTCCCAAAACTTAGTTGTCCTCAAGCAAGGGAAACTATGAATGACGGAACATTTGGACTATTTTCCACAAAATTCTTCAAGCTGCTACATACACCATTTGAAATCCATCTCCTTCTTATACAAATCCTTTGGAAATATTTCATTTTTCATCCTTCACCATAAACTCATGAATGACCTTGCTTTCGAAATAATCCATGGTTGATTGTGTTGCAAGGTTTGGATTGAACTTGGAACAAAACATGCAGAATGGACAACCTCTTCTTGAATCACTTAGGACAGGGATAATAATGCTTTTCATAATGGTATGTGTTGTACAAAAGGGTTTCTACAATGATATTTCCTGAAACAAAACTATCATGCACAAAAATATTAGTGAAAATCATCAAATCAAGACTTGGACAATTGTGCTTTACCCATTTCTGCTTCTAAAATGATAAAGAGTGTAGAAGAAAAATATGATCTGCTTCACATTGTTGATATGGGTTGGAACCATTTTCATAATTCAATCCCTCATCATTGAGGTATCCCCATAGATATCTAATCATTGTTGGTTGTGGATCCCGATCTTCCATATTTAGAGATGTTATTATTTAGTTTTGTGTGTACTCCAATTTTACTATACACTCGTCCCAGCTGGGGGGTGCAAGGGGACGAGGTTCCGGGGGCTAGTGGTACCCCAATGGGGGTTCGGGGGAGAAGCACTTTAAGGAAAGTTTTTGGGAGGTTTTTTGGCTAGCAGTTTGCGGACCCATGGTATTGGATGACCCGTAGTACTTTCCCATAGTAATTCCAGCATAAAAGGAAAGCATTATAATATGGTTGTGTATTGTATTATAGCATTGTAAAAAATATTTTTGATTGTGTGAGAGAGATTGTGAGAGTGTGAAGAGGAAGTGTAACCGGATTTCTGCATGTTGTAGCTCTTCATTTTGTTGGATGGTATAAATTAAGGATTGACAATTTTTGTGTGGACATAGCCCATCTTGGGTGAACCATGTTATATCAATGTCTCTCTTGTAATGTGTTTAAGATTTTCATCTTGTTTAATTACTTAATTGTATAATTATTATTTCTATGCAATCCTTTTTTTCTAACAATCACAATGATGGAGACAAACCGAATGTGACTGACATTAAACAAGTTCCGATTACTTCCCCCATTCCTTTGAAATCTCCTAAAGTTTTCATCCCATGGGAAAACTATTTTTCTTCCTTAGGAAGTCATATATGAGATTAGTTTAAATGAATCTCTACATGGTGAATCATCCTTACCATGTTCAATCATAGGACCAAAATGCCATATCACTATCCTTCCAATTTCATGTTCAACAAATTGATATACAATGATTTCTCTACCCAAACTCATGACTTGTCTTTCAACCCAAAGGTGCACTTCTTTCAACATCCTACAATGAACCATAATGTAATTAAAGAGAATCAACACAATATTTCCAAAGTGATTAACATATTCCCTACTCATATGAGATGGTGAAGTCACGAGTGCACTAACAAAACCAACTCTCATGCATAAAAAGCTAGAATGGTCATATTGGTAACAAGGAGATGTTTTCTGCAAAAAAAATTATTTCAAGAGAATTTGATGATGATATCTGAAGTAAATATAAATTTTGGTAGAATAATTAACCTTATTCATCTCTTTCCTTTTGAGAGGTGTCTGTATCCCACATACAACTACATGAATCTTTGAGCTGAAGAAGTTGACACCAAAGATGATCCCAGGGTCCCAAATAAATTTCAGATTGAGGAAGTGTCTCCTACTCCCTCCTCTACACTGCTTAGTGTCTCCATCAAAAGACTCGTGAAACCTTCCAACCCACCAAGCAGGAGAGTCTTGAT
Organism: Pseudotsuga menziesii; assembly: GCA_001517045.1. Lineage (NCBI taxonomy): Eukaryota > Viridiplantae > Streptophyta > Pinopsida > Pinales > Pinaceae > Pseudotsuga > Pseudotsuga menziesii. The sequence goes on from LPNX010170106.1 coordinate 60,639, forward strand.
TGCATCTACCATATAATTTTCCATGTAGGAAATCAAACCATTTCTCCTCATGGATGAACTTGTGGAAATGAAGGCTATCTCGCACTCCTGGGTCCCACTGGATATGCTGCATTTTCCCAAACACACATACCATCAGGAACACTATGTCACTCCATGTGATTCCTGAATACCATGGTTTATGTATATTTTCATCGATCATCATTTTCATTAGATCCAACAATGTTTGGATCTCACCTTGGGCCAATCTTCTTCTTGCATGCACTACTTTTCTCAGTATGCCATGAGTGCTATCCAAATTTCTCTTGCATGTTGATTTGAAATCTTCCATGTGGTTGCACCTCCAATATTCATATGAATGTGCATGAGAGGTATCTAATGGCTACAAAATATATCTTTATTTCTGTTTACATGGTAAGACAATATCAGTAAAACCAAAAGAATTATCATAGAAGAAAAAATATTTTTTACCTCGATGAATCTCCATCTTAGCTATGCATCCATTCACCCAATCCATGGATAAATAAACACTTTGTCTTATTGATCTATCTAATATGTAATCGACCACCTTATTCAAAGCTAAGTATTCATTCCATATAGGCAACCCATGAGATCTTTCTTTCAAGGCATGCATGTCAAACATTTCTCTTCTGATGCAAGCAAGTTTAGTGCATCCTTGATTCTCCATTTTAGTGGTGTATTTATCTACCAATTCCTTTAATAGATAATCACCTTTCCTTGATGATTCAAATGGTATGTACTCATATATATCTCCAATATCTAAGGACTCTTCAATTTTCTTTTGAATCAAAACAAGTGCGCTTGTCGCATCACATGGTATGTCTCTATATTCATCAACAAAGAAGGTGTCATGCTCCTCATGTGGAACCAAGACAAAGAATCCTTTCACCCAATATTCATTCCCAAATTATGTGTCTGAAATAAAATCGCAGGGTAAAGAACTATGAACCAATCCTATGCAACTGTCATCCACCAAGGAAGTAGATACATGTCCTCATCCATTGGTTGGTTTGACAATGTTGTGCTTCTTAATCTCCTCCATAAAGGTGTGACTTGCTCCAAATGGAAACTCAAATGCTTCATCCTCCTCAAACATTTGCAAATCAGCATGTTCCACCATCACATGAGCTTTCTACTTTGATTCAAGAATGCAATCATCCATATGGGATGGTGTGACATAAGTGTAGGAGAGAATCTGGGATCTCTGCAATTATTGGTGAAGTTTCTCTATCTATATATTAGACTCCCATATGGTACTTTGAGTTCTTCTCAAATAATATTGGGTGTCCATTATATCATCATTGATCTTGCAAATCTCCTCATCGTCCTTTAAGGATGCTACATGCAACATATGAACAAGCTCATACAAGTGATCTATATCCAAAAGCATGTATGAAAAATTACCTTGGATTGCAAGCATTTCTCTCTAGATCTTCTTCATGGCTTCAAGGAAAGATGAATCTTCCAATGAAGTAGCTCTCCAACATAGATATGATACTGAAGCATGAGTATCATGGAGAATGTGTAAGGCTTTCTTGATCTTCTTTTCACCCTCATCATCTGTAGAATCAACCTCATGAAGCTCAAGAGGTGAAGTGTAAGTTGATCCTGGGTATTTTTCTTCAACTACAAGGTCTCTATGCTCAAAGGAATGTGTACATGCAACAATCTCCTCAATATGAATATCTATGTCACCAACATAGAGAGATGAACATCCATCAGTAGATGTCTCCATGATATCTTTGTACCCATCAGTAGCTACATCAAACCTTAGGAACCCATCAATAGGAACCTCATGATAATATCCATTAGTATATATCTCATCACAACGTCCATCAGTAGATGCTCTACTATCCATGTCTAGAATTTCTTGATCTTCTAATGATCTTCTATTACACACCCTTCTCCTTTAATTCCAACCTCTTGCAATGAATATCGCTCCCCTTCATTTATCTTTGCTTCTTTTTATTCATAGCTACCACAAAAACATGATTTATACCCTCTTCATGTTCCTCAAAAGGTGGAGCTTCAATTATGGATTCACCCTTGTCTAAATCACTTTCTTCACAAATATTTGATGTAGAACACTTTGATGGTGAGACTCCATTTTGCAACTTTTTCTCCACTTATCTACACACATTTTTGACAATATGTTGAATTCTTCTCTAATGTAAGTTGCCAAAAGGATCACTTTTTTTGAATATGATACTAATCTCCATTTCACAGAACTCTCATAAATACAATAATTCATGGATCTCTTTTCATAATGCTTGGTATATTCGGTGGTACTCATAAGGATCAACGTTTACTGCCTTTCCTCCAAAGAACACTTTGCCAGTTGATCTGAAAATTATTTAAGGATCTTTATAACCATTATTTGCATGCGAAGTTTAAACTGTTAATTATTCACAAACAATCCTTTAAAATGCATATTTAAATAGCATCCATCAACAAATAAACACATAAGAATGTAGGCAAACCATCAATGGACAAGAAATGATAACGGAGTTCACCAGACCCCTTGGCTACATCTTCGGGCCCCTTCCAAATGGGAGGGCCACTTCCAAATGGGAAGGCCAATAGATAAAAATATTTAAATGCTTACAAGTGTGTATTCTAGACCAAACTTCTGAGTTCTGTTACTCAGGCACAAAAACAGATTGCACCACTGCGTTCCTCTTGAAAAATCAAGAAAACTGAGTATAAAGTTGACCCTGTTCACCCGAGACCTCCTTTGGCACGCAATTCGAGACAACCAATCTGCACAAAAAGACAAAAATACTAAATGTTTTGTACTTCATCTCGAGAAATGTGTTGGTACTTCTCTGCAAAATCCCGCATCCGAACTCTGTCCCATGCTATGTAAAATTCCGAACTCCAAACTTGACCCCGTGGCTAGAAATTGTGGTTCCTTTTATAGCATCTGGATGCTTCAAGTTCAAATCTACACTATGTCGAATCCCTTAACAAGTGGCTGCTTTGGTGCATTGGTTAAAGAATTTGTTAAAATTGGAGGAGGTCGCAGGATCAAATCCGTGAACTTCTCCCATATCTCACTTTCTATTGTATGGTGGCACAATATGTATTAACCACGTTTCAACATGGATAATGTTTGGCGCACTTATTGGATTGGTTTCCAAATCATTTGGATTATGGTTATGGTTTGTGGTGACACATATTATATGGTTAACTTGTTATAAGGTTTGTTTGCCACATATTATGCAGTGGAAGGTTGACATAATTATATAGTTTACTTTTTGTTGTATGGTGGCACAATATGTATTAACTACGTTTCAACATGGATAATGTTTGGCGCGCTTATTGGATTGGTTTCCAAATCATTTGGATTACGGTTATGGTTTGTGGTGACACATATTATATGGTTAACTTGTTATAAGGTCTATTTGCCACATTGTTGGGGAGCACACCTTAACAGTCCCTATTTTTGGTAACTCCGCGATTTTTGTGGAAGTTGTAAGCGGAGTTATGACTCAAAATAGTCTTAGGGGTGTCGGGGTTGAGTCAAAGTCCTCTTTTTGTAATAAACCCATGGTTTAAGTCCAGGTTTTAGGGTTCGGGGTGCCCATGGTTTAAGCCCATGGTTTTGTAATATGTGCGCTGTATAAATATGCACTCTTGTAAAGAAGTAAGGTTAGGCTTTTTATGTAAGATGAATTGATACGAAGCTAAGGCTATTTTGTAAGAAAAGGTTAAGTCCCAGCTGTGTGCGTGGACGACCTCTGCAGCTATGTGCACAGAGGGTTTTTGGGTGATTAAGGAAATCCTGCAGCTATGTGCGCAGAGGCCTGCAGCTGTGTGCGAGGCTTTGAGGACTTGAAGGGATCTGTAGCTGAGTGCGCAGATCAGAACTGTGGTTTTTGTAGAAAGTTGAGTAAAACACAGTTCTGTGGACGTAACCCCTACAATGGGGGTGAACCACGTTATATCTTGTGGCGTGGTTCTGTGTGTTGTTTCTATTGTGTTCTTTCATGCATTAATATCTATATATCTGATAAGTAAAGATCATTGCTAGATAATAACTTCACTGTGAATTCCCAGTAAGGGTTGAGCAAGGCACTGTTTGTTGATCTAACCGCGAAGTTAAATAAGTGAATGCTAAGCTCTGTGATTTATATTCATAATCTGTTAGAAGCTAAAGGTACAGTAATATCCCTCTTCTACTTGCAGAAACCTGGTTCTGCGGCACCCCTCAGCTGTTTCGGGTGAGACTGCAACCTGTTCACAGGTTGTTGCCGAAAGGGCCAACACTGTGGGTCTTTTGTTGGTGCGAAGTTAAAGGTATAAAACCCGGGTCTGCCCTATAGCCCAACAAATTGGTTCTGTTTTCGGTTGAACTCAGTATTTGCTCAAGAGGGGTTTACGTCATACCTCAAGGGCTATGTTCTGGAGACCCTCTGTGAAGGAAATCAGTGATTGGCTTGACGAGACTTATCTGAAATTCGCTACGCAAGAGAACAAAGATCCGCGTCGTAGTGCAAACGAATTTTTACAAAGGTATGTTTTTTGTGATGTTTATGAGATTTTCTTTGGTAGTATCCACATAGAGTTGCACCAGTGGTTATCCAGGTTAACATAGAGAAGGACGAACTTCCAAGAACGACATTTTCCTGCTTGGACCCCCGCGAGAATTAATATACTGAAAAGGGTGAACAACGAGATATCCCGCGCTGTTGATTTCTAGACAACGTGAACCCTTGAAGCATTTGTGACGGAGTTCGCCATCGACACAGGTACTTCCTTTAGTGAAGCTGTGCGGCAGTTTTTCAACGGACCAAGGGGTAAGTTTTTGAATTCATTTAGTTTGAGAATTAAAATGCTATTAGCTGAAAAAGGTATATTGCTAATTGAATCAGACTGTTAGATTTAGTATTACTAACCTATGTTTGCAAGTGAACATACCTTCAACGAGCAAATTGGTTTGCTACGAAGTGGCAAAAGGTACAAGCGAGATTTTGGATCCTATTCCCAGGGTCAGCATACTGAGTATTCCCCTGTAAATCCCGCCGATTCAGAACCCGAAGAAACCCCTTCTGTTGGAAACCCTCCGGTAACCCCGCAGCGAAAACCTATTATCCCTGAGAACCCATCGCAGTCTGAAAGTCACCCTAGCCCGAGTATTCCTGTCGCAGGTCATTCTACCCCAGTAAGTTCCCCCCCGCCTAATTCCAGTCCCCCTCCAACCCTCCCTAGATCCACTATGGTCCACATGCATGATGACATTAAGCTACCTGTTTTCAAAGGAACTAGATCAGAGGATCCAGAACAGTTCTGGTTTTTATGTGAAGCATTGTGGACTGCTAAGTCCATTACGGATCAAGATACAAAAAGAGCGCAGCTGGTTACTTCTTTCAGAGACTGTGCTCTGACCTGGTTCATGAAGTTCTCCAGCACTCAGAACCATGCGTTGCCTGATATAAAAGAAGCAATGATAAAGGAATTTAAGAAGCCGAAATCAGAGTCGCAGTGTATCACAGAGTTGAAAGAGATTCAACAGAAGCATGGAGAATCAGTGTGGGACTTTAATCAAAGATTCAAAGTTCTGCTAGACCAAGTCAATTTCTCCATTGGACCTGCGCAGCACAAGGAACGGTTTATTGCAGCGTTGCTACCGCATATCAGAAATCCACTCATGCAACAGAAGGTTGCTGACCAGCAGGAGGCTCTGGAAATAGCGATGAAGCTTGAAACCGCTCTTATCGAGGACAAATCTAGTATTGCTCAAATCCAAGCGCAGTTGGCAGTGATGGCTCTGGAGCTTCGCGATATGAAGAAAGGAAAAACCGGTCGCGAAGAGGTTTGGTGCACACAATGTCGAACAGAAGGTCATGAAAAGGATCAGTGCCTTGTGGTAAGGAATTACCTGAATACTGGTGCGCCAAACCCGTTCAACCCTACTGTTCTCTATTGTGAGATCTGTCAGACAACTGTCCAGCATCAACTTGAGAATTACTATCTGCTATAGAGGTATGTGCAAGTCCCCAAGAACCCTTACTGCAAATTCTGTAAGTTCGTAGGACATAATGAAGATGAGTGTCACAGTTATGACCTCATGAGAGAACGCACCTACGATGCCTATCGGGTACAAAATGAGGGACCGAGTAACGACGGCCATGGATACCGCGGTGGTGCATCAGGTAGAGGTGGTTTTGGAGGCCGTGGTCGTGGTGGTATGGCTGGCAGAGGACGCGATCAGGTGGTGTGTTATAACTGTAACCAGGACGAACATCTGGCTCGTGACTGTCGGAAACCCACTATGACATGTCAGTATTGCCGAGCAGTAGATCATGTGATCGAGCAGTGCCCGCAGTTGATAGCTAAGATTCAGGAAAGAAACAGTGCCCCTACTCAAAATCTTCAAATGATTTCAGTCGAGCAAAGAACTACCCCAGCCATTAATATTGTTACCAGAAGTGGAGCTACAACGCATATACAGCCTGACGAGGCTTGGGTTCGTAAGGCCCCCGTGAAAGTCCCCGCCTTTGATACTGAAAGAGAAAAGGAGACATTCATGGAAGCCAAGCAATATTTTGTGGATTCTAGCACAGCAGTAGCACCTGCGCAGCCACATCAGCAGCAGTCGCCACCGTAAGAAGCTTCGCCAGATAAAGTAAGTACACTGTCCTCCTTTTTACAGAGCTATCTGAAACTTTTAAGAAATCAGAATGCTTTAAGTGAGTTGCAGAAAGTTATTAGTTCCTGCGAACCTCAGCAAAGTACTGGTCAGGTAAAACGTATTAATAGAGTCAAAAGAACTGGCAGGGAAATGAGATTGAATGCTCAGATAGGAGAGTATGATATGACTGGTGTTATTTTGGATCTAGGATCAGAGGTAAATGTCTTAACCAAACAGACCTGGGAACAAATGGGAAAACCTACCCTTGACGGGTCCCCTATATAGTTGAGATTAGCCAATCAGCAGAAGATTGTGCCCCTAGGACGATTCCCTAATGTTCTAGTAGATATTGATGGCATCTGTACTGTAGCAGACTTCGAAGTTATTGAGATCATTGACGACAGCAATCCCTATCCAGCCTTGTTAGGTATTGAGTGGGCAATGGCAAATGCTGCAGTTATTAACGTTAAGAAGAGACAGATGATTTTCGAAGGGAAAGATTTGAGAGTCATAGTCCCATTAGATCCTTCTCAAGGAGAAAGGTACACAGAACCCCTCCGAGATGAAGATCAGGATGTGTTTGACCATATCTATAATATCATAGTGAAGGAAGAGGATTATGTTGACCCTAATGCTGAAAGTATTATGGATTGGCAGTGTGACAGCTCCTGCATGATGCATTCAGATGATGGTCTAGAGAATTGGCAGAACAGATTGTATGAGCTACATGGCCACCGTTGTGCAAGAATTACCAAGTCTCTTAGATGGATTAGCTCGCAGACAAGACCCTTACCTATTTTTGATGGTTCGACAGACCCAGAAGAGTTTATTAAGCAATTCTCAGCCTAGATACCAGACTCACAGAAAATGGAGACTTTGGATTCAGCATTCAGAGCTACAGCAGCCAGATGGTGGACTGGCCATAGGAAGAACACTCCTAGTTGGAAAGCTTGTCAGCAGTTCCTTCACTTGATATTTATGGATCAGCCCTAGGAGATCCAAAGCAGGTTTGATGAAAAGACTAGCCCTCAGGAACATTTGGCACAATGCTACGACGCATGGCAGCATGTACCTCAGGAAGAATGGGTACATCAGTTTGTGCATACTCTCGAACCGATAGCAAAGAATTGGTACGCGGAGGCTGAGCTTCGCCAGGATACTGTAAGTTGGGATTGTCTTGTTGATAGTTTTGTGCTTACCTTTTCTACTAATGAAGTTTGTCCAGCTTTAGATGTAGCTATCCGGTTGGTTCATACTAAGGTATTGGATGCTCAAGAAGTAGTAAAATACTGGCCTAGTTGGAAAGCACAAGAAGTTCATGCAGTCGTACATTATAACCTCGCAATTGACGAGGATGATGATCTGCGCAATAGCGCTATTCCTTAGTCAGAAGCACACTGCGACGTACACGGACCAATAGTCGAAGCTCCTGAAGTGACTCAGTTCCTAAAGACGCGGACAGTCAACATTGTATCAGAAGACCAGCCTAAGTGTGCTACCAGTGGAGATTATTGGGATGAAGACACGGTAAGCAAAGCAACCCAACTTCTCCATAAGTGTCAGGACTTATGTCTGATGAAGTGCCTGGAAATAAGAGGAATCATTAAAGCTGTGGATGACATTCTGTCGTGGGTAGAAGCTCAACTCCCGGTCGCAAATGGTGTCCAGAGGTGTCGAGTGTCTGTATTAGGGCGCAGCCACAGCTACTGCCTGTGCCGAAGAAGGAAAGGTCTGTCGGAGTTAAACAAACGACCGTTAGAAGAAATCAAATTTGGTGGTGCTAATACGTTCTCTGTATTAACTGCCCATATTAATGTGATTATGAGAAATCTACCGCTGTTTGGACAAGATCTCTATCTGATTTGGCGCCATCAATGCATAGTTATGACAGATTTCATGGATAGATTCTATAAGAAGTCACTCATATCCGCGATGTTTGCATTCTTCAGCTTCTTGAATTTTCTAATTGCATCCATGTCAACCGATCGTGAGATCCAGGAACTGTTGAGAGAGTTTGAGTAGACGGGTTTGCCGCACCTTTTCAACCAATCATCTGCATCTGCACCCCATGAAGAAACTCCACCAGCGCCGACTCCGCCCATGCAAACATGATCTACCCGAAAGAAGTTCAAGCCTGAAGTGCGTTCTAAGCACAACAAAGACCGACACAAGCAATCAGGGCAAATGCCAGAAGACCCCTAAATGCCTCCGTCCAATTCAGCAGAAGCCCCACCTGTAGAAGATGAGAACATTGCCCTGAAACGTCCCCCGTATATTCCACCAGTTCGACCAGGAGTTCAGCCACCTCGGTGGTTCAAGAAGTTCACAGTACGCACCCCTTCATTGCCCCCGGGTGTGCAGTTGGTTGGGACCATGACAGGGAAAATTGACCGGCTTAAGTATGCCGACCATGACACAAATGATCGTGGAAAGTTTCCATAGTTTGCTCCAGCACGATACCTGCATTTTTTCAAATATCAAGAGACTGCTGTGACAGTCCTGGAAGTAAAACAGTGGGCTGCTAGCTTGGATCGAGCTAGTCTACTAAAGATGCTCAATGTTCCCCATTTTGGTCACAGTACACAAGTAACCATAGTGGTCAAATAGCTGCTGGCATTAGTACATGAGGGTCACTTATGGATAGGAGACAAGAAAATTCCTATTAATGGTGAGCTCATTCATACGATCACAGCCTTACCAATAGCGGGGCCTGATCCGGGGACTGAATTTCCTTCAAAGCATGAGGATACGAAGCTCGCACAAAGCATGAAGGAACGCTTCGGCCTGACGAAGGGAAAATTAGGGTATCACACTTCTGCGATTCAAGAGCATAATATTTGCTTTGCAGTTAAGCTTCTAGCATGCAAGCTCATGCGAAAGTGCAGACCATATGAAGTGCCTGCCCCGGTTATCAGAATTGCTGCGAACTGTGCCGAAGGATACAGTTACAATTGGGCAGTGTATATCGCGAAGGAATTCCTTGAATATGTCTGCGATGCGCAGGAGAAAGGTAGGCCCTTTCATTATTCATGGTTAATAGTCCTCATCGCCTTGGTAGGATGGCAAGAACCTACCGAGGCGCAGTTTGCTGATATCCCTTCGGACCTTCCTGGCGCAGTACAGTACGCCTCTTTGTGGGTTTCCCAAGATAAAACCATACAACAGATTACCAACTGCGTATTTTCTTTTTATATGATGAGTATCTCGTATGAGATTACAAAAACCCCTTGACTCAGTAATGAGTTGTTCTCTCAATACCAGGGCGCAGCCCATTTCAATGCCAACATGCATCATAGTTTCATCTAGGCCCGCGCAGACCAAAAGCATCAATGGTTTAAGTTACCGTATGTAGTGATCAAAGCCGACATCCTCGCGGTTGTTCAACAGTGGCCGACTGAATGGTTGAAGGATGCAGGGACACAACCCACCATTCCTGTTCCCCCAGTTACCAATGTGGGCGCAGGCCCTAGTCATACACAGCAACAAGAACCCCCTGAAGACAGTGAAGAACAAACCGAGTCACAGGAGAGTGAAAGCAACCAGGGTGGAGATGGGGGCAATGAAGAAGAAGAGGAAGACTCGGCTCAAACTGCTTCAGACCCTAATCGGTAGGATAAGCGCAAGACGCCGGAGTGAGAGGAAGTGCACAAACCCCAGCCCCGAAAGAAAATGAAGGCATCGAAGGACAAGAATATTATCGAGGAGGCCGGCCTGACAAGTGAGGAGCTTGCTTAGGCTCTATAGAATTCCACAGAAGCTCTCACCTAGAAATGGTCAGAATTTGCAGATACACATCTACAGGCCCTCACCGGTGTCGCAAAGCACGTTTCAGAGCTGAATGACTTAGCGGAGAAATCACTGACTAGCGCTTCAGCAAGTCAGGACAAGTATCCAGCCCCGCAGCCAGACCTCAGGCAATGGCCGACCAGAGATAACAAAGGACAAGTATCTAGCGCAGCTCTCATATTAACGGATGCAGCGTCTCGTTCGAAGATGAGTATACAGGTTGGAATAGATTACACTAAGCTGTCCATGAAGGAGCTACATCTCTGTCAGTCAGCAATTATGAAGGAAATCCAGGAACGAGACCAATATTCGCAAATCCAGTTGGAAAATGTCATAAGTCAGCAGTGAGGCTTCGCAGTGCAGCTAGAGGCAGCAGAACTGTGAAAGAGGGATGCAGAACGTAAGAGGATTACACTGGTACGAATTTTGGATGAAACATGCCGAAGTCTTCCTGACTTCGACGTGTAGCGGGTGGAAGAACCAGAACAAATATTAGTCAGGCTGAAGGGATACGCACAGCAGTATCGTAGCGAAATAGAGAAGCTCAAAGCAGAACATGAGGCTCAGATGTCGGAGCTTCAACTCCGCCTCACCCCAGAGAGCCCACCAAAGGTTAGGGAGCAACGACGAGCTGACATTCAAGCCTCCGTAGCAAAAATCTTAGATATTGTGAGCAGCACAACAAAGCTACTAGAAGATAGTGTTGAGGCCTGGACCACATTGCAGGAACATCCCGAAGTCGGACAGCTGCAAGAAACCATCAGGCAGCGATAGACAGAGTTGGATGAAGTAAAAGTGGCAATTAAGACTCTACCGCCTATGGAGAAAATGCTCAAGGTCAAGCGAAGCAACGAACTCCAGCAGGAAATTGAGTCATGCAGGGCAAGAGCAACAGAAGTGAAAAATTCTCTGCAGACGCTTATCAACGAAGGTTTCGAGTTGAGTACTGCTGTGGACACCCAACTCAAAGTTCAGAAGGAATATGATGCATTTACGCAGGAAAAGGCTAGCGAAGCATCAGCCACAGTATTGCAGGAGTTGGTCGAAAAGGAGCAAGCAGCTGACAATATTATGCGTAGCCTCAACAAGCAGTACACTCTCCTCGTCGACAAAGTTCGTGGACCAGAAGAACAATAGAGTGTCCCGGGACGGGACACTGGTGAGTCTTAGGGGCCTATTGGGGCGCACACCTTAACGGTCCCCATTTTTGGTAACTCCGTGGTTTTTGTGGAAGTTGTAAGCGGATTTATGAGTCAAAATAGTCTTAGGGGTGTCGGGGTTGAGTCAAAGTCCTCTTTTTGTAATAAACCCATGGTTTAAGTCCAGGGTTTAGGGTTCGGGGTGCCCATGGTTTAAGCCCATGGTTTTGTAATATGTGCGCTGTATAAATATGCACTCTTGTAAAGAAGTAAGGTTAGGCTTTTTATGTAAGATGAATTGATGTGAAGCTAAGGCTATTTTGTAAGAAAAGGTTAAGTCCCAGCTGTGTGTGTGGACGACCTCTGTAGCTGTGTGCGCAGAGGGTTTTTGGGTGATTAAGGAAATCTGCAACTGTGTGCGCAGAGGCCTGCAGCTGTGTGCGTGGCTTTGAGGACTTGAAGGGATCTGTAGCTGAGTGCGCAGATCAGAACTGTGGTTTTTGTAGAAAGTTGAATAAAACACAGTTCTGTGGACGTAACCCCTACACTGGGGGTGAACCATGTTATATCTTGTGTCATGGTTCTGTGTGTTGTTTCTGTTGTGTTCTTTCATGCATTAATATATATATATCTGATAAGTAAAGATCGTTTCTAGATAATAACTTCGCTGTGAATTCCCAGTAAGGGTTGAGCAAGGCATTGTTGGTTGATCTAACCGCGGAGTTAAATAAGTGAATGCTAAGCTCTGTGATTTATATTCATAATCTGTTAGAAGCTAATGGTACAGTAATATCCCTCTTCTTCTTGCAGAAACCTAGTTCTGCGGAACCCCATAGTTGTTTCGGGTGAGACTGCAACCTGTTCGGAGGTTGTTGCCGAAAGGGCCAACACTGTGGGTCTTTTGTTGGTGCAAAGTTAAAGGTATAAAACCCGGGTCTGCCCTATAGCCCAACACACATGTGGTGGAAGGTTGACATAATTATATGGTTTGTGCACATATTATATGGTTATAATATGTTATATGGTTATGGTTTGTCATGCTCTAGGTTATATTATATGGTTATACCATATTATATTACATGGATTATAATATAGTGTTATAACATATTACATGGGGCCATGGTGGCTTTATCACAAGGTTTAGGTTCAATTCTCATAGCCTTAACATTACATATTTTAATTATTTTTTTAATCATTTTAACTATTTTTGATGAAACTTTAAACTTGAATATCTTCTGCATTCAGAGGTCTTTTTCACGAAAGAAGTGTCGCTGGAAAGCTGTTGACGAGCTCTTTAATTTTGTAAGTATGTATTTCCTTTTTGAAGAGTTTAAATTCTATCGACTTTGAGATGATCCACCTGGATCAAACCTCCCCACTAGAAAGCTTTTTGACCACAAAAATCATGAAATCATTCAGAAAATAAGTGAGGACATGTTCGTCTTACTTGTCCTGTATCACTTGTCCATTCTTGGAACATGTACATCTGACTCAACATGATAATAATCAACACTGTACATATATTGTTAAGTACATTAACTCCTTTTTCAACAAAATCTTCATTCAATATTATAGAGACCAACCATATAATATTGCTGATTAGTAATAAGCTGAATATCAACATTGAATATGTGAAATAGTTTGTACTTGTATCATGCTTATGCTTTATCATAGGAACATTATCAACCATAGTAGATGTATTGTGATGCAATGACACTTCCTCTTCATTCTTAGGATTCTTTTCTTCCTTAACTTGCATAGACATAAGTGCTAAATTCTAACTTGCATTAACAACTCTTTTTAATTGTTGTGTAGTTTCCATTGATTTGTCATTTTTATAGGAATGTGAATGTACTTTGTACTCAATTCCTTCCTTAAACAAATGATATTGATTATGTTCTCGATAGAAGATTGCCTTTCGATCATATAAATATGGGCTTCCTAACACAATTCCACAGATATCTAGTGGAACCACATCAAATTCAACTTCATCTACAAACTTGGATGTAATTGCAAACTTGAGATCACATTGTCTTGCTACTTGTAATCTATTATCTTTGCATACCCAACCTAGTGAATAAGGTTTCTTGTGTGGTTTAGTTTTTAATCCCAATTTCTTAACTACTTCTTCTGAAATAAGATTATCTTGAGATCCACTATCTATGAGTGTCGATCTTGGTTTGTTTAGTGATTACCCTTATATGAAATAGTGCATTTCGTTTTCTATCTTTAGAACCATCATGATCTTTAGATGTAGAAGCACATGAAGAACCAATGTTAGAATCATCCTAATTATGCAATCCTCCTATAAAATTAAGAAGAGTTTATTGAGTGTAAAGAGGTATGCCCAAAATCAAAGCTCTCTTTCTGAATTCCTGAGTGTACTCTTGTACATTCTGACCTTTACTTTGCTTTAAGTTTCACCAATCCATCATGGCTTGTTGGATATAACCTAGTGGATAAAATTTATTCTTTAACGCTGAAGTAAACTCATACCAGGAAGAAATAATTTTACCTTTTGTAAGGAGGTCTTCCTATGTCTTACTCTCCCACCAGATGAGTGCGGTGCCTTTAAGACGGAAAGTAGCTAGCTCGATTTTGACTTGATCATCCACAAGATTTTGAATCCTGCAATTCACCTCAATCTGCTTGAACTAATCATCTTTTTTTTTCTGCGTAAGTTCACCATTATATGTAGGAAATTCAAACTTAGTATCAAGTTTCAAATAAGGTAAATCAGACTTATCCTTCTCAGGTTGTTTCTTTGGATTTGAAGAAGCGGTACTGGAACTTTCAGAAGAGGAAGAAGATGGAGAAGGAGGTTCAGAAGGGTCTTCTCATTTTCCTGAAGCATTATCCTTTTCTTTATCCTTCTTTCTTTCCTTCTTTTCCAACATCTCTTGATAAAATGCAAACAACTTTTCAACTCTATCTGTCAATTCATTTGCAATTCTTTTTAATTTTATATTTTATTTGAAAATCAATAAAAACATTAAAATAAACAAAAAAATGCAAATACTACTCCATCTACCTTACTCCAACGCCATGGGTGTCTTTTTAGGCTACTTGGACACTTCTTTTGGGCTTTGTGGGTGTCGTTTTGGCCTCCTTGGATGTCGTTTTTGGTGGCTTGCATGCTCGTGGGTCAGTTTTGAATGAAACAAAATTGTTCACTATTTTTTTTAAAACACAGGAACGTGCACGCGTCCCTGTATGTGTATGCACAAAACACACACGTGAGCCCACATACGCATGCGCTCCCATACACGTGTGCACATCATTAGGGGCACATGCACGCTCCTATTGTCCACTCTGGCAATCCAACGTGGAGGTTCACCATTGCTAAAGAAGGAAAACATGCGCATGTCTAAAGGTGCGTGCGCGTTCTTGTTTTTTTCCACTTGTGCACTCCCATTGCATCATAATTGGGTAGCAGCTTCTTGCGGGAACCCACAAGTAATTGACACATTATTTAATAAAAAGAACATTATCAATATGTCAAATATATACCTGTGGGCATATTTCAAACATATTAATCTTATTAATATGGTTGTTGTTAGTCTTACATTAATGTGTTTTTGAGTTACTTTCACTATGAAGATCATTTGTATTGGTGTTGATTTTGATAATATTGTTTTTATTTTTCATTTTTGTAATGTTAATAATATTTATTTGATTATTTATCTTTATTTTATTTTATATATGATTTTTTTACAATTGATTATCAACAAAATGACTTTTTTATGCTCTTTAAATAGAGATCATGGACCAATTGGGTGTCAAGCCATAGATCAATAGCTATTAAAATCGAGGTCACCATGACCATCAGATCATTGTATGTCTAAAACATAAGTACAAATGCATACTAAAGAAACGCCCATTATACTAATTTGATTTTGACTGACTCTTAACTGTCTAAATATCCTAATGTTCCTCCTTAAGAACTACTTGGATATGATTGAAGGATTTACAAAAGTAACACTCTAGGAGAAGGAAATAGGAATTAGAGACTACTCCCCCTAAATGACATGTGCTAACATAGATGAAAGTTTAGAGAACTTCTCTTTTGTAAGAGGCATTGTAATGATGTATGCAACTTGATCATTTGTAAGGGCAAAAGGGCACTTCAAGCATGCGATCATGAACAAGATTTATGATGAAGTGCATATGTAGCTCAATGTGTTTTCTATGCTAATGTTGAATTGAATCTTTGGTGAGATTGATGTCACTTTGATTGTCATACCAAATGATATTCAGATGTTGTTGCTCGAATCTAAACACTAAAAGGAGTTGTCGAAGCCACAAGGCTTCCTAACTTGCATTAAATATGACTTGATACTCTGCTTCTACTAAAGAAAGAGAAAGAACTTATTTTTTTTTACAAGCCCAAGTGACAAGTCCGGAACCAATACTAAAATCATAACCTACAGTAACCTTCTAATCATCAAGGTCATCGACCCAATCTGAAATAATGAAACCAACCAACAAAGGTCCCCTTCCTTGAACTATAATGAATTCCAAACTAAATTGTACCTCAAGTATAATGAAGTATCATTTTTGCTACTTTCCAATGGATTTCATAGGGTGTTTGTATATACTGGGAAACAAGACCAACAAGAAAGGAAATATTAGGATAGGTATGAGTAAGTATAAGAGACTACCAACTGGTTGGAAATACAAGGTGGCATCCACTTCAGGTGAAGTGCAAGTGGCATAAAGGATATGAGGATGGTTTACAATCATTAAAGTGAAAGTGATGGAAGAAGGTCACAAGCATACTTAGATTGAGAAAGAAAAAATTAAGGTTCTTTGGTTTGCAAGACTTGGAGGCCAAAAAAATAATGTAAATTTCCTAAGTCTATCATTTCAAATTTATTCTTAAGCATGGATTTCACATGGGCTAGTGTAACATACCCTCATCTATAATGATTATTCAGTAACTAAAAGTACAAGGCAAAAGCAACGTGTAGCTTTCTAGGGAGAAGCCGAAGATTGGTAATAACATCATAAGTAATGTTTATGTATTTCTCTAAGTTACAATGTCTTTTCATGAATGCTTGTGACCTATTTTTAGATGTTCACCATTAGTAGGGTCACCCTGGAGTAGAATGGATAACAAATCAGCATTCACCAGTAAAGCCATTATTAAATCTGAATGATTTATTTATGAACGCTCGCACGAATTTGGTTCCACTTTTTGGTGCCACTTAGGAAATCAGAAACGCACTTCCGAAGTGCAAATCAAGAATGCATATGCGTTATTGATGGTATGTTCGGAATAATCCAAGCCCAAACACAAGACTAAGGTTCAAGAAAATGTATCGCGTATGCGATATATCACATATGTGCTTTGTAATGTTAAATATCGCATATGCGATATTCAACATTTACAAAATGCATATGAGATATATCGCATATGCATTGTGTAAATGTTGAATATCGCATATGTGATATATCACATATGCGATATTTAACATTATTGTTGGAAGGATTGTTAAATGATCATAATGGATGTGGAAGACACGGTTGATACCTATCCATACTAATGATACCCATCCATGCATCATGTTGGTTCCTTGCATCCATACATCATGTTGGCTCCTTGCTTCATGATTCATGCTTCAAGCTTGCTTCATTAAAGGTGATGGTTCATGGGATGCTATGAGTAGGGTGGAATTTTTAGGTTTTATGAAGAAACCATTGTGGAGGATATACGATATAAAGATATTCGAAATGTAGAGATCGAAAGCCATGATTTTAGAGTAACCATTCAACAACCCTTCCATCTCACTCTCTTCTTCCACTACCTTCCCAATGAAGGTTTCCTACTTCCAACAACACCCAATCAATCAATTTCATTTTGATATTTGCATTGGATGGACTACAATAGCAAGGTCCAAAACATATCTATAAATATGAGTAGGGTGGAGTTTTTAGGTTTTATGAAGAAACCATTGTGGAGGATATACAATCTAAAGATATTCGAAATGTAGAGATCGGAAGCCATGATTTTAGAGTAACCATTCAACAACCCTTCCATCTCACTCTCTTCTTCCACTACCTTCCCAATGGAGGTTTCCTACTTCCAACAACACCCAATCAATCAATTTCATTTTGATATTTGCATTGGATGGACTACAATAGAAAGGTCCAAAACATATCTATAGATATGAGTAAGGTGGATTTTTTAGGTTTTATGAAGAAACCATTGTGGAGAATATACGATCTAAATATATTCGAAATGTAGAGATCGCAAGCCATGATTTTAGAGTAACCATTCAACAACCCTTCCATATCACTCTCTTCTTCCACTACCTTCCCAATGAAGGTTTCCTACTTCCAACAACACCCAATCAATCAATTTCATTTTGATATTTTCATTGGATGGACTACAATAGAAAGGTCCAAAACATATCTATAGATTTTCCTAGAATTTATTGTTCATACAAAACAATATGGCATAAATGAAAAATGTGAATTCTATATATTGTTATATTCAAGTTTGTTTGAATAGAATGTTTGTGCCAATATTGTAATCTCAGAAGGAACAAGATCAATCATATAATTTCTCATAGCCTCCATAGTATATGTTGATGTATTTGTAACTTCAGAATGTATTCATCTATGTATCTTATGTATTGTAACTTGATGTTTATTCCAGGATGTATCTATTATATATTTGAGTCATGTTGTCATGCCCCAATGTTCCGATCGGGAGGATCAATAATGTAAACAAGTCATAGTGGGTAACTCTCCTATTGTGTAAGAGTTAAAGTCCCCATAGTTTTGAGGCACTAGGGTTATTAGACACTCATAGAGATGTCGGCTCTAGTAAGTAATTGTTAAGTGAGGCCGACATGATTGAGTGCACTTCAAGTGAACGAAAGAATATAAATAGAGAGTGAGCCTCTCTATTTAACAAACACATCACTCACTCACTCAAGTGTAGCGCATTAGTGAGGAAGGAAATACACTGGGACTAGACAAGATGAAGAATACTGCTGCTGGGAGTGCATCTTACTATTTTGAGGCTTTTACTGTTTTGGTGCTGATTCTATCTCTGAGGAAGTTGCAGGGTTTTCTCCATTTATGGTTTCCCCGATCAAAAACACTGTGTTCATTATCTCTTGTGTTTGATTGTTGTACTTGTTATTCTCTCAGTAAAGATCCTAACATAATGCTAGCTTAATGTTGAAAAACTAACATGGAATCAGAGCTAACCTGAGAAGAAGACACTATGCAGCTGAGGAAAATAGGGATTCCTAGTTTGTGGACCTTCCTCCATAGATTTTCAGCAAAAGTAAGGTAGAACAACTCTCCTCCTTAGGGCGCATCTTTCTGTCGAAGCGAAATCCAATTATGAGGTTTTTCATTTTTGGACCTGTCACTGCTATCGAAAATTAGGGATTTTTATAGAAGAGGAATTTTTCAGTGAGCCCAGGCCTGGATTGATCTCCTCCGCAAAATCGAAGTTAGGGACAAATTTCAAGGCATTTGGGTGGACAAAAATTCGGAAAAGCAAAACCCTAGTTTGCTCCTGAACTACCTCTGTAGGATTTTAGCTCAAGTTTCAGATCCGACATCTTGAACCTGGTAAGATCTAAAATCTTTTGTATTTCCATTTGAGGTTCTCAGTTAAGATGTCTCATCATACCAAGCTTGATGAAAAACTTGAGGGAGCTGATAACTTCCGAGCCTGGAAGTATAGGATCTCCCTGGTCCTGGAAGAGAATGAATTAGACTCCTACATTCATGAGGAGGTTCCAATTCCAGAGGGAGATGAGGCAAAGGCCATACATAAGAAGAATATGGTTATGGAAAAGAGGATCATTGTTGATTCTATTAAGGATCACCTTATCCCACAGGTGTCCTCTCTCAAGACACCTAAAGCTATGTTTGATGCCCTAACCAAATTGTTTGAAGGGAAGAACATCAATTGGAAGATGACCCTGAGGAACCAACTAAAGAATGTGAATATTCAGAATGCAGAAACTATCCAGTCTTAATTCACAAGGGTTTCTCAGATCAAGGAACAATTAGAAGCTGTTGATGAAGAAGTGGAAAATGCAGAGATTGTGATGACCACTTTGAATGGCCTTCCTAGGTCATGGGATGCTTTCATCCAAGGAATTTGTGCTAGAAAGAAGTTAGTCAAATTCAGCAGACTATGGGAAGAGTGCTCTCAAGAAGAAGCTTGGATAGCAACTCGAGAAGAGAAGATGGGTAGTGAAAATCAAGCCCTCACAGTTCACTTCAAGAAGGGAAGAAGAAAACCTCATTACTCCAAAGGTAAGAGCTCTCATTCTAACACTAGAAAGGATCTATCTAGATATAGATGTTATACGTGTGATGAAAAAGGACATTTTGCTAAAGATTGTCCTAAGAGCAAGAACCACTTTCATAAGAAGAAGGGAAACAAAAGAAGACATCATGCTCATGCTGCAGAGGATGATGAACCATCCAAGAAGAGATCCAGATATGAAAGTGAAGACTCTTCAAGTGACGATGAATATGTTCTAATCTCCGCTCTCACAGGTAACATTACTCATGGTAGTGATGATTGGCTTATAGACAGTGGGGCTTCCAAACATATGACGAGATTTAAGGAATCCTTTGTAAGACTATCAGAAAATGAATCACCTCACAAGGTGAAACTAGGAGATGACTACCAATATCCAATAAAAGGTAGTGGGGAATCTTCATATAAGCTAGACTCTGGTAAGTCTTTGACAATGAAAGAAGTATTGTTTGTGCCAAGACTCAAGAAGAACCTTCTCTCCATTTCAGCATTGGATGCAAAAGGAATGCGGGTTGCATTCATAGATGGTCATGTCATTATGTGGCCAAAAGGAAAGACTATCGATGATGCAGTAGTGATTGGAGAACAAGAAGGAGGTTTGTACAAATTGAAGGTCCATCCAGAACAAGCCTTGATCCATGACATGGTAGAGCCAAATGAGCTTGGCATAGAAGGCTTGCACATGTGCATTACAGAGCACTACCTATTGCAAGCAAAGCTGTTGAAGGTCTTCCAAAATTTCAAGTCAAACATGCTGGTGTCTGCAAAGGATGTGCGAAAGGAAAGAATACAAAGAAGACATTTCCCAGCAGTGAAAGCAAATCCAAAAGCATTCTAGAAATCATCCACTCCGATGTATGCGGTCCTATGTCATCAAATTCACTAAGCGGGTATGCATACTATGTTTCTTTTATTGATGATTTTTCTAGAAAGACATGGGTTTACTTTATGAAGAACAAAGATGAAGTATTCAGTAACTTCAAGGAATTCAAAGCCTTGATCGAGAACCATACTGAAAAGAAGATCAAGACTCTTCGATCAGATAATGGTGGAGAATTCACTTCGAATGAATTCAAAGATCTATGTAAAGAATCAGGGATTAAGAGGGAGTTGTCTACTCCTTATAATCCACAATAGAATTGGATTGCAGAACGGAAGAATAGAACTATCATGGAAGCTGCAAGAGCTATGCTTCATGATCAAGATCTACCTATGCATCTTTGGGCAGAAGCTGCCAGAACAGTGGTATATGTACATAACTGTACTCCACATAGAGTACTCAAGAACAAGACTCCTAAAGAAGTCTTCTCTGGTAAGAAATCAGAAGTCAGCCATCTTAGAATATTTGACTGTTCCATATACATACACATTCCAAAAGAGAAGAGAACAAAATTAGATCCTTCAGGAAGGAAGGGAATATTTGTGGGATACTCTGAAAGCTTGAAGGCTTACAGAATCTATTTCCCAAGATACAAGAAGATTGACATTAGTAGGGATGTGACATTTGATGAAGGCACAACTTACAACAAATCTAGAAAGAGACCTGCTGAAGAACCTGAAGAAGCAGAAGCAGAAGTACCCAAAATTCATGATACAATCATGAACGAAGAAGCTCAAGAAGAAGATCGAGATTTCGGGGAACCACAAAGACCTGTAGATCCACCTCTGGAGAAGAATCCTCATAAGAGGAAACCTACTTGGGTATGTGAACTTATCCAAGGTGTGGAAAGATATGGGGCTCTAGAAGAAAATCACAGAGAAAGAAAGAGGACCAGATCGTGCTCCAGGTATGTAGCCTTACTATGTGATTTCATTGATAAAGAACCTTCCAGTTATGAAGAAGCAGCAGAACAGAAAGAATGGAAGGATGCTATGATTGAAGAATATCAATCGATCATGAAGAATGATGTTTGGGATGTTGTCCCAAGACCAGAAGGGAAGTCAGTTGTAACTTCCAAATGGATCTACAAGATCAAGCATGCTGCAGACGATAGCATTGAAAAGTATAAGGCAATATGTGTAGCTCGGGGTTTCTCTTAGAAAGAAGGAATAGAGTATGAAGAAACCTTTGCACTTGTAGCCAGATACACTTCCATCAGATCAGTACTTGCTCTGGCTGCAGTGATGAAATGGAAGATGCACCAGATGGATTTCAAGACTACTTTCTTGAATGGTGTAGTAGAAGAGGAAGTGTATGTAGAACAGCCACTCGGTTTTGAGACACATGACAGAGAGTCTCATGTATGCAGATTGAAGAAAGCCCTGTATGGTTTGAAATAGACACCCAGGACCTAGTACGGTGGAATTGACAGCTTTCTATCCAGTTTGGGCTTTACCAAGAGTAAAGCAGATTCCAACCTTTACTACAAGGTTGAAGATGGCAACCCAGTGATGCTCCTACTGTATGTAGATGATCTATTTGTGACAGGTACAGATGGGTTGATTACTGATACGAAGAGAAGGCTTGCTGCTGAGTTCAAAATGAAGGACTTGGGGATGATGCATTACTTTCTAGGTATGGAGGTGTGGCAAAGTACAGATGGAATCTTCCTTGGACAAGGGAAGTATGTAGTAGAGATCCTGAAGAGGTTTGGGATGATGGACTGCAAAGCTATGGCCACACCTATGGCATCGAACCTGAAGCTATTGAATGATTCCTCATCAGAGTCAGTTGATGCTACGATGTATCATCAGATGATTGGGTCATTGATGTACCTGACGAACACAAGACCAGACATTTGCTTTACTGTGAACACCTTGAGCCAGTACTTGACAAATCCGAGAAGTGTTCACTTGACTACTGCAAAGCATATTCTGAGGTACATGAAGGGTACAGTTGATTATGGGCCCAAGTACGATGTGAATCAAAAGATTAACCTAGAGGGTTATGTTGATTCAGATTGGGCAGGCAATGCCATCGACAGGAAGAGTACTTCAGGATGTTGCTTCAGTATGGGATTAGGTGTGCTCTCTTGGTTTAGCAGGAAGCAATCCTGTATGGCACTAAGTACAGCTGAAGCAGAGTATGTCGCAGCTTGTTTAGCTAGTTGTGAGGTAGTATGGCCACGGAAGCTACTATCTGATATATTTGATCTCCAGTTGGATGCTACTTGTATACATTGTGACAACCAGAGTTGCGTGAAGTTGTCAGAGAATCCAGTGTTCCATGACAAGTCGAAGCATATCGAGATCAAGTATCACTATATTAGGAATATGGTGTAGAGAGGAGCAATGAAGCTCCAATATGTTGCGACAGAGGAACAGATAGTTGATGTATTGACAAAGCCATTGGCTAGGCTGAAGTTCAAGTACTTCAGGGAGAAGCTTGGTGTTCTCCAGATCGAGGTTTCCTCCAAGAGAAAGTGATGAGACCCATAGCCATTCTGACATGGTGAGAGGATTGGTTCCTTCCATGGTTAGATGTAAGGGCTGAGCCATTCTGTCATGGTGAGAGGATTGGTTCCTTCCATGTCAGATATGAGTGCTGGCCATTCTGTTGAGTAGGACAAATGTAAGGGAAATTTCCATTCTAAGAATGGAGGCACCTGGTCAGTTACCAGGATCACTCAGTGTAGGACTGAGTAGCCATTCTGATGTGACAGAGGGATGTGTTCCCACTTGATCAGATGTAAGGGCTGAACCATTATGTCATGGCTAAAGGATTAAGTTCCTTCCATGTTAGATGTGAGTGTTGGCCATTCCGACGAGCAGGTCGGATATAAGTGCAACTGCCATTCTGAGAATGGAGGCACCTAGTCAGTTACCAGGTAGCTCAGTCGAGGACTAGGGGCCATTCTGATATGATTGTTGGGATGTGTTCCTTCATGATTAGATGTGAGTGCAAGCCCTTCCATCACTGTGAGCAGGATGTGTTCCCTCCTGGATGGATGTAAGTGCAGTGCCTTTCTGATGCGACTGAGGGATGTGTTCCCACGTGCTCAGATGTAAGTGTAGAGCCTTTTTGATGCGACAGAGGGATGTGTTCCCACGTGCTCATATGTAAGTGCAAGAGCCTTTCTGATGCGACTGAGGGATGTGTTCCCACGTGCTCAGCTCTAAGTGCATAGCCTTTCTGATGCGACTGAGGGATGTGTTCCCACGTGCTCAGATGTAAGTGTAGAGCCTTTCTGATGCAACTGAGGGATGTTTTCCCACATGCTCAGATGTAAGTGCAGAGCCTTTCTGATGTGACTGAGGGATGTGTTCCCACGTACTCAGATATAAGTGCTGGGACTTTCTGATGTGATTGTAGGTCACTACATGATCAGATGTGAGTGTTGGGAGTGCCTTTCTGATGAGTAGGTTAGATATAAGTGTTGGGAGAAGACCTACATGGAGGATAGGACTACAACCAGTATGAAAAAGGGCTGGCTCTATAGAACTTCCTGTGACGAGAAGAATCATGAGATAGCACCAGGGATGATCTAGATCGAGTGATGATTGAGATCCAGTGATGATAGCTAGCGATGATCTAGATCGAGTGATGATCGAGATCCAGTGATGATGATCCAGCAGTGATGATCCAGATCGAGTGATGATCCAGATCCAGTCCAGTGATGATGATCCAGATCCAGTGATGACGTTCCATGATGATCCAGATTGAGTGATGATCCAGATCCAGTGATGATGCTCCATGATGATCCAGATTGAGAGATGATCCAGATCCACTGGAGATGACTTGAAGACTCAAAAGGCTCGAGATCCAGATGACGAGATGATCCAGTTGATACAGAGAAGAAGACCAGTGCTGAAAATTGTGTCGAAAGAATACCTTCCTAGTTAAGAGGGAGTGTTGATGTATTTGTAACTTTGGAATGTATTCATCTATGTATCTTATGTATTGTAACCCGATGTTTATTCTGGGATGTATCTATTATATATTTGAGTCATGTTTTCATGCCCCGATGTTCCGATTAGGAGGATCAATAATGTAAACAAGTAATAGTGGGTAACTCTTCGATTGTGTAAGAGTTAAAGTCCCCATAGTTCTGGGGCACTAGGGTTATTAGACACTCATAGAGATGTCGACTCTAGTAAGTAATTGTTAAGTGAGGCCGACATGATTGAGTGCACTTCAAGTGAACGAAAGAATATAAATAGAGAGTGAGCCTCTCTATTTAACACACACATCACTCACTCACTCAAGTGTAGCACATTAGTGAGGAAGGAAATACACTGGGACTAGATAAGAAGAAGACTACTGCTGTCGGGAGTGCATCTTACTGTTTTCAGGCTTTTACTATTTTGGTGTTGATTCTATCTCTGAGGAAGTTGCGGGGTTTTCTCCATTTATGGTTTCCCCGATCAAAAACACTGTGTTCATTATCTCTTGTGTTTGATTGCTGTACTTGTTATTCTCTCAGTAAATATCCTAACATAATGCTAGCTTAATGTTGAAAAACTAATAGTATAATGAGCTTGGAATGACACTCTTGTTGATGTATATGTAACTTCGGAATGTATTCTTCTATGTATCTTATGTATTGTAACCCGATGTTTATTCTGGGATGTTTTCTATTATGCATTTGAGTCATGTGGTCATGCCCCGATGTTCCGATCGGGAGGATTAATAATGTAAACAAGTCATGTCAAGTCATTAGGTAAGTCCCCATAGTTTTGGGGCACTTGAGTTATTATACACTAATTAAGGTGTAGGCTCGAGTAGTAATTATTAGGGTAAGCCTACGTGTGAAATGGAAATTCAAGTGAACGGATGGATATAAATAGAGAGTGTGAGTCTCTCTATTTATCACTTGTGAATTACATCACTTGCTCTCTCAAGTGTGGCGCACTTTTGGAGAAGGAAATTCTGGGGCTAGACAGAAGAAGAAGACTACTGCTGTTGGGAGTGCATCTTACTGTTTTGGGGTTTCACATCTTGTGGTGATACTATCTTAGAGGAAGTTGCAGGGTTTTCTCCATTTATGGTTTCCCCGATCAAAACTCTTTGTGTCTCTTGTCTCTTGTGATGTGCTTATGTTATTGCTGTGCTTGTTATTCTCTCTGTGAAAAGATCCTAACATAATGCTAGCTTAAATGTTGAAAAACTAACATGGTATCAAAGCTAACCTGAGAAGAAGACATTGTGTAGCTACAGGAACTAGGGATTCCTATTTTGTGGATCTTCCTCCATATATTTTCAGCAAAAGTATGCTAGGATGACTCTCCATTGAAGGGTGCATCTTTCTGTCGATGCGGAATTCAATTTCAAGCATTTTCAGTTTCGATGTGGAAATTAAAGCTTTCTACAGAAGAGGAATTTTTTAGTGAGACCAGCATAGGATTGTTCTCCTCATCAAAACCAAATTTTAGAGACCTAGATCAAGAAATTTGGTTGGGTAAAACTCCAGGAAAGTCAAACCCTAGTTTGACCCCTAGCTAGAGAAACCCTAAATACTGAAACTGCTACGTTTTGGTACAGTCGCTATATTCCAAGTTTGGCGAAGTATCAAAAGCTGAAAATTGCAGGGGATGAAGATAAAATCATGAAGAACACTGTATCCAAAATTCAGCCTCATATTCGCTGTATGCCAGGAGATATGATCTCTCCAAATTAGGGTTCCATCCTCTTCCAGAAATCATCCATAAACAGGACATCTGGGGAGATCTGCAATATCTTGGGCTACAGAGTTCCAAATGGAATTCCTAAAGATGTTCCAGAAATCGTACGGACTGTAACTTATGTGGTCCAAAGATCAGACTCAGAAGATGAACCAGAGACATGTGGCATGCCGTACAACTTTGCTGTTCTGAACAGTCCTGTAACAGGTCACCTTGGGAAAAGGATCATAAATAAAAAATGGTGAAACCAATTCTGATGAAACCTACGATTTGGGATCAGGAACATGCTAGGTTACCTCATTGAGAAATTTCAGAGATATCATAGAAATAGTAACAGGCATTTCTGCAGAAGAAATCAGAAAATTAGGGCTTACTGTTCCGGGAGTTTCCCTCCACTGTTTTCAGAAAAGGAGTACATTGGACAGCTCCATTTGAAGAGATCTATCTGTTTGTCCAATTAGATCTGAAAGATTCCAAGTTTTGAAAATTAAGGTTTCTGCGACAAACCCTAGATTAGCGAACTCCGGGACAAGGACGGACACCTCAAATCGGTAAGATCTAATCCTTTGGTATTTCCATTTGAGGTTCTCATTTCAATATGATATATCACATTAGCTTGGTGACAAGCTTGGGGAAGTTGACAACTTCCAAGCATAGAAGTATTTGATCTCTCTGAAGAAAATGGATTGGACACCTACATGAGTATAGAGGTTCCAGTTTCAGAGGGAGATGAGGTTAGAAGCATTTCACAAGAAGGACTTGGTCAAGGCCAAAGAAGACATCATGCGCATGCTGCAGAGGATGATGAACCATCCAGAAAGAGATCCAGATATGAAAGTGAAGATTCTTCAAGCGAGGATGAATATGTTCTAATATCAGCTCTCACAGGTAACATTACTCATGGAAGTGATGATTGGCTTATAGATAGTGGGGCTTACAAACATATGACGAGATTCAAGGAATCCTTTGTAAGACTGTTAGAACATGAATCACCTCACAAGGATTGAAGAAGAACCTTCTCTCCATTTCAGCATTGATGTAAAAGGAATGCGGGCTGCATTCATAGATGGTCAAGTCATCATATGGCCAAAAGGAAAGACTATCAATGATGTGGTAGTGATTGAAGAACAAGAAGGAGGCTTGTACAAATTGAAGGGATATCCAGAACAAGCCTTGATCCATGAAATAGTAGAGCTAAATGAGCTTTGGTATAGAAGGCTTGCACATGTGCATTACAGAGCACTACCTATTTGAAGGGAAGAACAAAAATCAGAATGAAGAGACCATGCAAGAACAACTTGAAGCGGCAAAGAAGTGAAGAATACAGAAGCAGTGATGGCCACCTTGAATGGACTCCCAGGATCATAGGATTCATTCATGTAAGGAATATGTATCAGAAAGAAGTAATTACTTTCAGTAGACTCCGAGAAGAAGAAGAAGCTCGAAGAAACTGAATATTAAGCTCTCGCCATCCAAAGAAGATCCCTCAAGCAATGAGGAATATGAAGAACTCAACTCTTGAATAACTTCTTATCCTCCTTATCATTTGGATAAGAAACGATGCTACCATGAATGAAGAAGACGATGAAGCTGAAGGATCAAGAAGCACTATACCCACGAAACAAATAAAGATAAGTATTCTATTTTCATGATATTGTTTTGTTATGCATTTGTTTATATTCAGTTAATGTATCATGCATGATAGGATGTTTGCATTAACGACAGTATACTACTAATATGCATGTGATGGGTAAGTAGCTCATGGTGCTATACAAATTATCCATTGCTACTTATCTAGAATGAAACCTCTTTGCTGACATATTGGATTAGTGCACAATCCCATTGTTGTCTTGGTAGAGATGGAAGGCATCTAGAAAGTTTCAGTGAGATAAGGATGAATGTTGTATTGGCTAAAGTAGTTGCATGATCATATTTTTATGCATAAGTGTTTGCCAGTATAAATATTCCTTATGAAATGTTCTAACCATACAAATGCATTTGACTTGTAGGAAAGACCGCATACATAATCGCCTACAAGCAAAGAAGAATGAAGACTTGTTCGAAAGAGCAAGTGACGACATTTCAAAATAATATGACGAGTGCAGTAACATCATTGATGCAGAACCTTCCAGCCACCAAGAATAAAGGGAAGACCAGTTCAAAAAGAATGATGTCAAGGTGCAGTATCGAGACCTGAAGAGAAGTTCATAGTTCCATCATGCAGTTGATGGAAACATTGTGGGATACAAAGCAAGATTCGTAGCATGAGGCTTCTCACGAAGAGAAGGCCTAGACTACGAAGAAACATTTACAGCTAATAGAAGTGAAGTCACATGACATGCATAATAATGTGTGCAAATGAAACAAGGCCTTGTACGAGTTCAGAAGACACCCATGGGATAACACATACATGATGAGCTTGATGAATATCTTAACCTTTGCTACAAGGTTGATAGAGGATGACAAGCTCACAGATGGGTGCAAGATGAACTTTTGAAGAAGTTCAAGATAGAGGATCTTAGTATCCAGTGATCCTAGATGGATACTACTTGTCACTCCAGTACAGAATGTTTCAGTGCATAGAGTATGGAAGACAGAGAGAGTATGATGCTCCGCTTCAGAGGGAGTGATTGCAGAAGAGCCTGAGGTTCGAGATGGTATGACAGGATGGATAGATCATTGATGACTCTAGGCTTTACTGAGAGTAAAGCAGATTCCAACCTTTGCTTCAAGGTTGAATATAGAAGACCAGTGATGCTCCTGTTATGTGTCGATGCATTACTTTCTAGGTATGGAGGTGTGGCAGAGTACAGATGGAATCTTCCTTGGATGAGGGAAGTATGCACTAGAGATCCTGAATAGGTTCAGGATGATGGACTGCATGACCACACCATGGCATCGAACATGAAGCTATTGAGTGATGCTTCATCAGATTCGGTTGATGCTACGATGTATCGTCAGATGATTGGGTCATTGATGTACCTGACGAACACGAGACCAGATATTTGCTTTGCTGTGAACACCTTGAGCCAGTACTTGACAGATCTGAGCAGTTTTCACTTGATTGCTGCAAAGCATATCCTGAGATACCTGAAGGGTTCAATTGATTATGGGCTCAAGTACGATGCGAATCAGAAGATTAACCTGGAGGGTTATGTTGATTCAGATTGGGCAGGCAGTTCCATCGACAGGAAGAGTACTTCAGGGTGTTGCTTCAGTATGGGATCAAGTGTGATCTCTTGGTTTAGTAGGAATCAATCCTGTGTGGCACTAAGTACAGCTGAAGCAGAGTATGTCGCAGCTTGTTCAGCTAGTTGTGAGGCAGTATGGCTGTAGAAGCTACTATCTGATATATTTGATCTCTAGTTGGATGCTACTTGTATACATTGTGACACCCAGAGTCGTGTGAAGTTGTCAGAGAATCCAGTGTTCCATGACAAGTCTAAGCATATTGAGATCAAGTATCACTATATCAGGGATATGGTGCAGAAAGGAGCAGTGAAGCTCCTGTATGTTGCGACGGAGGAACAGATAGTTGTTGTATTGACTAAGCCATTGGCTAGGCTGAAGTTCGAGTACTTTAGAGAGAGACTTGGTGTTCTCCAGGTCGAGGCTTCCTCCTAGGGAAAGTGATGAGTCCCAAAGCCATTCTGACGAGGAGGTCAGATGTAAGGGCTGAGCCATTCTGTCATGGTGAGAGGATTCA
>LPNX010170112.1:0-36447 GCA_001517045.1 Pseudotsuga menziesii
CTAGCATAATTAGGACTCACCTTCCCCAATTAACAAACCATCAGGTGAAAATCCAACACCTCGATCAAACCTTTACGGTGGTAAAATACCCAAAGGAAGCAGGACCCTACTGAAAAGTGACCTCGGGGCACCGATCTCTGTCACACCCTAACGGGTGCATTACGAACATAGCCCCAGAGACTCCATTTCAGCCCACATATTCCTTGCGGGTAGCCGTGTAGGTTTTGTTTTGGACATACTCCAAGTACTCTCGGGTATATCTGGAGTCCCCCTTTTAGCCCAATTTAATCAATTCATACTTCAATTTTAACTTAAAACATACCAAGATGCAATCACAAAACATTTACTCCAAGCACATGCAAGCACATTGATTTCTTTGATTTGACTCCATTATTAAGGCACTGGTCATTTTTGCTTCATATATATATTGTTTATCAGCTTTGTGCTTTCGTGTGTAATTTTTGTATCTTGTCATCTTCAATTGTTTACAGTTAAAATATTCAAACTCCTAAGTAACTGATTCAGTTAAACATCACCACACTAAGTAATCATCCTTAGTAACTTAATAGGGTCTACCCCCCTTGGCTCTGTTAGGAGTTGAGCCTAAACGGAGGAGTCAAGAACAAGGTGACAGCCTTGACTCGAGACTTGCCCCCAAGGACACACCGAGTAGCTTGAAGATTTCTTCCACGTGATCCAGGTGTGTGAAAAGGCGGCAACAGATTCTATGTGATAACGAGAGTTGTGATAATAGAGAACCCCATGTTCCGTCGTAACACATAGAAATTCGGTATTTCTACATTCAAGATAAAGATGCAGATGATGGTGACCTGATGATGCTTTCAGTACTCACATACTGGAGATATAGATGGTGATAGTTCAGTATTCACATACTGAAGATGTAGATGAAGATGGTGATGCACTGACAAAGCCTCTGTCTCGGGTAAAGTTCGAACACTTTCGAGACAAGCTTGGTATGGTTCAGAAAGACCTTCCCTGAAAGGGGGAGTAGTGATATTGCAGTGGGATTGTATCATCCCTGGACACTTGCCCTAAAGTGATCCGGAGACCTCGGTCTTCGAGAATGAAGAGGGATTGTATCATCCTGGGACATATGTCCAGAAGTGATCCGGAGACCTTGGTCTTTGAGAATGAAGTGGGATTGTATCATCCCTGGGCACTTTCCCTAAAGTGATCCGGAGACCTCGGTCATCGAGAATGTTGTAGGATTGTATCATCCTTGAACTTTGGTTCAGAATGGATCCGGTGTAACTTCGGTCATCGAGAATGTGGTGGGATTGCATCATCCCTGAACTTCGGTTCAAAATGTATCCAGAGGTCTCGGCCCCCGTGAATGTGGTAGGATTGCATCATCCTTGAACTTCGGTTCAAAATGTATCCAGAGGTCTTGGCCCCTGTGAAAGTGGTGGATTGCATCATCACTGAACCTCGGTTCAAAATGTATCCAGAGGTCTCGGCCCCCGTGAAAGTGGTAGGATTGCATCATCCTTGAACTTCAGTTCAAAATGTATCCGGAGGTCTCGGCCCCCGTGAAAGTGGTGGATTGCATCATCCCTAAACCTCGGTTCAAAATGTATCCAGAGATCTCAGTCCCCGTGAATGTGGTAGGATTGTATCATCCTTGAACTTCGGTTCAGAACGGATCCGGTGACTTCGGTACTCGAGAACATCTGTGTTGATCCCATAATTCTGAAAGGAAGGATCATTAGTAACTCTGTAAAGACCTAAATCTCGTAATTCCGAAAGGAAGGATCATTGAATTGATCCCGTGATTCCAATAGGAAGGATTGTTTGAGTTCCACAGATGTGTTGATCCCATAATTCCAATAGGAAGGATTGTCTGAGTTCCACATCTATGTTGATCCAGTAATTTCGAAAGGAAGGATCATTAGTAACTCCGTAAAGACCTAAATCCTGTAATTCTGAAAGGAAGGATCATTGAATTGATCCCGTAATTCCAATAGGAAGGATTGTCTGAGTTCCACAGATGTGTTGATCCCGTAATTCCAATAGGAAGGATTGTCTGAGTTCCACAAATGTGTTGATCCCTTAATTCTGAAAGGAAGGATCGTTAGTAACTCCGTAAAGACCTAAATCCCATAATTCCGAAAGGAAGGATCATTAGTAACTCCGTAAAGACCTAAATCCCGTAATTCCGAAAGGAAGGATCATTGGTAACTCCGTAAAGACCTAAATCCCGTAGTTCTGAAAGGAAGGATCATGTTGATGTTTTGATGATGATGATGTACTGATCGAAAGATCAGAGTGTGATGATGATGATGTACTGATCGAAATATCAGAGTATGATGATGATGATGTATTGATCAGAGTATGACGATGATGATGTACTGATCGAAAGATCAAAGTATGATGATGATAACGTACTGATCAAATGATCAGTATGTGATGATAACGACGTACTGATCAAAAGATCAGAATATCATGATGATGATGCTGTTCGAGATTGAAGTATGATTATGGTGTTGATCACGATGTTACCGATAAGGTTGCTGATCGAAAGAACAAAATGTTGAAGAAGTTGTTGCTGATCGAAAGATCAAAGTACTGAAGATGTTGCTGATAGAAATGTTGAACATATTGTTACTGATCGAAAGATCAAAGTGCTGAAGATGTTTCTAATCGAAATGTTTAAGATGTTTTTGCTGATCGAAAGATCAAAGTGCTGAAGATGATGTTGCTGATCAAAAGGTCAAAGTGCTGAAGATGATGTTGTTGATTGAAAGGTCAAAGTGTTGAAGATGATGTTGCTGATCGGAAGGTCAAAGCGCTGAAGATGATGTTGCTGATTGAAAGGTCAAAGTATTGAAGATGATGTTGTTGATCGAAAGGTCAAAGCTCTGAAGATGATGTTGCTGATCGAAAGGTCAAAATGCTAAAGATGATGTTGCTGATCGAAAGGTCAAAGTGATGAAGATGATGTTGCTGATCGAAAGGTCAAAGTGCTGAAGATGTTGTTGATCGAAGTAGTCAAAGTATTAATGATGATGAAGACTGAAGATTGAAGATGAAGACTACATGATGTTGAAAAGCTTCAAATGATTTATAGATGTATTGCCCTGATGATGTTGATGATGTCCTCTATCTCTCTCCTACTATTGTTGTTGTTGATGTTGTTGTAGAATACCCTTCTTGTTAAGGGGGGCTGTTGAAATATTGTAACTTCGAAGAATATTCTATATGTATCTTTTTTGGTCCCCGATAATCCTACCGGGAGAACCACTTGTATTATCTTGTACCCCGATGCTTCTAATCGGAAGAACTAATAAGAGTCATGAGGTTGTCCCCTCTAATTGTAAAGGTGGGTCATTGGCACCCCAGTGTGGTTACTTGAGCCTACATGATTAACTCGAGCCTACATGTTGAATGAGTTAATTGAAGTGAACGGATGAATATAAATAGAGGTGTAGCTCTCCTCATTTGAACACACACTCTCACTTGTGTAGCACATTAGTGGAGAAGAGAAGAGTAGCTAGAGAAGGAGGAGGATCAGGCTTTGATCTCCTTGTTGGTTTTATCTTTTAACTTTTGGGGGCATCTATATTGAGGAAGATTTTGCTGGGTTTTTCCCTTTAGGGTTTTCCCAGGATAAATCTTTGTGTTCCTTTTGTATGGTTGTGCTTGTTGATCTTTTAGTGATCCTATTTATATGCTTTTGTTATGGAAATGAAAAGAAATACTGATGTATTAGCTAAGCATATGAAAATTCAACACCTATAGGCCCACAAAGCAGGATATAACATGATATGCCAATTGGTCTTGCTTTGTGCAATGGTTTGTTGGAGAATGGAATTAAGTGATTTGTTCACTGCTTCAACCTGCCCATTCGCTTGAGGGTAATAAGAAGAGGAATGCTCCTACTTATACCCTAACTTCGAGGCCAACTCTTCCATCATTTGATTCTGAAAGTGCCTACCATGGTCAGTGACAAGCTCCCTCAAAATACCGAACTGAGTAATGATCTGGTTAAATATGAAATGCGCGGCTATCTCACAGTCGGATTTAATCGTGGGCATAGCCTCAGCCCATTTTGTGAAATAGTCAACAACCACTATAATATGATGATGCCCCCTAGCTGAAGCTGGGTTGCAATCCATGAAATCAAGCCCCCATTTAGTGAAGGGACCGATGGTGATAATCGGATGTAGCGAGGCAGGATGTGAGTACATATTGCGTGCAAACAACTGGCAAGGGTGGCACTTCTTGACCGCATTGACACAATATTTAAAGATCGACGGCCAGAAATGACCCTCTCTCAATATTTTTTGGGCTGTAGAAAGCTCAGATAAATGACCACCACATGCCCCTCTATGGCAATCATTCAGCACAAGCTCAGCCTCCTAATGAGTTAAACAACGACATAAAATGGAATCTACCCCACGGCGGTACAATGTGTTATCCACTATAAGGTAGTTCTTGGATACGTGATGTAACCGTCGTTGTTCATCCCATGAAAGGTGAGTAGGGACCTTCAACATTTGTAAATATATGATGATATCCCCATACCATGGATCCAAAGTTGAGATCAGGAAAACGTGCTCATCGAAAAATGTATCTTCGCAAACTTCCTCCTCCTCCTCGCTTGGGAAATCAAATATAAGCTCCACAAAAATCAACGATTTTTTCGATTTTGCCGAAACAAACTCGAGATTGAATTCTTGCAAGATAACAATCCACTTATTATACTTTCCTTCGATCATCCTTCTAGTGAGGATGAACTGAAATGGATTGACATGGGCTACCACCAAGGTCTGGCGAAGGAGAATGTAGTGTCTCAATCTTTGAACAGCATGAACGGTAGCTAAGGCAAGTTTCTCCACATGGGAATAACGAATCTCCGCATCTACAAGGTTTTGGCTCAAATAATATATGACATGCTCATGGATCTCCTCATCCTCCTGAACCAAAACCATACCAATCGTCTCCATGGATGCAGCCACATAAAGCAAAAAGTCACGGCTATAGTCGGGTGGACTAATCATGGGGGCCGATGCTAAGGATTGCTTAAGCGCATCAAAGGACTCTTGGGCTTGCTCATCCCAGCAAAAGGTAGTGTCCTTATTCAAAAGACACATAAAGCCTTTAGTCAAATTGGCAAATTTAACCATGAATCTCCGCAAGAAATTCGCCATGCCTTGCAAACATTGAAGATGTCTAATGTTTCTTGGGGGAGACAATTGAAGTATTGCCTCAACCTTTAAGGGATCAAATCCTATACCCTCCTTGGAGACAATGAACCCTAACAAGCGACCAGACTTCATGCAAAATATGCACTTATGAGGATTTAACCTAACCAAGTAATGGCGACATCTTTCAAACACTAATATCAAATGGTAGGAATGACGCATCCTCTGACGAGAATGACTAGCAATGTCATCCAAAAAGACTTCAATAATCGATTTGAGATCATGGAAGATCAAGGTCATAGCCCACTGAAATGTGGCTCCGATGTTTTTAAGGCCAAAAGGCATATTTCGATATGCAAAGGTACCCCAAAGACAAATAAATACAGTTTTATGTTGGTCCTCGGGTTTGATCTGGATCTGATTGTATCCGAAAAAGCATTCCATAAAGGAAAATACCTTGCTTCCCGCACACTCATCCAGAATTTGATCAATGAATGGTGTGGGAAAATTATCCTTAGGATAGGCTTGGTTCAAGTCATGGAAATCAGTGCATATATGGATCGCTCCCTGCTTCTTATCAATCGGAATGGCTTTTGAAACCCACTCTGTCAAGGGAACGGGACAGATAAAACCAGCATTTAACAGCTTTTCTATCTCAGCCTTAATCGTCGATGCTTTTCTAGGATTCACCACACATAAGCATTGTCGAATAGGCTTCGCACTCGGGTAGGTCTTGATTTCATGTTCGACAATACGAGGGTCATACCTAGAATTTCCTCGTATGACCAAGCAAATATATCATGAAACTCTTTGAACAGCTCGATATACTCTTGAATCTCAGCATGGGAACATTTTTCCCCAATATAAACATTCTCAATCTTGCCAGGATCGCGAGAGATATTGATAGGGATGGTAGGAGATATATTCACCATGTTTCCATCAGCCATCGGACCAGGAGAGCTCAATGGAACCACGGGACTACCAATTCTCTCACTAAGAATCTCCCTAAAATCCTCACACTCCAAATGGTCAAGCTCAGGAAGAAAATAAGATCTATGATGTAACTCTTCCCAAGGTGGCTCAACCCCAGACATGGCCTCAATAATAGCTTCATCTGATGGAAAAACATTATCAAGGAAATCATGTGTGTGAGAAGACTCAACTACCCATGCAGGTAGCACATATGGGTCCTCCTATTCCATCCGCAAAGAGGAATGACTAGGCTCTGCAACACATTCAAGATTCGCTTTGTATGCTATCATTGCTGCAGGAAACGGCATGTCCATTTCGATAGGCTTACTCAAAGGACTCGGTGTAGGAAGGATCCAAGGATCTTCCATATGGGTAGTGCAAAAAGACATCGAAATCAATGAAGACGAAGCCCCACCAGAACTAGACCCGATCATAAGAACGGGTGCAAGACAACTAAAGGTTCCCATAAGGGATGGATACATTCCAACACCCACACTCCCAGTTGCCGGCTAAGAATGATCGATAATCGAGATGGAAGCTCCCGACGATGCAGTAACACTCAGATTTTTGAATGATGTCTGATCAATCGTAACAATATTCCCATTAAACGGAAAGCATACAACTTGAAATAGAGAAGAAGATACATCTTGCATACTATACATTCAATTCCTACCCAGCAACAGATTGTAATCAAGGGGTGCATCAACCACCTCAACCTCAATCGCGATGGTCTTCCCTCCCAAACGGACCTTAAGAGAATGAAGAATCCCATGCGGCTGAAATGATCTACCATCAAAGGAAGTCAACATGGTAGGGGATTTAGACAACTCGGGGGAACCCAAACCCTTCCAACACGACAAAGAAATCATGGAAGCAGCAGCACCTTTGTCAATCACAGTGCGTTTGACGGTCATGTTAAGACATGCTACATTAATCAAGAGAGACACATAGTAAGAAAAGCGAGGCTACAGTCCCGCGGTTTAAAATTTGATGACAGAGGAAGAGTTATCATCGTTAACACCAAGAGTAGAAATCAAATCCTTCCTTTGCGAAGGACAACTCTGAAGTACTTCAAGTGCAGATATCGCACACGGAGTGTGGCCCAAATCCTCAACAACTGAATAGTTTTGGGCAGCTCGGGCATTAAGATTGTACCCCAAACACTTTAGGACTCTCTTAGGAATGCGAGGTGCAACTTCAGGTTTATCCACAACGTTTTCAATACGCAAAGGACTCCCGAGTGGAGCAGGTTCCTTTCCAAGGTCTCGTTGTGATGAACCATAGTCCTTCACATGAGTCACAACCTTAGTAGCACGCACCATGTTGATGCAACCATGACCACTACTAGCTTCTGGTGGATCTTGATCTCCACCAGACTAATCATGGGTCCTCAAGTTCATGTTTTGATTATGGGCTAAAGTATTGGTCAGCATAGCTGGGCCCTGTGCTATGAAACTAGAGGCGTCTTCCATACGAGGGCACAAGTGAGTGAGGTGGTCATCCTTACACAATTTGCAAGGAAACTTAACCTTACGTTTAGAATACTTGTCCCCCTAGCATTGTGGGCATTCTTGTCATTAAAATTGGAATTTCCTTTCCTATTCCCACCCTTACGATTGTTTTTACCCTTTTTCTTATTCCTTCTGGGTTGCTGGTTACCCTTCTGGTTCGACGATTGCACCGAAAGCACACTCGCCATTTGGGTGGGTTGAGACAAAGCCGTGGCTTGTCCTGAGGTAGATTGGTTGATAGACAATTGATTCACCTGTTGCACAAATGAATCCGCAAGTTTGGTACTAGTACAACAAACAATGCCATCGGCATGTGGTCCAGGTTTGACCTTAGGGCCGAAACTAGAACGCG
Organism: Pseudotsuga menziesii; assembly: GCA_001517045.1. Classification (NCBI taxonomy): domain Eukaryota; kingdom Viridiplantae; phylum Streptophyta; class Pinopsida; order Pinales; family Pinaceae; genus Pseudotsuga; species Pseudotsuga menziesii. The sequence continues at coordinate 8,001 of LPNX010170112.1, forward strand.
GAGTGTTAGGAATGATCTCATATAACAATCCGGATTGAGCATAAATAAAATGGCAATAATGGCTTGTTCCTTGTTCTGAACTCTGGATGTAGAAACATCGTTCTCTATATAAGGCAGTAATTATTTAAGGAACCACTCGAGGAGAAACTCCAGCAGTATGAAGGCTTTAATCAATCTCTTTCATATATGCCACTCTTGGATATGGTCCGAGATATGCATGGCTTTGTCTTGCCGAAATGTCAACAAGAGTTCTGTACCAACGTTGTAATGCACTGGTAGCTGGAAGTGATTGAGAAAATTCATAGCTAGGTCATCGAACAAAACGAATTCCCCCCTAGGCAACTCTATGTACCATTTCGCTGCAGTCCCGGTGAGGGTGCGTTGAAATAGCCTTAAATGGATCGAATCATCGTGTAAGGAATTAGAAGAGAACCAAAGGTGAAATAAAGTAACATGTTCACTAGGATATTCTCTTGGTTTGCCCTCAAATTTGGGAATGTCTAAGGGAATATTTTTAGGGACATCCAGCCAAGCCGGGTCATGAGATATCGGATCGTTTGTTAGTCTCGACAAGTCAGGTAAATTTAACGTTGTGAGGAAAGGGATCCTAGGTTGAGTAGGTTGATGCCATGCTCCCTGATAATTTTGGTTCACATAAGGATGATTACCGTAAACACCATGGCCATGGCCATAGTGTCCTCCTCCCGTTTGACCCGTGTAGGGTGGCATGGAAGCACCATAATGTGGTGTACCTTTACTATGTGGAGCTACAAAGGCATAATTCGGGGAGTAAGCGAGTTGTTGATACCCGTACCCGTAAGGCGAATAAGTTTGTCCATACTACGGTCCATAATATTGTCCATGAGAAGCTCCATAAGATGTCCCATGAGATGTCCCATAAGAAACTCCATAAGTAGGAATATGGGGAACTCCTTACGATAGACCATAATACGTTCCAGAAGTAGGAATATGACCTTCCGAGACAACAGGAGGTACTTGACTCTGAGACACGACTACGCGAGTAGCTGCAGTACGAACATGATTAGTAGCAACATTCTGGCCCAAAGGACCATGTGAATGAGGGGTAGGAATAGCATTCAAAGAACTAGGAATAGAGGACGAAGGGACATGTGAAGTGATGTAAGTGGTATACCCTATAGTCAATCGTCTTGGTTCTGGTATCTAAATAGGACTACTAACACCAGGTCTAGGACGAACATGTGATGTAGCCTCCACCACCGAGATGGAGGGTGCAATGTGACTTGTGTTCCCAAATATTTCCACATGGAAAGGAGTAGGAGTGCCCCCAGGCGTAGTGTTAGGTTTAAATTCTGACTCGGCATGCTGTGTCAGATCATGTGCAGGGATACCAGACATGCCATAACTAACATAACTAGTGCTCACAAGTTCATGATGAGTCTCGTAGCTCTAAATCCAATACCAGAGACCTTTGAATGAGGGATCATACCCAAATTTTGTAGGTATATCAGGTGAAGGATCATATACAGGAATAGGATCTTTTTTCCCAACCTCATGAGGTGGAGAAGACAACTCAGGAATTTCATTTTTATGATATCCCATCGTGTGTGAATCAATGAGAGAAGTAGTCCTCCTGGACTATCTGTTTCTCTCTCCCAAAGGAGGAGGAGATGTAGAAGGTGGAAGTCTTGCTAAACGATGAGAACGGCAAAGCACTGCACCCAAATCCACAATGACTCAAAAAATGGAAAATACTCTTCTAATTATGCAAACCCTAAGCAAGCTAGCATGCACAGAGCATACACCTATATAATCTAAATCCAATCACAAGAAAACAAGGGTAATATATGTGAGCTCCCGAATGAAGCAGGTATGTCTCACCTAGGAGAGGCTTGATACTCCCATACATAACAAGCGGAGGTTCGTAACCAATTATTGTGGCCCTCAGCTTCAACGCATATAGCGATTGTGCTCTCTGACCCCAACCTGGTCGAGACACCTGCATAATAATCCCTGCGAAGTACCCCCTCGATAACCTAGGTAAGGAAACTAAGGTCACCTCAATATAATCAATGCTCAGGTGGACATTCGCAGGTGGGATTGACCGTATGGGCAGGGTAGCAAAGACCAAATCTCTCGAAAGAGCCCCTAGATATGAATAAAATCCTGGAAATATCTCTGGTGCTACTCAGTTATGACCAGGGGTCATCCCAATCATTAACCGCTCACACTTCCTCGTGCTTAACTCCCTTGTAAGAGGAGGATCCTGAGAAACACTAATTATACCAAGGAATTTCACACTCTCACCTAGATAGACACAAACATGTTTTGTTTAGTGGTCTTGGAGAATTTACTCACAATGAACTATTCAAAGACCCTAAAAACTAATATTGTTGGTGTACCCTATAAAAGAAAATAGTGTAATCCATTTTAATTAAGCGTTGATTTTATTTGGCTTATTACTCAAAAAGGTAGATGATCGTGCAACCAATGGTGTTATGACACAACATGAAGTAAAATGCACACCTAACAATCAATGCAAATGCATTGTGTCAAACGAAAAATAGGGCATGCTACTACGTGAAATGCAAAATTTTCTTCAAATGACAAATGCAATCATTCCTATATGAAATCCTGACTAACACTTCTCTAAGCAAACCTAGTGCAAGTACCATGCAAAATGCAAAGTGCAATGATGCATAATGATGCAAAGAAGCAAATATTTTTGTTATTTTTTGAAAAAATGAGATAATAAATGAAAAGAATGACTCTACCACCCCCGGACTCTGCAAGCACTATCAAATAGCACCCATGCAAAGCGCTAAGGTAAAAGAGACCTAATGCACTAATCCCAAAACAAAAAATCGAAAATACAATGACAAGAACATTCTTTAAAAAAATTACCCTCAAAAGCGCCTTTGGTCAGAAACAGAGGTGTATACAGACTCTAGAAGCATCTAAGGAGACTAAGAAATCATCAAAACTCACCCAGCAACACTCAATCTTCCTCTAAAAGTAAAAACTCAGGGCATACATGACTATGTGCAGAAAACCCACGTATATACTCGGATATCGCAGTCAAAACTGCGTGTACACGCGATTGTGAGGCAAAAACTCGTCTACAGGAAAAAAAAAGATAAAAATGAAGGTAAACAAATAAGCTGAGACAAAATTTACTCCTATCAGAAACTACTAGGCAAACATGCCCCCAGACTCGACTCAGAAATAGAGAAACCTGAGCAATTCAAAAACATTAAATGCCGATAAAAAACCCCCAAAGGAAAATGACTAGGAACTCCCCAGCGAAATCACCAATTCTGTTATGGAGAGAAATTCCTATGGCTTGGGGTACCACAATAGACATCTTAACTACAGAAATCAATCCTTCCCTATATGCAAGAGAAACCAAACATCTAACACTAAAGGATCTCAATTGGTACTTTATTCTGGACGGTTGATGTAGATCCCCGTTGAGCTTTTCCACTCTCGCTTGTATTAGCAATTTGCTTCCTCAACATTTAGCAAACAAGACAAGCATGCTATATATAATTGTGTTAGACCTACTCTAGCATGTATAATCAATAACGTATAAGCATTTAAAAGCATCCATAGATCAAATACTCATTTAAATACACATTATTGGACAGGAAAAGATATTTCTATTGATATAAAATAGAGATTACAATAGTCACAACCTCTGTCGGAACGTCTGCGAATCGTAGAAACTGAGTCCCCCAATTGGGCCTCCACCACTTCAATCCTCCATCTCTCGATAGTAAGCTCACAAGCAAAAGGCAAGCTTTGGAAGAACACAAAGTGGTCCAAGGGACAAAGGGATGCACACTCAAGTATAAGCTCTGGAAACAATGGACTATAGTTTTGTTGCTCTTCAATTCCTCCCCCCTTCAATGTATCCAAAGGGTTCTGTTGAGGCCTGAAAATTCGCAGGAAACAACAGCAAGGGATTCTCCCCAGTCAACGTTCCCAACTAGCCCGTGACTGTTTGGTGTAGGGAATCCATCCGGTTTGCATTCCGGCTACCGTAGGTCAAGTAACAAAAACAAAGGGTTTTACCGGTTGCGGCCCGGTCCACCGTGTATATTTTTGTATTTTGACTTTAAGTATGATATGCAAGTGCTTATCTAAGAATGTAGATTGATAGAGAATACAAGGAGTAGTCACAATGTGATGCACAGGTTCTTACCTCTCATCTTAAACTCTCTCGCATCTGAATCACACACAGCAAGAAATTAAAACTAACTACCTAACCTATCCCTAGGGAGCAAGATTATCATTCATTGATGAGTAATGTATTTTGTACATGCATTATGAAAAATCACAGATAGCTGATACTTCTTTCAAAACACATGAATATTTAAAGATATTTGACCAACTAGATAGCCAATTGTTTATGAACAGCATTCATTACTAATAGTGGAAATTTTCATAAAATAAACCAGAGAACATTCATACAAGAACATAGGTTCAAAGAGTTAGAACGATCTTACAGTTAAGGGACACAAAGGGGAAAATGAAATAGTTCCTCTTCAACAAATCCATAGCACAACATTTGAACATTCCACCAAGCTTTATCCAACATGAAAATTGTAATTATCTATTGCAAAAGGAAATAGTTCTTCTTACAATATGTCTTCACAAATACAACAAGGAAAAACTCCCATATTCCCTCTAACTTTCCTATATTTAAACAAAACAGCAAAACCCTTGGGCTACCCCCCCCCCCTTCCGGGTGACCTTTGGGCTCCCCCAACCGTTTAATCTCACAATTTTGTCCTTTTGTGAGTGCCCATGATTCATATAATGCGTTACATTTCAAATTAAGACTTATGAGTACTTCATAAAACGGGACCAGCTCGGTAACTGATGAACCTTTTCCAAGCCTGGGCCTTTGCTACTATCGATTCCGCTTTGTCTTTTATTTGTCCTTTTTAAGATCACATTGATCTCAGAACATCTCTGCCTATCACTTTTCAGCCAACTTCCTTATGCTTTGTCCTTCTTCGCAATAGTAATCATCAAACTGGGTCTCGAGAATCTTCTAAGTCCGTCTGCAATTAAAACAAAAAATTCATCGTTAATTTGGATTGCATCTTTTTTTTAAACGTAAACCATACTAACAGTAAAACTAATCATCAAAAGTGAGGCCTTGTACTGCACTCTCGTCGCGAAAACCCCAAAATGATAAAAGCATCTGAAACCTCTGCCGTCCATAAAATAAGCTAAAAACACACACAAAACGGCGGGAAAAACACTCACTGGCGGGAAAACTAAGCATCGGGCAAATAAAAATCCTCATCAATGAATGGAAAAACTACAAGTCAAAAGGTTAGTTCACTAAGACTCCGCAACGGCGAAAGACCATCAGACTACGGCTTCCACGATCAAATACATTATAGGCGAAAGACCATCAAACTACGGCTTCCACTAAAACTACAGCATCGATGATCGGCGAGGATAAGAACTAATCCGTCGGAATGTCCATTCATTGGCTTCCGCAACGGTGGCCGCGTAAAGAACTATGGCCCCGGTTTAATGTTCAAAAGACTTCCGATAAAAACAAAAATCTATCATCGCAAATCCAAAAGGTTGAACCACACATCGACGAAAGTGAGAATTGTCTATCAGCCAATTTTCTAGTTGTCCTTCAAAACAGTGGTTGCGTTGATAACTACAGTTCCGAATCAAACTTCAACAAAACATCGCAAAGTAAAGGTTGATCAATAAAACCAAGGAATCGACGAACATCAAAACAATCCATAAGGTCATTCAGAACAAAAACATCAGCAAAAAGAAAAGTTATATGGCGGATGGTTAGTGCATTACGCAGCCGCAATGGCGGAAGATGGAAAGACTACAGGCTCCGCAGCAAATAAAACATATCAGTGAAAACCATAACAAAATGTTCACCATATGGTGAATGTTTAGTTCGCTCGAGAGCCACAATGGCGGAAAGCAATCAGACTACATCCTTCGATCAAAGTCATAAAACTTTTCGATAGCGAAGAGAAAAACAATAAGACACGGAATCGGCGAGGATAAGCCCTAATCTGTTGGAACATTTATTTTTTATCCTCCGAAATGGTGGCTGTACAGATGACTACAGTTTCGAATCAAACCTCAACTGGCTTTCGATAGTGCTAAAACAAAAAATCGCAAATTAAACAATTTATCAATAAACCCAAGGAATTGGCGGAAATCAAAACTAACCATCAGTTCATTCATTGTTTAGCTCCCGCAATGGTGGCTACATAAAGAACTATCGCCATGATTCATTGTTCAATAAAACTTCCGATAGCAATCAGAAACATCATTTAAATAGGAAAAAAATCATCGAAAATGTTAAGTGTTCGAAAAATCTTAAGGTTGTGCAGCGGTCTAAAAAGTTTGTCTCATCTCCAAAATAGCGGCATCATAGAGATCAAAAACCTTGACTCAAACTTCAACCAACTTTCAACAGCAATAAAACCAAACCATCGAAAAATAAAAAATGTTAAGTTCCACGGTCAAAAGCATTGGCATTTTTATATCAATCAACCTCCAAAAGTGATAAACAATCGAACTCAAATCAAACTCAGGAGAATCCAAATTCGTAACAGAGGAAAGACAGAGTTCAAGAATCTTAAACACTCCCAGGCAAGATAAAATTAAAAGGAGAGTCCAAAATTTTAAAAAATTTGGGAGAAAAGTTGCAGCTGCAACAATTGGCGACTACCTGGTGAACCCAGATCTCTGGACAATTTCTTCCTTAAGTAACAGACTGTTTGACAATAAAACCAACATGTTGAATTTTTCTAGATGTTTGGACTTCCCAAATGGCAAATATATGTACTTTTAATCATTGATGATAGTCCAATTTAGGAAAATGGGAACCAAGATCTCAAATTCAAGATAAATCTTTTGAGGCCAGGAAGATGAGTTTCATTTTTTACCTCTGACTTCGGGTAGCTTCCAGCTCGGACACCACAGGATCGTAACATATGGTAAACAGAAATATTCATTTGTTCCTCATTCCCATGCCATTTTTCACTTTTTGTGCTTTTGGAATTTTTTGTCCTTTCATTTGAGTCCTCCTGCATGCCTTTCTTTCTAAATTTTCTATTCAGGCTCCTCTATCCATAGTGTCCTTTTGTGTGAGAGATGTATTTAATTTTCAGCTCACGGACGGAGAAGAACTTTGGCAATTTTGTACTTGTATGGTTCAGTACTTTGTTTTGATACATATTGCTTTCTTAGGATTTTTTTACTCTTATTTTCCTTTTAGGCTTTCAATTCTTGGCATGGGATCATTTATATATAATATACTATTTACCTTGTTTCCTTTCCATGGGTCTTTTGCTGTCACCCCCTGAGACATTCTTAAATGTGAGATGGATGGAGCCTCAAAACAGTATTCCAGAACTTTTGATCTTGAGTTAATTTACAAGGATTAAGTAGGACTTCAATGTGTTCATAGCCATTTAGGAAAACTGCTAAACTAGAAGAGATTCTTTCAGATAAAACAATAGTACACAGTCTTACACTCAAGGAATTTAGTTAATCCAGAATTCTGATGCCCTCCATGCAACCAAAAGTTTGCTTCTTTTATTGAAATCAATCAAAATCTAAACTAAAAACAAACAGAAATAAAGTAAATCAAAAAAAAAAAAAGCTAAGCAATCAATTTATTTATGTACAAGATAATCAAGAAAATAAAATTTCAACAAAAATAAAGTTTGAGAACTAAACCACTAACTGGTCAGTCCTCTGCCCACCCCTATAAATCTAGCAAACTGTAAGTTAAGGGGATAGGCTTGACTACAAAATGAAAAATACCTAACCATTATCAAAAACTACATCTACTCGTCTTGAAAAAGCTATATCTGAAACTGAAACTACTATTTTACAATCAATCTCATCAGCCCGTGAAAACCGAAGGAGATCGGGCTGGGTTTCAGATATGTTGCTGGCTTCTTCTGATGCAAAGTTTCCCGGTTCAAGTTCAATTAGATAATTTCCCAATACATAATTCACTGGTTCATTCTTACCCTCCAACTGAGTGACATTGTGTTTCATGTAGGGTTCCCTTAAAATTTTGATCTGATTTGGGACTCCTTTATGAGACAGCCACAAATGTGACCAATCTGAAGCAAAATACCCCTTCAACCTCGCTAACCAATCTTGATTCAAAATAGATCCATAACCATCAGGTATGTCTGCCACCACAATATCAATATATTGACATATCTTTTCATTTGCAGATAAACAAATGAGAACGTTCTCCATTTCCCCGACTACTTTCACATTAGTTCTGTCTAATTGAGTAACTTCCCAAGCAGTAGGTTTTAGCTGTCCATTAATATTTTTGCACACTGCGAGTGGCTTAACATTTACTGATGATCCAGAATCTACCAAACAATTATGCACCTTATGATTCAAAATTTCCAAAGTCAAAAGGAAAGGTGGGGTTTTAAACCTAGTTTTCCCTTCCCCAATTGCTTCAACAACTTCCTTCATAGGTTGGTTTTCTGTGGGTAGCTCTTCCTCTGATTCTTCAGGTTTTTTTATATTATCCTTGTCATCACCTACTTGGTCTTCCATAGGCTTAACAGGCATATTGATTTGCTTCGAACCTTGACTGGTAATAGTGACTTTAGGTACCTCACCATCTACATTGTTCTTTGGTCGTTTCTTGACATTCTCTTGCAATTTCTTGATCTTTGAGAGCATTGAATTGTCTTTATTCACCAAATCGAGGCCTTTTGTTGTCATATTTATTTCCGGTATCCCCTCAGGTTTCAGAGTACTTCTTTCTGTATCAAAAAGCAAGACACAGTCCCATAAAAACATGGTATCATTTTCCTGTTTTTCTGTGGTTTTACTACCCTTTTCCTCTTCCTCACTATCCTCAGTTAATTTAGAATCCAACAGCTAATTCATTACCAATGTCATTGAATTTATCCATTGAGGACAATTTTTTTCAGAATGGGGTTGTTGGTGGAAAGTACAAAAATTATCCATACCTACCTCTGTTAAATTCATCGATGTCAGACTCTATGGAGGAGGTTTGGATTGGTTGTTATCCTCTCTTCTCTTGTAATACGGCTTATATGCTTTCTGATCTTCCTTCTCTTTCTCCAAATCTATTATTCTGTTGGAAAGTTTCTGCATCATTTTTAACATCCCCTCAAAATCATGTGATTTCTCCTCTTTAGGTTTAGATAGTAATAAGGCTTTCTTCCCAAAAGGTTTTTCTCTAGATTGCTCAGGATAATCTTCTATACTTTCCTTTTCAGCCTCTACTCTTTCAGCTTCTTCATAAGTCTCTGATAACGTAGGCTTAACTTGAGCTTTTGTGAACATAGCCAAGTCAGGGCCTAAAGATGAGGTATAATACTCAATCAGAACCTTGTCATAGGGCTTATCAATCGCAGAGAAATTCTTAAGGTAAGCAGAAAACCTTTGAGTAAAATTATGAACATTTTCCTTTCTTTCTTTTTTCAAAGCACCTAGACCTTTCATTAGTGTTGCATAGGTTTTCTGGGCTGCATATTTATTTTTGAATATTCTTTCAAAAGTATCCCAGTCTGGGATTGAGTTTGCAGGCAGACCAAAATACCATGAGGCTGCTGCTCCTTTAAGGGTATGTGGAAAAATTCTGCAGACTACATCTTCATGTTCTCCAGCCCTTAATCCTTCTATGGCCAAGTAAAATCTTTGCAAGTGATCATCTACTAAAATATTTTCACTTGGGTCAAATTTGGGCAGCATTTTCTCAAAAGCCTGAGGTAAGTCATACAAATGAGGTGTTAGGTTTAAAGGTGATCTAGATTTCCAAGCAGGTGGTGGATTTGGTGGGTTGTGTGGCAGATTTGCATTTATGCCTACCATGAGTCTGGGTGGAGAGTGAGGTGGTGAATGAATAGGAGTATGAACAGGTGAATAGTAAGGGGTCTCTGGGCCCACTTGATTCAAAGGCTGAACAACTTCCTATAAGTTTGTTTCTACAAGTTCTTCCAAATCTCCAACCAACACTAAGTCTTCCAATACAGGACGGTCTTTCTTCTTATATTCTCTTCTGGGTAAGTCAGGGATAATCAGTAATCCTCCAATCTTCTTCACATATGCCCTAGTATGTCTCCTTAGATCATTAACTACTTCGTTATCGACAGAATACAAGTGCTCTTTACCCTTCTCTTCGGGAATTGGATTGAAAAACAAACTACTTTCTGAACTGTCATCGGTGGAATAATCTCGAGAAAATGGGTTTCCTCGGCCAGCCATGAATTGGCGGCCCTCCTTTCAGTGCCAAAAACTGTTGAGGCCTGGAAATTTGCAGGCAACAACAGCAAGGGATTCTCCCCAGTCAACGTTCCCAACTAGCCCGTGACTGTTTGGTGTAGGGAATCCGTCCGGTTTGCGGTCCGGCTACCTGTTGGCCTGATTTTCTGAATCTAGGCCAATAAGGAGGTTTTGTCCACACAATCAGCTTAAAGCAACGTCCGGTGTGTTTGAATTAACAAAACCTCGCAGGTTGTGGTCCTGCTACCAGCTAGTTTGTCTCTTAAGGAGAACGTAAAACCAGCAAAATCTAACCTATTCTAATGTTTATTTTACCTAAATAACTAAAATATCCTAAGGTTGCTTTCGTAAGGAAAGACTTTGATTTTGGGAAGTTTTCTGAATATGAAAACTTATGTAAAGTATCCAAAATGATCTAACAATTGTTAATTAAACTTAAAAAAAAAGTTAAACTTAATTATTCTATCTATTCTATTTACCCCTATCTCAGCTGAGAGCCAATTTAAGATTATATTAACTATTAATCATTACAAATGAACAGAAAAACTAAAGCATAATTCAAACAGACACATTTAAATCATGACTAATAAATCACTCTGTTATATGACAACAGAACTGAAACATAACCTGCAAATACACAGTTAATTTCAACTGTCTGAAATTGATTAATAATTAATTATCAAGGTAGCTATTTGAACTTAAGATAATGTCTATTTTAAAATTCACTGTCAACATACAAATGAAATTCTAAATAGACAGAAAATTATATCATTATAACTTAGATTTATAGTAAAAATACTAATAAACAAAATCATAATGAAATATTCATTCAAAATACTAACTTGAGTTGATAAAGTGAAAGATATAATTAAACATCGGTATGTCACAGCACACTGAGTTAAATATAAAGACAGAAGATAATACGCTGAAATATATATATATATATATATGAAAATCCAAAAACAAAATACCAGTAACAGTATCTGTTTGCAGATGTCCAATAGCATTCACATCAAAGGTCCAACTTCAAGTATGAGATAGTACCAGTAATAAGATATATTTCAAATATTTTTTTCTTCCAACACTCCATCACGGGAACAAGCGTTTCCAGTTCTCTGGTTTTCAAAAACCTAAGAATATGGAAAAATTCCAGAACTTATAAGAAGCAAACTTCTATCGCTCTGTTCAGCACCATCCCCCCCTCTCTGGCGACAGCTGCGTCTCTCTTCTATCTGCAGATAACAAAGTCTACCCAATAGAAAATAGAATTACAGAGAATAACACTTCTCTCCATTCTACAGAGATCTGACCCCCCCTCCTCCTCAAGTGGAAATCGTAGCTCCTTTTATAGGTAAATACCCCCAATCTTATTGATTTATGTGCTCATCATTCAGCAATTTAGCAGCTATTCTCGACTAAAATATTTCCATCTTTGTTGCTTCTGAGTTGATTCATTACGCGTGCTAACCTCCTAGTTTCCAGCGAACCGAGGCTTCTTATTATCTACGATATTACATTTCTGAGAATTACAGTGAATCCAAAAGAAAAAAATTACCTGCAAAACAAAAACAACGATATCTTATCAAATCCCAAAAATGAAATGCATACCATAAATAAGAATAAAATGGCAAAATGATAACATCAAGATAAATTTATTTTTGAGTATTTCAGATGCTTGACTTCCTTTTTCACGCAGGTGAAAACTCTAGGTAAATAGAGTGAGATAAGAATGTTCCGGCAACTGATAATATTTTTTGGCGTGTAACTCCCGAAATTCAGGACATCTACTATATTTGATTCTCATATATTTCGGTGATGAAGTAAAGCGATATCTTAACGACCTATTGACAGGATTACAATGATTCTCTTGATGTAATCTTGGATGGACATGTGTCATACGAGCTAGAAAATATCATATAACCGTTTCTTCAATACCCGAAAAGGGCGCCATGCTTTGTGTGGACAAATAATTGTTATTTCTGCAAATAAGGCGATCTTTCATTAACTAATGGTTTAATCAAATGAATAAAAGACTAGTGGAAAAATTCCAGCTTAATGAGTGTCCCTGTGATCTTCTAGCAACTGAGTGTGGCAAATTTTGCGATTCTCGCTCAACAATCTCTTCTCACAATATTTTTTTGGCAGACAAGTGGAGCAATATGCTTTGATGAAATTTATCTTCCTTTATCCGAACAAATTTTACGTTTATTCTTTTAACATCAAATACAAATACTTGAGCAATCAGCGGAAATATTATTTCGATGACCTGGTCGTTTGTTATTTTATTAGTACGATATTCAAATGTAAAATTCTATCGCCTTAATCGATTTCACAAATTGATAAATAAATATAATGATGCTGCTCGACAGAATTTATTGTGATCCTCAACTCAGCGAGCGAATCTTGGGTAAACAGGTAGGTCAAAACTAGGTTGACCTTAAATTGTTTTCAGTCAAACATTCATCTCACGATTTACCCATAAAATTTAATTGATGTTGAATTAAGATTTTAAGGATAGAGGAGAAACGTGCTTCTTTCCTGATTGCTTATGGTATTCTATACCGTATAAGTTTTGTTGCATCCCTTTTAAACTATGTTTACTTCATCGCAGCCGTAAGGTTTTATCGGGATAAGAATGCAAACAAAAAGTAGAATTTTAAGAAATGCCTCTTCTCCTAGTTTTAACGTTCCAACCATAATAAATAATCCAAAAGTGATTTACACAAAAAAATGAAATTAATTATCACATGAGCATTACTTTAAAATAATTTATCAATAATTTCCAGTAAAGGAACGTGTCATAAACTTTCCAATTTTGTTTAACATTATAATGTGATCTACCTTTAAATTAATGATAAAGTGTCATGATGAGAGTATTTGTGATAAATTTAGATTTATAACAAAAGAACTTATAAAAGACCATTTCAAATATTATATTCATATTCAGTTTTTAAAAGTTTTTTTTTTTTAAATAAAAATAAAAATCACAAATTTACCAAAGCTTTTAATGATAAGCATGGAAAAGGCATTAGTTTAAGGAAGTTTCAAAGATTGAAATGATGTAACAATATTTTATACAAATCTTAAAATAGATGTATGTCCCAATTATTTAATATAAAATGTTTTAAGATGAAATATTGAAAATAAAGATTTTGGGATTCTAATTAATTTTCCACATTTCATTACAATACTCACAAACCAATTATGCATGATAAACTTAAGATGAGGAAGATTGTAAATAGCTTGTATGAAGACGTGCAAGTATTATTTAACCACAAGGAGATGATAAATTATCAGTAAAACAGTTAATTAAATGACTTAATAAAATGATAATTAATTTTCACTAACAATTTTGGCATAATGACATCGCAAATTATCATCGCATCAAAAGCTATCAGAAGCATTAATTATGAACAACCCAAAGCCAAAACTTGAGAAAGCATAAGCTCATTAGATCATCTTTCATAAAATCTAAATTGAAGAAAAGATGACATAAAAAGCGATAGATCAATCCAAAGGAAGCAGTGAAATCATCATGCTCAATAAGGTAGAGTAACATGAAAGAAACTAAAAGTAAGTATTAACAAAATTTTATGTGGGAGAACCCCTTTATTTTGTCAAAATCAAGGGGAGTTGTTGGGGTGCCAACACTACCATAGGTCAAGTAACAAAAACAAAGGGTTTTACCGGTTGTGGCCCGGTCCTCTGTGTATATTTTTGTATTTTGACTTTAAGTATGATATGCAAGTGCTTATCTAAGAATGCATATTGATAGATAATACGAGGAGCAATCACAATGTGATGTGCAAGTTCTTACCTCTCGTCTTAAACTCTCTCGCATCTGAATCACACACAGTAAGAAATTAAAACTAACTACCTAACCTATCCCTAGGGAGCAAGATTATCATTCATTGATGAGTAATGTATTTTGTACATGCATTAAGAAAAATCACAGATAGATGATACTTCTTTCAAAACACATGAACATTTAAATATATTTGAACAACTAGATAGCCAATTGTTTATGAACAGCATTCATTACTCATAGTGGAAATTTTCCTAAAATAAACCAGAGAACATTCATACAAGAACATAGGTTCAAAGAGTTAGAACGATCTCACAGTTAATGGACACAAAGCTAAAAACAAAATAGTTCCTCTTCAACAAATCCATAGCACAACATTTAAACATTCCACCAAGCTTTCTCCAACAGGAAAATTGTAATTATCTATTGCAAAAGGAAATAGTTCTTCTTACAATATGTCTTCACAAATCTAACTGGGAAAAAGTCCCATATTCCCTCTAACTTTCCTATATTTAAACAAAACAGCAAAACCCTTGGGATGCCCCCCCCGGGTGACCTTTGGGCTCCCCCAACCGTTTAATCTCACAATTTTGTCCTTTTGTGAGTGCTCATGATTCATATAATGCGTTACATTTCAAATTAAGACTTATGAGTACCTCATAAAATGGGACCAGCTCAGTAACTGATGAACCTTTTCCAAGCCTGGGCCTTTGCTGCTATCGATTCTGCTTTGTCTTTTATTTGTCCTTTTTAAGATCCCGTTGATCTCAGAACATCTCTACCTATCACTTTTCAGCCAACTTCCTTCTGCTTTGTCCTTATTCGCAATAGTAATCATCAAACTGGGTCTGGAGAATATTCTAAGTCCGTCTGCAATTAAAACGAAAAATTCATCGTTAATTTGGATTGCATCTTTTCAAAAAATGTAAACCATACTAACATTAAAACTAATCATCAAAAGTGAGGCCCTGTACTACGCTCTCGTCATGAAAACCCCAAAACGATAAAAGCATCTGAAACCTCCGCCATCCATAAAATAAGGTAAAAACACACACAAAACGGTGGGAAAAACCCACACCGACGGGAAAACTAAGCATCGGGAAAATAAAACTCCTCATCGGTGAATGGAAAAACTACAAGTCAGAAGGTTAGTTCACTAAGCCACCGCAACGGCGAAAGACCATCAGATTGCAGCTTTTGCGATCAAATACATCGTCGACGAAAAAAAGCATAAAAAGCTTCTATCGATGTATCGGAGATCGGAACTATTTTCCACTAAAACTACAGCATCGGTGATCGGTGAGGATAAGCACTAATCTGTCGGAATGTTCATTCATTGGCTTCCGCAACGGCGGCCACGTACAGAACTATGGCCCCAGTTTAATGTTCAAAAGACTTCCAATAAAAACAAAAATCTATCATCGCAAAGCCAAAAGGTTAAACCACACATCGATGAAAGTGAGAACTGTCTATCAGCCCGTTTTCTAGTTTTCCTACGAAACAGCAGCTGCGTTGATAACTACAGTTCCGAATCAAACTTCAACAAAACATCACAAAGTAAAGGTTGATCAATAAAACCAAGGAATCGACGAACATCAAAACTATCCATCGGGTCATTCAGAACAAAAGCATCGGCAAAAGGAAAAGTTATATGGCAGATGGTTAGTGCATTACGCAGCCGCAATGGCAGAAGACGAAAAGACTACGGGATCCGCAGTAAATAAAACATATCAACGAAAACCATAACAAAACATCGACGAACGGAGCAGTTATATGGCGGACGTTTAGTTCGCTCAGGAGCCGCAATGGCGGAAAGCAATCAGACTACATCCTTAGATCAAATTCATAAAACTTTTCGATAGCGAAGAGAAAACAATAAGACATGGAATCGACGAGGATAAGCCCTAATCCATTGGAACGTTTATTTTTTATCCTCCGAAACGGCGGCTGCACAGATGACTACATTTTCAAATCAAACCTCAACTGGCTTCCGATAGTGTTAAAACAAAAAATCACAAATTAAACAATTTATCAATAAACCCAATGAATCGGCGAAAATCAAAACTAACCATCGGTTCATTCATTGTTTAGCTCCCACAACGGCGGCTGCATAGAGAAATATGGCCGCGATTCATTGTTCAATAAACCTTCTAATAGCGATCAGAAACATCATTTAAACAGGAAAAAATCATCGAAAACGTTAAGTGTTCGAAAAATCTTAAGGTTGTGCAGCGGTCTAAAATTTTTGTCTCATCTCCAAAATAGTGGCGTCATAGAGATCAAAAACCTCGACTCAAACTTCAACCAACCTCTGACGGCGATAAAACCAAACCATCGAAAAATAAAAAATGTTAAGTTCCACATTCAAAAGCATTGGCAGTTTTATATCAATCAACCTCTGAAAGTGATAAACAATCAAACTCAGGAGAATCCAAATTTGTAACAGAGGAAAGTCAGATTTCAGGAATCTTAAACACTCCCAAGCAAGATAAAATTAAAAGGAGGGTCCAAAATTTTAAAAAATTTGGGAGAAAAGTTGCAACTGCAACACGTTCCTTATATAGCTCTTCAATGGGGTAATGGAAGGTCGAAGCCAAACAATCTCAAGGCATATGGAAGGCCAAGAGACAAGTGACTCGGATCCACATCAAGGAAAACTCCAAAATCATTTGGCGTTTTGCACACATCCCAATGTACATGGGTTTAAAGGTCAAATCCACGTATATACGCGAGAAAGGGATTAAAAGTCGCGTATGGAAATTATTGCATGTTTTTAGGGATGATCTCGGAAACATCAAAGGTACAAAAATGGTCCATGGGGTCTAAAGAGTCTACAAAGGGACAGGGAAGGCCATAAATGTGTGATCCACCATATGTGGTAAAATCTGCTGTAACAGTTTCAAATACTGCCTATCATCTGCAACAAAACCTGCAATCACAAACAAATCATCAATCTAAAAAATATAATACCTTTTGGTCTCATACGGCCTCACAGTCATCTCTTCCATAAGTTTATCCGTACTCTTTACATAATTCATGAGACTCTCAATTAGTCTCTCCTTTTTTTCTTCATCGTCCTCTCCAAGCAAAGGATCCTTCACAATATGAAACCTCCATCTCAGATTCAAATTCTCTGAGTTATTTCTTCGATTAAGCAAACATCTTTTGTTGTAGCTTCACCTGTAGTGAATGCCATCTTACCTTATTTTTCATGACCCAACCATACCTCTGGTTCTCTTGTTCAGCAGCTTGCACCTGCTTCTCAAAGTAGAAAAATGTCTTTTGCTAACTCTATCGATTCTCTGTCATCTTCTTGTCTTTCTTTCTTCTTTCTTATGTTGTGGCTTATCTCTGAACCCCTGCAATGACCTTCAGTAGTCATTGTTTTTGTCTCCTTCTCTTCTTTTATGAACTTGATCCTATCCACTTGTGGACTGCTTCCCTAAGCCTCCCTCAACAAGTATCCACACTTGTCTATTATACCTCAACAAGCTATCTCTCCTTGAGCTTGTCCTTTTGGTATCTTCGGTTCTTCTCCTGTAGAACCTTTTGAGCATCTCCTTTGCTCTTCTTGGCTTCTGCAGTTCCACTTCTCTTTTGAGAACATACACTAGTCCTCTCTTATCCAACTTCTATTGGATTCTTTTGGGTTTTTCCACTACTTCCTCTTTTCTCTTCTCAAGAACTTCTCTGTTATTTGCTGCTATAAATTTACATAACCAGAGCCAAAATATAAACATCAATCTATCAATACCTTTAGAATTTTTCACTTGTACAGATGGATGTAATATCTCCACTGCTATCTTCAAAAGATATTCCTCTTCATCAAGAACAGAATTGTCCTTGAGCACAAATTCCCTAGTTTTTATTGCTGCAATCTACAATCTTTCATCAATCCACAAGACTGTCAAATCCTTTCAATGATTCTTCTACATTCCTATGTGGCCAATCATCAACTTTAACCACACATTTTCTGTCTACAATCAATCATGAATACCCTCTTACCTGACTAACCTTCTCACAGAATCGTTAGTCTTCCATTTTAAAATAAACATTGAAAATCAGATATTGATTTACCTTTCCTGCAGAATACTTGTTCTTCCCTCCTCGTGCATCATTGAGCTTCTCCTCGGGATCAGTCAGTCAGCTCCATCCAATCTTTCATAAAAAGTCTCCTTCTTTCCATTAATACCACATCAAGCATTTCCCAGAGCTTGATCCTATGGTATTATAAGCTCTCTCCTATAGAAATTTCTTTACAGGCTCAATTGATCAACTAATCTACCTCGGAGAATCTTTGTCCTGCTCTGATACCAAATTATGCCAACCCAAACCAGAGTACTGAATTCAAATCACCATAATTGAACCAGTAAATGGATTCGAATCAGCTTCCCCAGGAATAGTTAGGTTCTAAATTTAGCAGAACCTATAAACTTAGTTGTTCAGCTAAGTCCTTCCGCAATACCTTTCTGCAACTCCTTTTCCGCAACTTGCGGGATCCAGGCGTACATTTTTCCAATTAAAATGGACCTCCCACAATTACATGCCCGCAATGGTCTTTCCACATGCAGGATGCGGGATACGGGATGCGGGATGCGGGATGCACCTTTTCATTTTCCGAATTACAACTCCCACAAATCTTCTCCCACAACTTTTGTCTGAACCGTTGATCTTCTGCGAGGAGAATATGGACCTTTGATCTGTTTTCCTTTGTGAATCTTATCTCTACCATTAGATTTGTACAGATCCAATCTTCATTGTTGATCTGACTTCCTTTGCGAAATGTTCTTCCTTCCACTATTCTTCTGTGGAACGTCTCTCACATGCTTGATCTTCTTACACTTGATCTCGTCTATCCAAACCTACATAGGTTTAGATATCAATTCTCATCGATCCTTGCAGCGATTGATCTCTGTGGACCCTGAATCTACAACAAATCTGCACACACATTAATCATTCATGAAATTAGAAGTGGATTATTCATTTAACTCTCCCCTTCGATTGATCAGAGGCTCGATCAACCGATCTCTGTTTCCTCCCTCTCATAAGCCATCTTTCACATACGAGCTTATCAACTATTAATAGGGAATAAATCAAACATTCATTTCATGAAATCATATACTCAAACAGAGATAAATTTACACAGATATTTAGCCGAAATAGGATTTTGCATTCATACGTAGCAACTATGCATACAAACTAATCTTAGAAACTATGTTATAATACCCTTTGCCCTGATACAACTTTAAGTGGCCCTTCCTCTGTCTCCTACAGGACTTCGTAACCTCTCTAAGTATGCTTATGTCCTCTATCTCTATCCCCTCTCTATCTTTGCTTCATAGGCTTACATATATATATACAAACTGAAGAAATTCTGCGTTTTACTATTTGCTGGTTTATGTCAACATTTCATGGTTTTCACATACAGTTGGTTTTGCATTGGCTGTAGGTTACTTATGAAATTTTACTGAACAATTAAACACATAGTAAAATACACTAACAAGCTGAAAAACACATTTAACAATCACACCATAAAATGATAGACTCAGAGATTTTTGGCCAAAATCAAGCCCTGGAAAAACCCCCACGGGGAAAACCAGTTAGAGAGAGAGAGAGAGATTTTATTATCTTCAGCAAAATATCAGAACAGAAATACAGTGAAAATATAACTTATCTCCACCCAAGATTTCATCTCAAAATCTTGAAAAACATGCCCAACAAAGCCTTGAAAACTGTGCAGAAAAATAACAGCAGTCCGTACAACTGTACGGCCTTGATTTTTGTGCCCTGTTTTATCTCGAAAACTGTGCAGATTTTACCTCAATTTATGTGCCAAAAAATAAATGCAGTCTGTACACCCTCGAAAATTGTGCCAGCAATTAATGCAGTCCATACCCTTGATTTCTGTGCAGTCTCTCTTCTTGGGAATCGTAGGCGTATTTTTATTATCAGAGTAACCATTAGATGACTTTGATCTATTTTCCATTTCGTAGGCGTATGATTGAGGTTTGTGGCATTGATGGTCAGGAGACCAAGTATCTGCACAGTACCTACATTGTGTCTCTTTTTCTTGTCGATAATGGCTATCATCTTTTGTTTTTATTCCTTCCAATTCGTGTTCTGCGGCTTCTGCTTTACGTCTTGCTACTTATACATTAGGTATGTCTTGTAACTTTAACTCTTTTTGGAGGTGTGGTTTAAGAGCTCCTAAATAGGTTTTGAGTCTTTGCTTGTCAGACAACCCAAATACTCATGTTGATAAGGATTCCCATTGATGAGTGAATTCCTCAATGTTTTCGACTTGTTGTAGTCTGGTAAGTTTACTGAAAAATTCATCTTCTTTGATTCCTTGAAACCTATTAAAAAAACCATTTTTGAACAAGTTCCAAGTGTAGGTAAAATTATCTCTCTTCCACCATAAGTACCAATTATAGGTGTACCCTTCCATATGCATTGATGCATATTTC
Organism: Pseudotsuga menziesii; assembly: GCA_001517045.1. NCBI lineage: Eukaryota > Viridiplantae > Streptophyta > Pinopsida > Pinales > Pinaceae > Pseudotsuga > Pseudotsuga menziesii. The sequence continues at coordinate 28,551 of LPNX010170112.1, forward strand.
ACCTTCTCCTCGTTAGATTGAATGTTGTAAATGTCGAAGTATTCTTCTGCTTTGTTTAGCCAAGCAACGTATTGGTCTTCAATCCCATTGTATTTCGACAACTCTGTTTTTGCCATAGGTGGGTACACTTTGTAAGATCAACGTTGATTTCCTTTTGCTTTATGGTTTGATGGTGGCTTGAAACTACTGGACGATGAAAGTGACATATCTGAATTGCTTCGTTGTTGGCGATGATTTTTAGTTTTTCTTTTCTCTACTATTTTACTTATAGCGTCTATTTTGTTGTTTAATTGTGCCTACATATCTGGCAGTACTTGTGTTTCTATCTCTTGCTTAAGTGTCGCATTGTTAATCTTTATTTCTTTTTGCAATTCTTCTTGATTCTTTGCAAGTGTTTCCTAGGTAGCAACATGAAATGAGGCATCTAGCATGTGTGGACCATTGACTTGGCTCGGACTGGGTATGAGACTTTGTAACATCTCGATTAATGTATTATGGTTCTATGTCATGGTGCTCATGTTATGTGTTAATGTGTTTATGTTTTGCGTTATGGTACTCATTTTGTCATCCATGTCTTTTTGTTTTTCATTCAGCATGTCAAGTTTGTCATCAAGCCTTCTTTCTAGTACCAAAACAAGCTCGTCTTTGAGTAATATATTGTTATTTTGCATCTTTTCCTTCAAGCCTTCTTAGTTAGCAACAATGGACTTTATGTCCTCCATTTTTTCGATTTGCGCTTTTAACTCCGCCGTCGTGCTTCTGAGGTGTGGTGGTGAATAATTAGACCCAATTTTGGCTTAGGAGGATGAATTTTTGAATAATAATATATTAATTAATTAATTAATTAATTAATTAAATTTTTTTTATAAACTATATAATAATTTGTAAATAGTTTTTTTTTTAAATAAATATTGTAATAATAGTATTATTATTATATAATATTTAATTTTTATATAGTTTATAAAAATAAATATTGAAATAATAACTTTATTATTATATAATATTATTTAAAATTGGTTTTGTTTTTTTTTCTTGTTGCAACGAGAGATGGATGGTGTGGGAGGAGGGTTGAGCATGGAATGGACGCAGTTGTAGGACGCAGGTTGAATGGAAGAAGAAGGTTGCATGTGTGGGAGTGTGAGGGCTATGAGATTGGTGTAAGTGGAACGAGGTTGGGGGTGTAATGGAGATGTGGAAAGCCGCCACTGAGGAGTCGATATTTGAGTGTGAAGGTCACAAGCAGAGGGGATATGCTCATGAGAGCTGGATGTGGAATTTTATGCATAGACTTGAAAGGTAAGGAGCAGGCGTGTGTAGGAGTGGTGCACCGTGAGGTAGAAGGGAGGTGGGAGCATGCAGCGAGAGTGGGAAGTGAATGTAGGGCGAGGAAAGCATGAAGGAGGTAGCGAAGGAGAAGAGGATATGTGTGGGTATGAGAGAAGGTGAAGGAGGTAGAGGAGAAGTTGCAGGTCAGTGCGTGGAAGTTGGGAGCTACTCAGAATGGTGGGGAGTACGCAGATGAGGAGAGAGCGAGGAGGGTGTGAAAAACGTGCTTGGTGGATTGGGGAAAGAGTGGCAAGTGTGCGCAGGAAGGGAAGTGAGGGGAAGCGGAAGATGAGTATGAGGGAAGCTGGCGTGCAGTAGCAGAGCGTGGAGAGTGTGATGCTGGTGGAGTAGCAGCAACTGGGGCTGAGGAACAACACGTGGAGATAGAGTGTGCATAATTTTTTTTTTCTTTTTTTTTTTGAGCAGGGATGTATGAGAGATGTGAGCGGAAGGGTGATGTGAGATGAGCCAAAACTGAGCTCAAGTGGGAGAATCCGAATCCAAGCTTAGTGCTGAGGAGCCGAATCTGAGCTCAGGTCTAAGGAGCCGAATCTGAGCTCTGATACCAAATGGAGCAACCAAATCCGGTTGTTCGTTAGTCGAATCCGACTATCATTTTAATCATGAATGTGAATCATAATAATATATTGAATGATGGGTAAAATGTACAATAAGTTCGCCTTTTATAGGTGTGAGCGTGAAGGGTTACACCCTTTCATATAATTAACTAATCTAATTAATAATTTATTTTATATTCGTTACATAAACCCAACTGGAAGGATGGCTTGGCCGGTAGCCTAATAAACCCATCTGTTGGCTTGGTTGTGTCTCATGTGAATTTGGATAAGTGTAAATAATTTCCTTTGTAAGTCTGGTAAACCCAACTGTGTTGACTTGACTCAGTTTTATTATATCCTTGGCTATGGGGAAAGTCTGCTAGTGTTTCTTAATCCTTGGGGAAAATCATGCCCAGCTCGGGGGTGACAGTGTTGCTGAGAGATTAAAGAGCACACTGGTCTATGGTTGGGTGGAACATTGCAACGACATAGCTGGTTGCGGGAAAATATTATCCAAAGATAAGTATTCTTGTTTATTTAAGTTCTGCAACTGTATTTTCTTATGAATTATAATGAAATTATCGTGAACATGTTGAATGCATGAATGTTTTGAATGAATGATTTGCTTCTGTTGTATATATCATGTACATTTTATTATGCATCTATGTATTTATATTCTTTAAGTTCAATGCATTTTATATATGTATTATGTTCATGGGGGCTTATACAGCTCGGGCTGATAGATATTAGTCGTGTCCTCTCCGTCGAGTAAGGGTTGGGGACGTGACAGGGGTCCAAAATCAATAGCCGAATAAAGAAATGATTGATGTTGAAATACAAATTAACTCCAAGAATTTATGGTATTCCTAAAATACATAAAGAAGAGGTTCTACTTAGACCAATTGTCAACAAATTGGATCCCCAACTTATGAGCTAGCTAAATATGTGGCTAAAATTTGAGTCCTCTAGTAGGAAATATAGATTCCTTCATTAAGAATTCCACTAAATTTGTGAGAATAATTATGAATGAAAAGATTAAACCTAAATATACCATCATTAGTTTTGATGTGGTCTCTCTGTTTACAAATACCCCCTCAATGAACTGGTTCAAGTGGTCAAGGAGGTTATAGACCTATAAACAACCAAGCGAGTAGAGGTATGTCTCCACTCAACATTATTTAGATTTGAAGAAGAATTCTATGAACAAATTAGTTGTGTAGCAATGGGTTCCCCTCTCTCGCCCATATTTTCCAATATCTTCATGGAGAAATATGAGACTCAGAGCGCTTGACACATACCCCCTAAATCCAACAAGATGGAAGAGATATGTGAATGACACCAATGTTAAATGGCCCCGTGGGATCAAAGAACTAAAAACGTTTTTTGAGAACCTTAATTATATCTTTAAAGACATTAAGTTCACCATGGAGTTAGAAGAGAATGGTAGCGTTCCCTGCTTATATGTCTTTACCACTAGGAAACAATATGGGAACCTTGGCCATGAAGTATTTAGAAATAAAACCCATATAAAAATCTATCTTCATGCAAATTCTCATCATCACCCAACTTAAAAGATTGGGGTTCTTAATACCCTAACAATTAGGGCATTCAGAATCTCTAACAAGAAGCATCTGGAAAAGGAGAAAGAACACCTAATCAAGGTCTTCAGGAATATAGGGTATAAGAATAGCAATATCAATAGAGCTGTACAAAGGCTATGTTATTAAACTATACGCTGGTATTAGATTATAATTTATTTAATTCGTATATTGAATTAAGATCTTACTATAGCAATATTAATACTATGTTAGATTATATTAAATTTTACACTATCATACAATGTGATATATTATTATTAAAAATTCTTTAGTAATATAAATTACTATTGTATTAGTTTTTACAATTTTAGTTAACAATTATATACAAATAGGTGTTTTTGTACATTCTTTAATAAAGTATTACAAGGTTATCTCTATAAAGGTTAATTATGGTTAGTTCAAAAGTCAATATTTATCTCTCTCTCTCTCTCTCTCTTGCTAGTTTGTCTATAACTTGCGGGACTATGATGTGGTCTAAAAAACCACGACCAAAGGGCATCTAATCTGTCAAAATCAACTAGGAATTGCACCTACCCTGGGCTACACCAACCCTTAGCATGGATGGATTTTAAGTGTCTCCTCCCAACTACCTTCCAGGGTTTGAACTCGAGTTTCCATGCAAAATGAGGTCCGTTGAAACCAACTGTGCTAGCAAGATTTGACTTAATATTGAAGGACATGGGATAGAATTATAAATTGAGCACATAGATCTGTAGACAAACGCACAACTCACAAAATAGATCACACAATTTACTCAGAAATTGAAGAATGAAGCAGTGCAAAAAAGGCTTGCAACTGTGAATGCTTTCATTAATCAAAAGTAATTAGACAATAATTACAATGAAGTACAATGGCTAAATAGCCACAAGAAATTGGAATCCACATGAGGAAATTCAAATTGATTACACTCTACTTGACTGTAGTTATCTAAGACCTTGTCTAAATCATTATTGGAGGACTCAATGGTTAACTGACCTTGTCTAAATCATCACCGGAGTTCATCGGAGTTCTAAAACACAACTCAAGTGTTACATTCAATATTGACTAAGGCTAACTGACTGTGGTAGGTGAGAAATGTGCCCCTTCTGTATGCAGCCATGCAAACCTAGCGCTAACTAAATGTAGAGGACTAGAACTAAATGTAACCGACTCCTAACTTAGCTTGACTAGTCACCAACTCAACTCAACTGACCTTGGTTGGTATCGACACTCCCAGTGGCTCCTAAATTGTAGGGATTGGTCTAGGAGGATCCTAAAATGATGCATGCAAGTGAAATCAATGGCAGTAGGCCTCAATTAGTGTTCCCCACACTTTAGTAACTGAAACATGTGCCCCAATTAGGCCAAGTCGACCCAATGGTGCTAGTGAATAAAAATAGACTGGATGGACTCCCGATTTAGACATGACTCCTGATTTAGACATATGACCAAATTGGACAAGGGAGGATTAATAATCCTAATACCCCCCCNACTAAGAACATAGGTCACCCATTGCATCAAGTAAAATAAAGTAACTGCTTAATACAAGGAGGTGGGGCAAAAACCACATGGGAAAAAATCCCCTCCTCTATCTAAGCAGGTAGAATCAGGTCTCAAGTTTGTAAAAATTGAAAATAGGTTGCTACAATCTTCATCTCTGTGAGGTAGTGAAGCAGCATGTATGGTGTGCTTTGCACAGGTATTCTGGGGTATGGCATGTAGACTTCTCCTTCTTCTCCAAAATTGATGATGGAAGGAAGGAGGAATGTAACCTTTGTCTCTTGCTAGATGAAGAGGTGTATGATCACATCTATTCTTATGAATGTAGTGAGACTGATCCCTTTCCATGTAGCATCTTATAGGGAGTCTATTGCATCTCTCTAAAGGAGGTAAGATTGCATGGCATATCGCAAGGGTATTTCCTTTCTGAGTGTCAGGTGGGTTTCCAGTCATATTCCTAGCTTCTAGTTTGGAAGTAGGGACTGAATCTAGATCTAAATCACCCTGAATCTCAATCTCATAAACTGGTAAATATGGATCTACAATACTAGCAGAAGCTACAAAAGAAGTAGATGCAATGATTTTACCTTCCCTTGCAAGTGGTTGCTGAGAGTGCACTGGTTCTGAAGGAGGCATGAAATGTGAGAACTGGTATGCTTTTGAGGCATGATTTGCAACACCCTTCGCGGTGATGTTCCCAGTAGAGATATCTATGATCTCCACTGATTCTGGACCAAATATCACTCGTTTTGGATATCCAGTATGGGTCATATGATAGACAGATAATATTTTTGAAGCTAGGGAGGGAACACATAACACATCTTTGAACCTTCCATGTTCAAGCTTGATAGAGCCCTTCCCTTTTTTTTAAGTTTACTATTATTTCCCATATGAATACTAGGACCATCAAAGGACTGAAAAGAAGAGAATGATTCTCTGGATGCATCCATATGGTTGGAAGCTCCAGAATCAATGAGGAATACATGTGCTAGTGAGCAACAAACCTTTAGTGCATGGCATTTCCTTTGGTATTCTTCATCTTCTTCTTTAGAGTCATCCTTCCTTCAGATAGCAAGTGCAGAAATGTTATGTTTCTTCAAAAGAAGAGCCATTTCATCAAGTTGTCTTCTCATATAGGAGCTTTCTGAATGAAATCCCCTTCCATAGTAAGAGTAGAGGACCTTGCCTTTGCCATTCTTCTTGCTTCTCTTCGAACCTGAAGGCTCCTTTGACTGCTCTTTCTTTACAGGAGACTCATATCTTTGCTTCCCTTTGTCATTCGCTACCTTATCTCCTCTTGCAACCAAATATTGATCTTTGGGAGATCGAATGATCCCCATTTGGATCAATTTATCATTATCAGAAGTGAGAGATTGGATGAAGGCATCAAGAGTTGGAATCTTCCAATTTGGAGTGGTGAGCCTTACTGTTTGGAAGGTTGATACAAAGACTAAGTAGTTTGCATTGAGATTTGTGATAATGGCAAGGATAAGCTGATCTTCATCCTTCTCCACTTTGCATTGCTTGAATTGATATATCAGTTTCTTGAACTTTGTGAAGAATTTATTCAGTGATTCGAATTTGGATGGATTAAGAGTGATCAGATCATTTTCTAGCTGATGGACCCTCATCTCATCCTGCTTATCAAATAAGAGGCAATCTTGTCCCAAATATCCTTGAGAGTCTTCAATCCTTGGATGTGGAATCGAAGATCTCGAGAAACTAAGGAGAATAAGTATCCATGAGCTTCATCAAGCCTATTCCAGTACTTTCTTTGTCATGATTTAAAACTGGCACTGCCTTTGTTTCTTCTGTGAGTATGAAGAGCTTCTTGGTGCGGAGCAGTACCTCCATGTCTTCCTTCCACTGGTGATAGTTGAAGGGAGAGAGAGGCTCTACTGAATGAGCCATTTTGGATGCAGTAAGGAGGACTGAGATGTTGTAGAGAATGAAGTGAGAAGAAAGGGTTGCTTGTAGAAAATGTTGTGAGAATAGATGATAACCTGTCACACAATCAAACATACAAAGTAAGGTCGACTACCTGCACATTTCAGGTTTTCATTACACCCAGCATAATTGATCAAGCAAGCTTGATCAACAATTCCTTAACTTCGGGTATTAAGTGGTAAACCTTCTGCTTCTAGTGCAGAGTAGGAATGGAGAAAATTGCTCAAAAAAAATGTTCCAGCAGGAGATCTGAGGAGGAGAGATGTCTTGTCTGTCGAGGCTCTGATACCATATAAATTGAGCACATAGATCTGTATACAAACACACAACTCACAAAATAGATTACACAATTTACTCAACAATTGAAGAATAAAACAGTGAAAAAATGGATTGCAACTGTGAATGCTTTCATTAATCTAAAGTAATTAGACAATGAAGTACAATGGCTAAATAGTCACAAGCAATTTGAATTGATTACACTCTACTTGACTGTAGGTAACTAATACCTTGTCTAAATCATTATCAGAGGACTCAATGGTTAACTGACCTTGTCTAAATCATCATCGGAGTTCATCGGAGTTCTAAAACACAACTCAAGTGTTACATTCAGTGTTGACTAAGGCTAACTAATTGTGGTAGGTGAGAAATGTGCCCCTCCTGCATGCATCCATGAAAACCTAGCGTTAACTAAATTTAGAGGACTAGAAATGAATGTAACTGAATCCTAACATAGCCTGACTAGTCACCAACTCAACTCAACTAACCTTGGTTGGTATCGGCACTCCCAGTGGCTCCTAAATTGTAGGGATTGGTCTAGGAGGCTCCTAAACTGATGCATGCAAGTGCAATCAATGGCAGTGGGCCTAAATTAGTGTTCCCCACACTTTAGCAACTGAAACATGTGCCCCAATTAGGCCAAGTGGACCCAATGGTGCTAGTGACTAAAAATAGACTGGATGGACTCCCGATTTAGACATGACTCCTGATTTA
>LPNX010170112.1:36711-193149 GCA_001517045.1 Pseudotsuga menziesii
GGTACTAGGGGAATCAAAAAATGGGATAGGTATGGTATTCGTGTGACATGGGGCCCAAGGGTCCAAACTCATCCACTACCACTATACCCCTAGGTGCACCCACACATCCAACAAGCATCAAACAAGGGTAAGTTCGAGTGATTTGAACCCATAACCTCCATTTACAACATGTCCTTAATATCAAGCAAATCGCCAGTTGAACTACATCCTCATAGGAAATTACATATTCAATATTCAACTAGTTTAACTTTTCATTATATATATATATATATATATGTGTGTGTGTGTGTGTTTATGGAAATAATAGTTTAGTTGATAAAACAATTCTTCAATTTTTCCATTATCAATTTTCATTTATTTGTTTTTTAATTATACCTATATCTTTCTTTTATAGTTTTGAGTTGACTTAATCAGTTTCTAATGTTGAGTTTCATGCTCTTTTGTATCTTTGCTATTTGTTGCATCTCTTTGCTTTGCTAGTTTTTTAATCTACTCATTTATCATGAAGATGGTTCCTGATATGGATATGAAGCATTGACATAAATATGGATACTATGGCTATAATGCAATGATTTTAATTCATTACATTTATTAACGCCTCATTTTTTTAAACCATCATAACTTACAACTTATAATTTGGCATTACTTGTGTTACAAAGTAATCTAATTAATTTCAAACTTGGATATGTTGGGTTCTAGAATAGCCCCTTTTTTACCACACCAATTATATATTTTTTCCTTGACCTACTTGATTTCCATACACTAGATAGATGTTTTTCCTCAAATTGAACTTAAATCCTTACAGGTATTATTTATTATTGTCTTATTCTAATAATGTCTAAGATTGTTATGGTTAGAACTCTATATTTTGAATTGCGGTAATATGTATTGATTTTATAAAGATAGTTCCAAGCCTTAAGGAACACAGGTGTAGCAACCCACTTAGTCTAGAGAAGAAAGATATATTTGGTACCAGCTGTTACTCTTCAGTCCCAGTTCCATACGCTGAATGGAAACAGTGATCATCTCTCCACGTGGTAGCTGCAACAGAATTCAACTGCAACAACGCTCCGCTACTCAAGGCATCATTGCAACAGACATAGTGTTTCTCGTTCAATTGATTTAGATCCATTACCATCCAGAGTAACAATACTCCTTATATTCCATATCTTCATTCAATTCTATTCACAACTGTAACAACTTTTTCTAACAAGGAAGCCTGAAGATCGTAGATCTTCATGGCTTCCCTATACTAGTGGATTGGGATTATGCTATTCATGTATAAATACGAGAAGGCGATATGAGCATGGGGTTGGTTAATTGGCATTAGATTGTGTAAAATGTGATAGAATGTTGTACTGTGAATGATTACTTTTAATACAAGGATCATATTTATTCATACCCTTGTCTTTTAATTCATGTTAGTTTATCACGTCTCTGTTTGGAGGTTGGGCCCTCCTTCCCATAGTGATTGCCGAGTTAATTAAATGCTTAGTTTATTTTAGTTGTGTGATGTGGAATTACAGTAGATGCATTTCCAGTAAACTGCAACAGTGATTATTGATGATGGAATTTTCCTTTGATAGTTAATGATTGCATTTCAATTAGTTGTAACTGTGTGGTGTGACAATCGAGTATTTAGGATAGTTTCTCTTTATGCAAGGTATGCCAATTAGCTGTTATATTTAAGCTCAACTCTAGTTTATTTATGTTATTTATCTTTCTTGGAGTTTATTGGATTACTCAGATTATGATTGCAATTGGTGTGATTCCTTACTTTCATTTATGATTTACATATTAGATAAATTAGACAGCTCTTATCTAATTCCTGGTAGTCTGATATCTTTAGAATTTACTTTCTGTAAAATTAAGTCTAGCTTAATTCTTTCTAGATCAGTACTTGTTAGAGTAATGATTGTAGGAAGGTAAATGCATTTCTGAATTCTTAGATGAATAAATTAGGTTAGCTTTATCCCTGATAAGAGTTTGACTAAGCCGATAGGTAGGACAATTAAGCTTTCATTCATTAAATCAGCTACTTAATTGTTTATGTATAGATTGTGCTAATTATATTTGAAATAAAAAGACTTCCCTGGGTTTACAATTCATATTGAGCATTCTGTGTGTTAGTTGTAATTGATTAGCATATAAGGTGACCAACATTTTGACGCCATTGCCGGGGAAGATAATTGATAGACACAGTAGTAGTTGCATTTATTCATTTTCTTTAGTAGTTCTTTTTTAAGCTTGCATGATTTTTGGGTTGTATGAAAACAAGGAGAGTACGAGACAATCCCAGAACTTCTAGAAATCCTCAAAATATTAACTTGGTCGAGGTCATGGCAGTGACCCAGCCTTAGGGAGAAGGACATTCATTAACGATTTAGTTGCCAGGGCTAATTCTTCTACTGGAGCTCCTAATCAAGGATCATCATCTGTTAGAAGAAGCATTGCTACTCCTATGCTGGAAGCATCAGTTTCCATGGTGGAGAATATAGTAGGAGTTGTGACACTGTTTGGTGTCCCTAAGGAAGGAATTCCAAGAGATAGGGGTAGTTCCTTGGAAAATATCAAGAGTACTATAGGACTAAATATAGAAGATAAGAATTGTTTAAGATGATGCAAAAAGAGGAAGAAAGTCTGGAGGAATTTGTGGAGAGACTTCTATACAATGTACAGAGGATAGGACAAACTAATATGGGGAAAGATGTGCTCAAAATTATCTTACTGTGTGGAATCAGAGAATATTTCATGGATATGTTGAATTTGTTGGGAAAGGGGGATATCTCAAGAGAACCCTTTGAGGATATTGTCAACTTATGTCGAAGATATTTGAGAGGATCCTCCAAAACCGACAACCATGAAAAAGGACTAGACTGAGATGTCTTCACTAAAACACATAAGTCATCTAATGGAGGAGCCACTTAGGTAGAAATAGGAAACCTTCTTGAAATTTTCAAGACAAAAATGATGAGCTCCATCTCCTCAGAAATGGACGTCTTGAGAGAAAATTAGAGGCAAGCAATATAAGATTTAACACTTGGCATATTTTGTCCTAGATGCAATAAGAAGCACCCACTAAAGGAATCTCCACTTGACAAGGTGGAAGTATACCGAATTTGTGAATTGAATCATGATACCAAGGAATGTCCTTCACTACCCCAAGTTAAGGAAGTCCTACAGGAATCTACTTCTGATGTGGAGCAAGCTTACTTCATTGCTCAATAGAAGCTTTGAAAGCCTCGAAATCAAGGTATGAATCCATAACCATTACCTTTTTGGAATAATATGAATAACATGAATACACAATTCCCTTCACATTATTCTAACAATCAATGGAATCCATCTCAAACTTTTATGCAAAATCCTAACTCTTGGTCACCTTGGGCACAACAATCAAACCAAAAAAATTCTTGGTCTCCTAGTTGGAGAAACTCACATCTAGGAAAGCGGTTTCCTCATAACCAAACTCCTCATCAACAATATCCTCCTCAAAAATACCCTCACCAGCAGTACCAGCAGTCACAGCTATAACTCCAAAATAACATGGCACCAATGAACATGCCACTACAACCACGGCTGCCTTCCCAACCTAAACCTAACCCTAATAATAAACCAGTTTATCAATTTGAGACTGCCAACATGCCTGCTTACTCCATTACCTCAGTTCCCTACAATGGCATACGCCTACAATAAGGGAGAGTAGTGGAGCCCTTAGTCATTGAAGATGTTCCATCTTCTGGGACTGAAGTAAGAATGAATCAACAATATCCATCTAATACAACAATCCCCATCATCGAAGATTCTAATAATCTTACTGAAATACCAGTTGAAACAAAAGAAGAAGCACTTATTGAAACACAACCTACACAACCAACAAGAGAACTACCATATCCAGAATGATTGATCCTACAAAAGACAATGGAAAAACCTCAGTTTAATTTGTTAGGGGAATTAAAGAATTTATATGTCAAAATTCCATTGTTACAATCCCTTCATAACGTCCCCATCTATGCCAAACCAGTTAGAGATCTGTGTCTAAAAAAACCAGGGAGAAATCCTAGGGATCCTCCCACTTTCCATGTAATAGGAAAACTCTCTGAATTAATAATGGGAAAAACTCTCTTGGCTAAGTATGATGATCCTAGAAACCCTACTATTATAGTACACATTGGAAACACTCATTTACCTAATTTTTTGGTAGATATAGGCACATCTATCAATGTTATGACCATCAAAACTGTGAAAAAACTTGGGCTCATTAATCTTCATCCAACCCCTACTATATTAGAACTTGCTGACATGTCCACAATCAAACCCGAGGGAATCTTGGATGACCTCATGGTCTCAGTTGATTCATGGGAGTACCTTGTGGATTTCTTGGTTTTGCAACTAAATTCACAGCTAGGGGGACATCCACTGATTCTAGGAAGACCCTGGTTAGCCACAATAGATGCTTGCATCAGCTGTCGGTTGGGTTCCATGACCATTTCAGATGGGATTGATAAAAAAATCTCAACCTTATATCCTCCAACTCAACCCAGCTTAAAAGCTGAAACTCCACTGTGGATGGATCTGGAGGAAGAAGAAGGCGTTCAACCGTTATTAACAATAGGGAAAGCCTTAACTTTTAAGGATTAAATAGGGGAAGACACTATTAACAGTTTCATCAGTGAGCCTACATCTGTCAATAAACATGTTTATTAAATTCTGAATAGTACTTTAGTTGAAAAAGAACAAGAAAATCTATCAGAAGAGACCCTAGTAAGTGATGCCAACATAATTCTAGTACTTAAAAACTTGAAAAGCATTCCAGTTGAAATAGAGTCAAGGAAAACATTGAACATCAATCTAAATCTCGCTCCTGATGAGCTGGAATGCCTAATCACTCTGCTGAAACAACACAAGGGATATTTTGCTTGGTATTAAACAGATATGAAGGGTATCCCTTCTAATATGTGTACCCATCACATTTACATCAAAAGCGACTCCCGACCTGTGTGCCAGCCACAATAAAAGATGAACCCTAACTTGAGGGATAAAGTGAAAGAAGAAATCCAAAAACTCTTGGAAGCAGGTTTTATATACCTAATCTCATACAATGAGTGGGTTTATCCACTTGTGATAGTGCTAAAAAATAATGGTAAATGGAGAGTCTGCGTAGACTATAGGGAGTTGAACAAAGCAACACAAAAAGACCATTTTCCCCTACCTTTTATTGATCAGGCACTTGATACCTTGTCTGGGAAGAAGTTTTTTTCCTTTCTGGATGGATTCATTGGCTACAATCAAATCCAGATTGCTACCAAGGACCAAGACAATAACATTTTCACATGTCCCTGGGGTACCTTTTTGTACAAGGTACTTCCCTTCAGTCTGTGTAATGCACCTACCACCTTTCAAAGAGCTGTGATTGAGATCTTTTTCGAGATGGTTAATGACAACATGCATATTTTTATGGACGAATTTACCCCATCTAGTAGTAACTTTGAGGAAGCACTGAAAATTTTAGAAAAGGTTTTAGTACGCTGTGAACAAACCCAACTATATTTTAGCACTGAAAAGTGCCATATGATGATGAGAGAGGGTGTAGTTCTAAGGAACTTCATCTCTACTGATGGTATCCAGGTAGACCCATCCAAAATTAGGGCAATTGAAAACATACCCACTCCTGGAACACAAAAAGAGGTGCATAGCTTCTTAGGGCATGCTGGTTATTACAGAAGATTTATAGAAAAAATTGTCAAGATAGCCTCTCCTTTATTCACTCTATTGATGAAGGATGTACATTTTTATTGGAATGATGCATGCCAAACAATGTTCACTGAACTTAAGAAAAGGATATCTATAGCCCCTATCTTACGAGGGCCCAATTGGGCTCTGCCTTTCCCCATCTCCTCAGATGATTATGACACTTCCATTGGAGTAGTATTGGGACAGAAGGAAGGTCATGCCCCATATGCAATTTATTATATCAGTAACAAATTGGCCCTTGCTGAACTCACCTACACTGTCACAAAAAAGGAATTCCTCACCATTGTTTACTCCATCAATAAATTTAGTCACTATATTACTGGATACCCCACTTTTTTGCACACTGGCCATTCAACCATTAAGTACTTAATTAACAAACCTGTCACTAATGCTAGAGTAACTAGATGGTTGTTACTGTTACAGGAATATGACATTACAATTATTGATAGACCTGGGAAGGAAAACATTGTTGTTTAATTTGTATGTTGACTTACTAACAATCATGATAGTTTACCAGTCGAGTATTCCTTCCCTGATGAACATTTGTTTGCAGTTTCAGCTCATTCCCCTTGGTACGCAAATGTTGCTAACTATTTGATTGCAGGAAAGCTTCCAACACATTTGTCAAAGAGAGAAAATAGAAAAATTATACAACAGAGTGTTAGGTACTGCTAGATAGATGGGCATATTTTCTACACAGGTCCTGATCTTGAAATCAGAAGATGTGTAAGGGAGGATGAAATTTCCAGTATCTTAAAGGCTTGCCATGATGAGCCCTGTGGGGGGCATTTTGCTGACAAACGAACAGGTCATAAGGTATTAAGGATGGGATATTATTGGCCAATAGTTTTAAGGGATGCAAAGAAATATGTTCAGGATTGTGATAGTTTCCAAAGAATGGGCCATCCAAATAGACTAGATGAGATGCCTCTTCAACCACAGTTGTTCAGGATTGTGATAGTTTCCAAAGAATGGGCCATCCAAACAGACTATATGAGATGCCTCTTCAACCACAGCTGGTGGTTGAACCTTTCGACAAATGGGACCTAGATTTTGTAGGGCCTATCAACCATCCCTCGAAGAAGACAGTGTATATTCTAGTTTGCACTGATTATCTGACCAAATGGGTGGACATTGTAGCTTTGGTCTAAGCCAATGACCAAACTGTAATGGATTTTTTGTATGGATAAATTGTCATCCGTTTTGGAGTACCCAAGGAGATAGTTACAGATGGAGGAATGCAATTTGTGTCCTGCAAATTGGAAGCTCTGTTACAGAAATATCACATTCAACACATGATAACCTCACCATATCACCCATAGGCCAATGGCCAAGTGGAAAGTACCAACAAGCTAATTGAGTCTATCCTCAAAACAACAATTAGAAGCCATCGTAGAGACTGGGCTAACAGACTTCCAAAGGAATTATGGGAATATCGCACCACATGGTGCAGTACTATGGGTTTCTCCCCATACAAATTGGTGTACGGTAAGAACGATGTCTTTCCCATTGAATTTGAAATTAAAACTTTAAAGACAACCATGGAAGCAAACTCAGATTTGACAAAAGATCAGAGGAATAGATTGGATCAGTTAAATGAACTTGATGAAAAGCGCACAGCTGTTGTGCATTAGACAACGTTAATTCAACAACAACGTTCCAAGTGGCATGATCAGTTCATAGAGAAGAAAGTCTTCTGTGAAGGATACTGGGCCTTATTGTATGATTCAAGATTCAAGAGGGATTCTAAAGGAAAACTGTGTACAAGATGGTTGGGACCCTACCAAATAGACAAGGTGTTTGATAATGGCACAGTCCGCTTGATTAATATTGATGAAAATCATACGCCATTATTCACTAATGGTCACGGGCTCCGACTGTATCATAAGCCGATTTCAAAGGACACATTCATTTTGCATGTTGCAGTTGATCCAGATTATCAGTTAACGCAAGGGAAATAATTTTTTTCTGCTCCTGTAAACTTTTGAAGAACACTGCAATTTCCACACAGAAATCTGTACATAAATAAATTGATGTTTTGTTTTTATTTTTATTTTATTTTCTTTTACGCTTAATTGATTTTCTTTTGAAGAATGTCTACAGGAATCTACTTGAGGAGAAGCGGTCACGACTGGGTCAAACGATTACAGGCTACCTAACTTATTTTTTTGTTCTGAATAACTCCTTGAAAAATATGAACAATTCAGTAGCAGCAAACAATCAGCTGAAGATCTGCCTATTTTTCCATTTTTCGCAGCTGTGAATCCGCCAGATTTGTCCTATTTTCCAGCTGCGACTCTGCTAAAATCTACCCATATTTTCGTAGCTGTGACTCCGCCAGATCTATCTTATTTTCTAGCTGCGACTTCCCCAAATTTCAAATATTTTTCTTATTTTCGCAGTTGTGACTCCGCCATATTTGTCCTATTTTTCAGCTGCGACTCCACCAAATTCTGCCTATTTATCCTATTTTTGCAGCTGCGACTCCTCCATATTTGTCCATAAAATAGTTGCGACTCCGTCAAATTTATCCATAAAACAATTGCGAATCCTCCATATTTTTCCATAAAATAACTACGACTCCTTCATATTTGTCTATATATCTTGTCGTCAATAGCTCCGCTGGGTTCCAATAATTTCACAGGTCCAACCAAAGTTCCGCCAAGAACGATAAGATAGCTATTGATTTACCATGGGTGCCAACCAACATGGATGTACTTGTCGTTCAAAGTGGTGGGGTAATAACACATGCACAATTATGTTTTCAATTGATGGTCGCGATGACACGTTGAACCATTATGGAAAGTTAAGACTCATTTCATATTGCGAAGGTACAGATTCTAACCATTTACATGATTACGCATAAAATGGATATGGAAAAATTAATCATGATTTATCTTTTGTACCGTCAGAAAACCCATACCCATTTAACTGTCAATCAATACGTCTGAATTGGTACTTGGGTCTATTACACGACCATCACCTTTTTTCCCAAATTATACCAAATCTTTCCAATCATTCCCTTTTCATAACTGTATTAACTTTCCTAAAATACCCAATCCCGATGGTTGTTCATTGAACGTTCTTGTGCTGCAACTTCCACTTCTAGATTTGTAATTTCTGAATTCGCTATCAGAACTACGAAGGAAGGTGATATTGGTAAACCAGCTCGACATGAACCCGTGAACATAGAGGCCCTACGTATGAACGTAGAGGTTTTTTCCATTTTTCAAGTGGTCAGGTGGACTGGGTATTTTCAATAATTAAATGGTCTTCACACAGAAACAACATTACAGTTTTCCTTTAACCTGGCCGATACTCATTCTACAGTTAGAGGATTGTGCATAGATGTTACAGAAGAAATTGTGGCAGAGGTTATTGGTTTTCCTCAAGTAGGAAGGAGTTGGTTTGGACGAAAAATCCCGAATGCGACTGCAATGCAGGATTTTCTTGCATCTGGTCAACATGTTCAACGAAGAAGCCATGGGATAACGCTAGAATCATTACCCCGTCCTTGGAATCAAGTGGAAATCTTCCTGAAGAAATATATTATGTGTGAAGGTAGGTACCAAATTGTCTACTCTGAATTTCCCTTATTGTTTCATCTACACCACGGTAATCTACTCAATATGCCATTTTACTTGTTTAAAACCCTACATTACATGGAGGGGTATGTGAGAACAACCTGAAATACAACTGATTCTCTTTCCAAACATGGCATAATTAAATTACTCATCTTAACGGAATTAGCACAGCAGAATCAAACCTGGGCACAATTTATTGATGGGCCTGGGATAATCAGGGAACCTGCACAATTGGGGGGTATTGAAGTAGAAGAGGAGGTCAGGGAACCTACACATTTGGGGGGTGTTGAAGTAGAAGAGGACGACCAAATTCCCTCAAATTTAGTTAGGGGGGATGATGAGATAGTGTCATACCATAATTGAAATTATAAGGAGGAAGATTTGGAGGAGGATGCAAGAACAACAAACCCTGTAGAGGGAATAGTTATTATGGAAGCTTCAGCAGCAGAAGCTGAGACTGGTGCAGCATTAGATGCTGTGACAGTGGAAGTTGTGGCTAGGGAATCTACAATGGCAGAAGAGGATGTGTATATTTTTAACATTAAATCTTCCCCTGAGTTGGGGGGGACTTTAATTCAAGAAGAAATTGCGGTGGAAGAGACAAGGGAAGATGATGGATTGGGGAATAATCCTTTTATACCAGTATCAGAATTGGAAACACATGTGCCACATCGAAGAAAGAGAATATCAAAAGAACAAGGACCTTTATCTGGGCAGGTGAAGAGAAGGAGAACCAGGCTTGTTACAGCAACAAAAGCAGCATGGGTAAAGTGGGAAAACATTAAAGAAAATATTGAATTTCCCATTCTGACACCCTGACCAACCACTGCTCCACAAGAACCTATTGCAGAAGAACCTCAAATTGAGAGTCTTTTGTATGAGAATGACCTGCTAAAATATGAGGTAAAAATGCTTCAGAGTGAATTGGAGAATTTGAAAGAAGCATGTACGAAGTAGGTAGAGAAAATATTACATACATTGGTGGAGGCTACAGATCATTTGGAGGGTTCAACTTCTGTTGTGGGAGGTAAAGGACAGGAAAAAGTGGTATGTCCAGAATGTGGAGAGATATTAAACCAGAAAGGATACAAAGTCACAGTGTAGGCATTTGTTGCACAAGAACCTGCACAGGAAAATGAAGAAGGACAAGAAGTATATTCAGTGGAGCCAAAGGATGAAAATGAGACAGAATTTGACATAATCCCTGATCCGGAATTAGGATAAGATTAAAAAATGAAATCCCATCCATCATGGGATACTGAAGTATTCTTGGATCAGTCTCATTTTGTAGGAGACATTGAACTCACTCAAGAACAACCTCAGCAGTCGGAGGAAATTGAAAAATAGGATGTTGTTACACAAGAACCAACATCCTCAAAAGTTTTTATTGAGGCTGCGATTCAATTGGAAGCAAATGAGACAAAGGTAGATACAATCCCTATCCAAAACCTAGAGGATCTTGACGAGACTCCAGGATAGTCTCAAGATACAGAAATAGTCCAGGAAGAATCTCAATATGAAGAGGATGTTGATACACAAGAACTAGCATCCCCAAAATTATCTATTGAGAGTGCAAAACAGGATGAAGTTGCTTGGGATGGGATTCAGAAAAGGTTGTTTTCACATAAGAACCATCATTCCCAAAATTGTTTGTTGAAGCAACCACACAGACAAAGGTCATTGAAACACTAATGGAAGAGGATGTTGTCACATAAGAACCAGCATTAACAAAATTGTTTGCTGAAGTAGCCACACAAACAGAGGCCACTGCAATATTGATGGAAGAGGAAGTTGTTTCACTGTCAATACAAGGTGAGAAGGATGAGACATCTAGTGACAAGGTAGGGATGCAAATTTCTCTAGAAATTGTTAATTCAGATTATGATGATGAGAAAGATGCAGAGCTCTCACTATTGAAGTTGGAAGTGAAGAAGTGGAAAAATCATGCTAACCGATGTCATGAAGGGATGGTTCCCCTTTTTTAATACAAAATGACTATCAAAGAATTAAGGGAGAGATGGGCATAGGAGTTAATTTTTCAAAGGTTTAGGTGGGAGGAGGTGCAAAAATAATTGAACGAATTGAAGAAATTCATATCCATGCAGAAAGGAAAATATCAAATATACGCTCTCTCTTAGGAATTGATGAGCTTCATAGCTCCATCTCCCTCATAGACGGTGTTCTTGTATTAAAAAATGACCCTGTTTAAATTAAAATCCCTAAAGGAGGGAATACCTTATCAGTTGACACCCTCTGTTCAGTTCTTGGATATCTTTGTGGAGAGCAGTTTCACTGAACAGAATCTGTTGTGTGAACTCTATTTGCATGAGATGGCTTGTCTCATGGACCTTCGATCTAACCCTGCTCCCTATTTGGGAGATTTTCAGTTGAGAGCCTTTGCATCTTTTGTTAATAATCATGTACAGTGGGAAAATGCTTTTCATGCAATCTCTCAAAATGAGGCCAGCTCTAATCTGTGGATTAGGATTGAACCTCAATCTCCTTGCTTTCTCCTTACGCTCCATGGAAGGAGGCTCACGTCTCCTATGAAGACTCAACAGTTGAAGGAACTGCAAGAAAAGGTTATTTCCACCTATGTTAATCATATCTCCAAAAAACAACATCTTGTCGTGGAAGGCAGCAAGCACAAGTGGAAAACTTCTTCTTCAGCTTTGAAAAAGAGGGACCCTTAGTGTTTCAGAATTTTTAAACATGCTCTCCCTATGGTGGAAGGATATGTCGATTACATGAAGAAGTGTGGATCTCACTGGCTAGGACTCAAATAAAAGTTTCCACTTATATGGTGGCTAGCAAAGCCATATAGGGATGATTATACACTGAATAAGGAAAAGGAGAGGCAGTGCTGGAGATATTGGGCTACCTATAATGGATATCTAGATGGGGGTGAACTACCTAAAAGATCCTTCAATTTTTCCTCTCTCCACAAACGAGGTCCAGATTCAAATTCATAATAGTGGAAGTTGTTGCACGAGGACATGCAATTGTATAGTTGGTGGAATATGTTGGGTCCTGCAATAACCCCTTTTTAACCACACCAATTATATCTTTTTGTCTTGTCCTACTTCATTTCCATACACCAGATAGATGTGTTTCCTAAAATTGAGCTTAAATCCTTACAGGTATGATTTATTATTGTCTTATTCTATTAATGCCTAATATTGTTGTGGTTAGAACTCTATCTTTTGAATTACGCTAATATGTATTGATTTTATAAAGATAGTTTCAAGCCTTTAGGAACACAGATGTAGCATTCCACTTAGTCTAGAGAATAAAGGGATATTTAGTACCAGATGTCACTCTTCAGTCCTAGTTCCATACGATAAATGGAAATAATGATCATCTCTCCACGTGGTAGCTGCAATATAATACATCTGCAACATCGCTTCGCTACTCAGGGCTTCACTACAACAGACAGAGTGTTTCCCGTTCAATTGATTTTGATCCATTAACAACCAGAGTAACAATACTCCCTATATTCCATATCTTCATTCAATTATATTCACGACTGTAACAACTTGTAGTATCAAGGCAGCCTGAAGATTGTAGATCTTCATGGCTTCCCGATATTAGTGGATTGGGATTATGCTATTCATGTATCAATATAGGAAGGCGATCTGAGCCTGGGGTTGGTTAATTGACATTAGATAGTGTAAGCTGTGACAGAGTTCTGTACTATGAATTATTATTTTTAATACAATGAGCAGAGTTCTTCATACCCTTGCATTTTAATTCATGCCAGTTTACGGCGTCTCTGTTCGAAGGCTAGACCCTCCTTCACACATAGATTGTCGAGTTACTTATATGCTTTATTTATTTCAGTTGTGCAGTGTGGAATTACAATAGATGCATTTACAGTGGGCTGCAATAATGATTATTGATGATGAAATTTTCCTTTGATAGTTAATGATTGCATTTCAATTAGCTACAATTGTGTGGTGTGACACTCGACTGTTTAGGATAGTTTCTCTTTATGAAAGGTGTGCCAATTAGCTTTTACAGTCAAGCTCAAGTCTATTTTATTTCTATTATTTATCTTTCTTGGAGTTTATTGGATTAGTCAGATTATGATTGCAACTAGTGTGATTCCTTACTGTCATTTATGATTTGCATATTAGATAAATTAGTCAGCTCTTAGCTAGTTCCTGGTAGTCTGATATCTTTGGAATTTACTTTCTGCAAAATTAAGTCTAGCTTAACTCTTTCTAGATTAGTAATTGTTAGAGTAATGATTGTAGGAATGGAAATGCATTTCTTAATTATTAGATGGATAAATTAGGTTGGATTTATCCCTGAGAAGAGCGTTATTGAGCAGATAGGTAGGACAATTAAGCTTTCATTCATTCAATCAACTACTTAAGTGTTTATGCATAGATTGTGCTAATTATCTTTGAAACAAAAAGACTTCCCTGGGTTGACAATTCATATTGAGCATTCTATGTGTTAGTTGTAATTTATTAGCATATAGAGTGACCAACAGGATATGCTTCTTGGTTTTCTCTCTTTGCAAACTCTACATGTTATTGTTCTTTTTCAACATCAACAAACTTAAGCCTCTAACTCTTAGCGTTATTTTTAATTCTATAATTCCTAGTGTTCTTGATTCTCTTGGTTTCTCCTTCTTGGTGGCATGTTTACTTATAATTGTCAAGTAATCCTTTGCCAATTACCAATAGTAGTAAATAAATCACTTTGTTGGTATTATCTACTCCACAAAAAAATCCCTTTAGTAATATCAAGTTACTAGCTCTCCATCCACCCCTCACACCATGGAAAAAACTTGTGGGAACATAGACAAGCTCTCATCTAAGTTGCTAGGAAACATGGGTACATAGATGTAGACACCACTTTTTGAAACAAGTTACTTGGGTATGTCAAGGGTACTATGTGTGTGTACATACATATATGTAACAGTCACATCATACATGCATATTTTAGATTTCTTCATAAATTATCAATCTTTATTCATAATTCCAAATTCAATTAGTCATTGAACAATGAACGTTCACATTGAAAATTTGAAACATAAAATTTGACAAATCATAGACTAATAGTAGATATCAAGTGGAATACCATGATTTACATGATTACTAATGTTAAATTTCCATGAATCCAATGTCATACTACGTTCAAAATTTTCCTAATGGAATTTCCAGACATGAAATAGAAAGTTCAAAATAGTAAACAATGAAGAACTTTGGTTGATTTGGCTTTCTCAAGTTGAGTTTTTGGCTCATCAATAGTAAATTGAGGTAGATCAACAAGACCATATGGTTCTATCTCCTCATCCACATAGATAAGATCATCTATGTATTGGTCCCATCTCTTGAATGGACCTTCCTTGTATTCTCAGTATTTTTGAGATATGAGACGAAGTGTGCTATGAATGTAAACTAGGTTCTCTACTTTGTTCAACCCCAACCTGTTATTCTTCACTACATGTATGAAAGCATAAGTGCTCTAGTTCCTTTCACAAGGTGAGGAACTAGCTACTTGCACTAGTAAAGGCTCAAGTATGTAAATTTGTAAAATTAATTAAAATTTAATACAAAAGCAAGATGAGGAACTACTTGCCCAAGAAACTATATCACAAACTGCTGCAACTCAGGAGCATCCACACCATGAAGCCACCACCAATTTATCAGATCCTTACTCTTCTGCCTATCTACCTTTGATTCATGTGAACCAAAGACATCTTGATCACATGCAAACTTGGAAAACTGAGATCGTATCTGATAGGTCTCTTCTGAAGAACCATACACATTTTCTATAGCAGTCATAAACCCCTTCACCACCTCTCTATCTTGGGAAGTATGCCTTCTTGCTATTATGGAATCATACCATTTTGGATTTACTACATAGAATGCCATATGAAGTGGCGTGTTCAATTTATTTCACCCCCCATGTATAAATGATTGCAACTGTGGCCATAAAGAAAAATCTTTCCTATATGGGATGGATTGGATACTCACACACATAGAGTCTACTTTCTCATAAATATCACCTAAACATGGACCATCTGTGTTTTCATAGCGAATCATATAACAAATTGGCTCTAAAAATTCCACAACGAATTTGATATCAACCCAAAACTGATCATCCAAAATCAACCTCTTTACTTCCACAACTACATTTCAGATATATAGTATCCATTTTACCCACATGTCACCAATACTCATGGCCTCTAATGCCCCTTTCATCTCAACAAGTCATCTGAGTAGAATGTAATAAGAGGAAAATCTGGTAATGCAGATTTAAGGAGCTCCATTTTTGCACGACTACGGTAAATTGCTTGTGAATGGTGGTGATTAAATATGAAAATTTGAATTTTGTGGCCATTCTCAATTAACAACAGGGTCCTTTCAATTTTTTCAATGTATTTCAATGTATTATTCAAACAATGCAATGTCCATGGCATCCAAAAATTATGCCTACAAAACAAATGAAAAATAATTAGATTTCAAATTTTGAATTTTAATTTAAGAATAAATATGAAAAATTATAAATATCAGACTTAAATAAAAACTAGATTTGTAATTCTATTTCATGTAAACTTTAAATTAAAAAAAAATAATGAGATTTTTCACTAACCTATACTCTTTCTGGACCATTATCCCCGCTCCTCTACACACTGGGGATGCATCAGTAATAGCTTGGAGGACATTGGATGGCCCCTCAACAATGCCATCGCATAATTGGTCTTTCAAGAACATAACATTCTTTTCTTGATCAGAGCAATCAATGGCCTTGAGAAAGTATGGACCAGAGATGGAAGAGACAATCACGTTTTTCAATGGATGATTCCTACAATCAGTCCAACCATCCATTACAATGGAGCATCCATCCACAGTCCAAGATTCCTTCAATGGTGACATTTCCTTCTCAAGGCATGCTTTCTCCTTATCCACCAAGGATGTTCAAAACTTCTCATAACTGGGTGGAAGTACAAAAAGAATTGAAGGAATTGAAGAAATTCAAATCCATGAAGAAAGAAAAAGATCAAATATATGCTCTCTCTCAAGAATTGATGAGCTATGGAGCTCCATATCCCTCCTACACGGTGTTCTTGCATGAAAAAATGACCCTTATTAAATTAAGATCCCTAAAGGGGGGAATACCTTATTGTAATGTCCCTTTTTTTAATTTTTACCAAAATGCCCAATTTTCCAATTTTTTCACAATTTTGGCTCTTGACTAGTTTTAGTGTCTTGGACTCCAAATCAGCCCAATTGCTCCCAAATATTCAGAGAAGGTGTATGAATGATATAATAACTTAATTATTATGTTCAAGGATGTATTATGGCCCTTCAACAAGTTCTTCAATTCTGTACTAAATTCTGAACAAGATTGATGATTTTACTGGCAATTTTGGGCTCAAATCCCCCCCGGGGTAAGTGGTAGAAATGGCTTCCCAAATGTGTATAAACCCACTCAAATTCTTAAATTGAATCATTGGATGTGTATAATACATTATCAGAGACTCATATGCATAACCAATCGATCTCCCATGGCTTTTATCACTTCTTTCAATCAGATATAGAAAACTAGTTTTGGACCCTTGGGGAAATGAGGTGTAGTTTGCTCCAATTGCTATGAAATTCAACCCAATGGCCACAAATTCTCAGTTAATGAACATGAAACCCATAATATACTTTAATTACAGTCCATTCATTCATAAATCATCAATATTTCATACATCCATTCAAATCCATCAAGATTACAAGAGTTTACAACAAGGTAGCGGGGAAATGGCACTGTTTCTTTATTATTGAGCAATAATACATGCGATTTATTGGAATTTATACCTGAGATATTTATGAACTTAAATAACATATAATTTAAATCATAATAAAAAATAATGGAGCAAGATAATCTCCCTCAAATAGATGAATAGCTCACCAAGTGCGCCTCACTCCATAGAGCTGAAATATGGTGAGAAAACTTGAGATGAAAGGAAGAAAAAGATGAACTTGATATGTCCATGAGATAATGTAGCTTGAACCTGTAAATTATGAATCCATTTAATCTCCTTGAGATACATGAGTGGCCTCTCCAAACACCAACTAGGATGGGAATCTTTCACCCTCGAAATTGGCTAAGGCATGAACTAGTTATCCACTAGCTCTCTCTCTTCACAATAACAATTTTCACAAATGATCAAAAGGGCCTTCTCATGGATTATCCCTGCATTTTATAAATATTATTGGTCTTCTAAGGTTCCAAATCCATCCATAAACCAAATCCAAGTCGAATTGGTGTGGCTGCTCATGCTATGCCATGTGGCCTCTCTCTTCACCTTCCCTCTTCTCCCAAATTTGAGTAGGAGCCTCTTGGCCTTCTCCAACTCCCATGAGTGCCCTCTAAGATGATCTATTCAGGCCTGAAATGTCAGATATGTCATATTTCAGCCTTCAGATCTTACTTGTGTCTTAACTTTCATAGAATCTCCATCATTGGTGTCATAGATGTCATAAATGTAAGGGGAATCTAGCCAAGTGTCCATGAAATTCCCATTTGGCTCTTCCTCTCCCCATGTAAGTTACAATTCATCCCAAATTTGACCTATGAAGTATATGGACAAGTTTATTAACCTTATACTCCATCCAAAAACATTAGGCTTCCCATAGATTCGACATTGCACGAGGAGGATGCCATTTAACATAGGAATTCCAGCTTGAGTGGGCCCCATAGTCTCCATGTGTCTCCATTCTCCATAGCCATTTCATTTTTCAATTGCATTCATTTAATTAACTCCATTAAATAAATATTTATTCCTTATAATGTATAAACACCATTTATTAGCTCCCTTATTAACTTCCCAATGTTTCCACCCAACCTAATGAACTAGTAGGATTGATGGAATTTTCCTGCTATGCAATTATTTGAATGGGGACATTACACTTATCAGTTGACACCCTGTGTTCAGTTCTTGGAGAACTTTGTGGAGAGCAATTTCACTAAATAGAATTTGTAGTGTGAACTCTATTTGCATGAGATGGCTTGTCCCATGGACCTTCGCTCTAACCCTGCTCCCTATTTGGGAGATGTTCAGCTGAGAGCCTTTGCCTCTTTTGTTAATAATCATGTACATTGGGAAAATTATTTTCATACAATCTCTCAGAATGAGGCCAACTCCAATCTGTGGATGAGGAGTGAATCTCAATCTCCTCGGTTTCTCCTTACGCTCCATGGAAGGAGGCTCACATCTCCTATGAAGAATCAGCAGTTGAAGGAACTGCAAGAAAAGGTTATTTTCACATGTGTTAATCAAATATCCAAGCAACAACATCTTTCCCTAGAAGGCAGCAAGCATAGGAAAAAAACTTATTCTTCAGCTTTGAGAAAGAGGGACCCTTATTGTTTCAGAATTTTTAAACAGGCTCTCCCTAGGGTGGAAGGATATGTCGATTACATGAAGAAGTGTGAACCTCACTGGATGGGACTCAAATACAAGTTTCCACTTATATGGTGGCCAGCAAAGCCATATAGAGATGATTATACACTGACTAAGGCAAAGCAGAGGAAGTGCTGGAGATATTGGGCTACCTGTAATGGATATCTGGATGGGGGTGAACTACCTGAAAGTTCCTTCAATTTTTCCTCTCTCCACAAACGAGCTCCAAAGTCAAATTCATAATAGTGGAAGTTGTTGCATGAGGACATGCAATTGGATAGTTGGGGGAATATGTTGGGTCCTGGAATAACCCCTTTTTTACCACACCAATTATATCTTTTTGTCTTGTCCTACTTCATTTCCATACACCAGATAGATGTTTTTCCTCAAATTGAGCTTAAATCCTTACAGGTGTGATTTATTATTGTCTTATTCTATTAATGCCTAAGATTGTTATGGTTAGAACTCTATATTTTTAATTGCACTAATATGTATTAATTTTATAAAGATAGCTTCAATCTTTGAGGAACACAGGTGTAGCAGCCCGCTTAGTCTAGAGAACAAAGGGATATCTAGTACCAGTTGTTACTCTTCAATACCAGTTCCATACGCTAAATGGAAACAATGGTCATCTCTCCACGTGGTATCTGTAACAGAATTCAACTGCAACAGTGCTCTGCTACTCAGAGCATCACTGCAACGGACAGAGCATTTCCTGTTCAATTGATTCTAATCCATTAACAGCCAGAGTAACAATACTCCCTATAATCCATATCTTCATTCAATTATATTCACGACTATAACAACTTGTTGTAACAAGGCAGCCTGAAGATCGTAGATATTCATGGCTTCCCGATATTAGTGGATTGAGATTATGTTATTAATGTATAAATACGGGAAGGCAATCTGAGCCTGGGGTTGGTTGATTGACATTAGACTATGTAAGTTGTGACATAGTTTTGTACTGTGAATTATTTTTAATACAAGGAGCAGAGTTCTTCATACCACTATGTTTTAATTTGTGTTAGTGTACAGCATCTATGTTTGAAGTCTGGACCCGCCTTCCCACAGAGATTGTCGAGTTAATTATATGCTTAGTTTATTTCGGTTGTGCGGTGTGGAATTATAGTAGATGCATTTACAGTGCGCTGCAACATTGATTATTGATGATGGAATTTTCCTTTGATAGTTAATGATTGCATTTCAATTAGCTACAACTGTGTGGTGTGACATTCGACTATTTAGGATATTTTATCTTTATGAAAGGTGTGCCAATTAGCTGTTACAGTCAAGCTCAACTCTAGTTTATTTCTATTATTTATCTTTCTTGGAGTTTATTGGATTAGTCAGATTATGATTGAAATTGGTGTGATTCCTTACTGTCATTTATGATTTGCATATTAGATAAATTAGTCAGCTCTTAGCTAATTCCTGGTAGTCTGATATCTTTAGAAATTACTTTCTGCAAAAGTAAGTCTACCTTAATTCTTTCTAGATCAGTAATTGTTAGAGTAATGATTGTAGGAAGGGAAATGTATTTCTTAATTCTTAGATGGATAAATTAGGTTGGATTTAGCCCTAAGAAGAGTTTGACTGAGCAGATAGGTAAGACAATTAAGATTTCATTCATTCAATCAACTACTCAAATGTTTATGCATAGATTGTGCTAATTATCTTTAAAACAAAAAGACTTCCCTGGGTTGACAATTCATATTGAGCATTATGTGTGTTAGTTGTAATTGATTAGCATATAGGGTGACCAACAGGATATGCTACTTGATTTTCTCTCTTTGCAAACTCTACATGTTATGGTTCTTGTTAAACATCAACAAACTTAAGCCTCTAACTTTTAGTGTTATTTTCAATTCTATAATTCCTAATGTTCTTGATTCTCTTGGTTTCTCCTTCTTGGTGGCATGTTTACTTCTAATTGACAAGTGATCCTTTGTCAATTACCACTAGTAGTAAACCAATCACTTTGTTGGTATTATCTACTCCACAAAAAAATCCCTTTAGTAATATCAAGTTACTATCTCTCCATCCACCACCCCTCACACCATGGAAAACACTTGTGGGAACATAAATAAGTTCTCATCTAAGTTTCCAGGAAACGTGGGTACATGGATGTGGACACCACTTTTTGAAACAATGTACTTGGGTACGTCAAGGGTATTGTGTGTGTGTACATACATACATATATGTCACAGTCACATCATACATGCATATTTTAGATTTCTTCATAAATTATCAATCTTGATCCATAATTCCAAATTCAGTTAGTCATTGAAGAATGAACGTTCACATTGAAAATTTGAAACATAAAATTTGACAAATCATAGACTAATAGTAGATATCAAGTGGAAGACCGTGATTTATATGATTACTAATGTTAAATTTCCATGAATCCATGAGTCCAATGTCATACTATGTTCAAAATTTGCCTAATGGCATTTCCAGACATGAAATAGGAAGTTCAAAATAGTAAACAATGAAAAACATGGTTGATTTGGCTTCCTCAAGTCATATCATCAACATCCTCAGGATCAATCATCAACATCACTAAGGTCCTCTGTCATCAATCTCTATAGATAGAAATCACTCTCAAGTTGAGGTTTTTGCTCATCAATAGTAAATGGAGGTATATCAACAAGACCATATGGTTCTATCTCCTCATCCACATAGATAACATCATATGTGTACTGGTCCCATCTCTTGAATGGACCTTCCTTGTATCTTCAATATTTTTGAGATACGAGACGAAGTGTGCTATGAATGTAAACTAGGTTCTCTGCTTTCTTTAACCCCAACTTGTTTATCTTCACTACATGTATGAAAGCATAAGTGTTATAGTTCCTTTCACAAGGTGAGGAACTAGCTACTTGCACAAGTAAAGGCTCAAGTATGTAAATTTGTAAAATTAATTAAAATTTAATACAAAAGCAAGATGAGGAACTACTTGCCTAAGAAACTGTATCACAAACTACTGCAACTCAGGAGCATCCACACCATGAATCCACCACCAATCTATCAGATCCTTATTCTTCCACCTATCTACCTTTGATTCACGTGAACCAAAGACATATTGACCACATGCAAACTTGGAAAATTGAGATCGCATCTCATAGGTCTCTTCTGAATAACCATACACATTTTTTATAGCGGTCATAAACCCCTTCACCGCCTCTCTATCATGGGAAGGATTCCTTCTTCCTATTGTGGAATCATACCATTTTGGATTTACTACATAGAATGCCATATGAAGTGGTGTGTTCAATTTATTTCACCCCCCATGTATAAATGATAACAACTGTTGCCTTAAAGAAAAATATTTCCTATCCGTGATGGATTGGATCCTCTCACACATAGAGTCTATGTTCTCATAAATCTCACCTAAACATGGACCATCTGTGTTTGCATAGCGAATCATATCACAAATTGGCTCTAAAAATTCCACAACGAATTTGATATCAACCCAAAACTTATCATCCAAAATCAACCTCTTTACTTCCACAATTGCATTTGAGGTATATAGCGTATAGTGCTCCCACATGTCACCAATAATTGTGGCCTCTAATGCCCCTTTCTTATCCACAAGTTATCTGAGTAGAATATAATAAGTGGAAAATCCTATATTAGCGGGTTTAAGGAGCTCCATTTTTGCATGCCTACGTTAAATTGCTTGTGAATGGTGGTGATTAAATATGAACGTTTGAATTTTGTGGTCATTCTCAATTAACAACAGGGTCCATTCAATTTTTTCAATGTCTTTCAATTTATTATTGAAAGAATGCATTGTGTATGGCATCCAAAAAATATGCCTACAAAAAAAATGAAAAAGAATTAGATTTCCAATTTTGAATTTTAATTTATGAATAAATATGAAAAATTATAAATATCAAACTTAAAATTAAAAACTAGATTTGTAATTCTAATTCATGTAAACTTTAAATTAAAAAAATTGAAATTTGTCACTAACCTATACTCTTTCTAGACCATTAGCCTTGCTCCTCTGCACACTGGGGATGCATCGGTAATAACTTGGAGGACATTGGATGGCCCCTCAACAATGACATCACATAATTGGTCTTTCAAGAACATAACATTATTTTCTTAACCGGAGCAATCAATGGCCTTGAGAAAGTATGGACCTGTTGAGGCCTGGAAATTTGCAGGTAACAACAGTTAGGGATTCTCACTAGTCAACGTTCCCAACTAGCCCACTATTGTTTGGTATGGGGAATCTGTCTGGTTTACGGTCTGGCTACCGTAGGTCAAGTAACAAAATAAAAGGTTTTACCGGTCATTTTTCTCAGTCTTCAGCATTTGATGATCTAGTTGTAGCCTCTATAGTTATGCTAAGCTGTTCTAGGAATCCTTTTATGTTTTCTCTATTGAGACTTCTAAGGCCATATTGTTTTCCTGTAGAGTCTGGAGTTCTATCTTTGAAGTATTCACCTCATTCTGCATATCCTCAAATTTCCTCTTTAGCTTATGACCTTCATCCCTCTCTTTCTTCAAAGTTTCCTTTAATTGTGTTGCATTCTTTTTCGATTGCTCAAGATCTGTCATAAGCCTATCTACATTGTCTTCAGTGGCCTGGGTTAATGCCACCCTAGCTTTGGCTATCAGTCGTGGATCTGCATCTGTTCCATACACCACGGTTTTCTCTGTTATCATCTTTCCTGGTTGTCCTCCTGTTTCAACCTTCCTTTCGGTTCTTTTGACAATCATTTTCTTTTCCTTGTTGTTAAGTCATGAATTTGTTTTCTTTAGTTTTATATTTTGTTTGTATTTTTTAAGCTTGCTAATTTGCTTACTTCTAGGAAATTTTGGTTTAGAGCTCAATTTTGAGTTTATGCCTTTAGTTTTTCATCATTTTTGTTTTTTCCTATGTTTTGAAGGGTTCTATAGAGTATATTTTGATTAATGGTTTCATGAATAACACTAAGATCAAGGTTTAATCATATAAACCTAGTTTTAAAGTTGGATTAGTGATCAAATAACACATATTATATTTTTGAACATTCTTGTAGCGCAAGAGTGAAAATAATGCACTGGCGCGCTTCAAGAAAATCGCGAGTGTCCAATTGGTCATTTTTCGCTCTAATTTTTTCAATGATTTCATTCCTAAGGCGATTAATCACATCAATTAGCAGGTATGATACGTGTCTTTCCAGGATAATCATGTAAACAGGTGTTTGGTCATCGTGGGAGAGAGATCGTGACAGTTTGATGCAAATGCATGGCAAATCAAGATAAAGACTGGAACGAGGCAAGATTTTCAAGAAGAGGTTCTCAAACTGAAGATTACGAAGCTGGTGGACGTCGGGGTGGAGACACATTGCTAAAAAATTGGGAATTTGGCAGTTGAAGGAAGAATTAGGGTTTCGCAGCGTGACAGTTAGAAGTGAGCTGGAGAGTTGAAGACACCTGGAGCGTTAAATTCGACATCTAGCCAATCCAAGAATCAACTTATAACACCCACATTAAGCTTTGAATGAGGTATCTCACGTGACCTTGGTCATGACCTGTTAAAATTGGGGTTTTCTCTGCTAAGCCTTATGATGTCAAATTGTTAGAGGAAGACATGAATTTACTTACTCAACAAACTTTTAATGATGAGATATTAGTCCAAATGTCTAAATAGGCATCGGTTGAGTTAGTAAAGTTCAAAACAACACTGTTAGAGATTTCTAGTTCTGAGTTTAACCCAAATTATTTAAACTTGGCACAAAGCATTTCCTGAATTGGTGATAGAATAGACTGTGTAAAATTGAAGATAAACGGCCTGTGAGAGTTCAAAGGAAAATTGACTGCCAAGACTGTGCAAACTTGAAGAAAATAGGATGTGAAGCTACTAACAGGTTATGAAAACCACACAGAAGATGAAGAGGAGTGGGAAGACTAATAGGGCTGAGTCCACGGATCTCACTTGGATAGACAAATTTCCAGGATGTGCTGAACTGTTTGAAAATGCTGGATGGTTGATTTTTTTTTTAAAGATTGATGGATATAATGTTGAAGTCTCTCACAAGTTTGCTCAATGTTATGACAAAGATATTGTATCCTTTGATACTTTGAAGTTCAAATTGACTACAGATGTGGTGGTTGAAGCAACAGGGGTTAAAAATGAAGGAGAACTTTGGTTTAAGAAAGTGCCATTTACTTTCAATGCACAAAGGTATTTATTGCCTGGTATTGTTCCAGATTGGGGC
This sequence comes from Pseudotsuga menziesii, assembly GCA_001517045.1. NCBI lineage: Eukaryota > Viridiplantae > Streptophyta > Pinopsida > Pinales > Pinaceae > Pseudotsuga > Pseudotsuga menziesii. Next base: position 61,677 of record LPNX010170112.1, read on the forward strand.
AAGGGAGTGCCCATCCATAAATTCAGAGCTGAATGGGTAGAACCTATTAAAGTTTTACAAAGTTACATTACATGTGAAGGAAGGTATGCCTTCGTTTTCAAGTACCATTTCAGGTTCATTCAACACCTTAGTGGAGAATCAAAGATGAATCTGCCTTTCTTCCTGCTAAAGAGCCTACAGAAGATGTCTAGCAGAATCAAAGAACACCAAGACCATACTATACAGTCCATCTTTCACCATGGACTTATCAAACTTATTATCAACAGTGTTCTGCAGAAAGAAGGAAAGACTTGGGAATACTTTCTTTTTTTGTCAGGGTTCCAAAATAGCCAAGAAGGACAGTCTACCAGAAAGCAAGCTGATAAAGGACAAACCTTGATCAGAAAATTAAGACAAAATGTGAAGGTTGAAGATGAAGAATGCGTCAAATTAGAGGAAGTTGCAAAAACTGCAAAAGAAGATTGTGAATCTAAGCAGCATCCAGATGATAGTGAGAACAAAAATTTGCAATTTATTCACAAGGAGACTCAGTCTGTTCAGAATGATACACCAGCAGAAACATTCGTTGATGAAAAGATTGTACTTACAAAGAAGGTTTCAAGTGATGAAGAAAATACTAAAGTCCAAAAGCAAAGTCCAATTACAGTCTTGTCTGAAGATGAAACATACTTGTTGGAGGAGGATAAGCTTACTGCCATTGATAAAACTAGGATTGGCACAAAAAAGGAGTTTTACAGTCAGGAGGATAGGATAGCAGTACCAAAGAAAAGGAAGCTTAAGGTAAAGGAATTTGCCTCTGTCATCCATCAAGGCAAAACTTTAAAAATTGTAGGAGAACTTGCTCCAGGCTGGAGACCAAAGACTAGACCCAGAAACAAACTAAGGCTAAACATGAAGAAATTACTAAACCCTAAATTGAATACAGAAGGGGTAACTGTGATTGATAATTCTTCCTCTGATGAAAGGCTGGATGTTGGCAAGGGTGACAGCAAAAGGAAAAAACCATTGAAATCAGAAGAAGAATCTAGCCTCACTGAGACCAAACTGTCTGATGTATTTTTGGAAATACAAGGTCAAATGTTAAAAGAACAACAAAAAGATGAAATAGAGGTTTCTCATTCAGAAAACAAATTGTTTATTGATGAAAATGTTCCTAGTGAAACTGATACTCAAGAAAACCTAGGTTTTCATAATACTTCTACAGAGCTGCTGCCTGAAGATGGGGAAATATTTAGAAGACTTAACATTCCATGGCTTCCTAATGAGCTACAAAGTACAACAGGAAATAAGGCATTTGACTCAGAGAAAGAAAATTTACAGAGAACTATAAAGCAATATAAACATCAAGTAAAGTATATGCAGGAGACAAGTGATGGTTTGATTATGGCTAATAAGAGACTCAGAGAAGACCTAGAAGAGGTGAATAATCACTATCAGGAACTAATTGCAGTCTCCAAAGAGGCCTTAAAAAGGAAAAGAAGTACAGAGTTACAATTTACAGGGTTAAAACAGACCATCAGAGATCTACAGCAACAAAATGAAGAGCTTACTAGAAGAATGACAGAGATGGAAGCAGAGCAGCTGAAAGCTAGGAGAAAGGCCCACGCCTTAGAGGGAATAGCTTTGTTAGCAGAAGCTGCTAAATATCTATGAGGATTGTTAGCAAAATCAGTTACTTGTTATGTTTTGAAGAATATTTTACTTTTGTAATTACTATTTTGATAAAACCATTTTGATGAGTAGGTTGAAAAGCAGTTAGGGTTTATCCTCTAACTGAATTTTGAAAGATAGTATTTAGGGAGGTCACAAAGAGAACTAAGGGTTCGACTTTTGGCTGGCTAGAGGAGGTCTCCTGACTTGTTGATAAGCTAAGTATATGATTCTCATGTGTATTTGAGGAACCGATTATGAAACATATGCTCCATTTTACCCTTCAGTCTGTTCTTTCGCTTCATTTATAGCTTGTTTAGCTACACACTTGGTAATTTCATTGTTGGTTTATAGTTTTTATGCTTGTAGTGCTTGCCATTTGTGGATGAACTTCAATGTTATTTTCTGTTGGATACATGGTTATTATGTTATGCATTTCAGTTTTTCTTTACTTGTGATTTAGTTCTTATTTGGGTTATGAATGCATTCCCTCTTATCACCAAACTTCACAACCAAAAAACCCTTTAAAAAACCCTAAAAACCTAGTTTGTTTGATTGAAATATTTGAGATTATGTTGGCTTGTTTTCTTGTAGTTTGGAAACAATTTCTGGCATAAACATCTTTGGCACCGTTGCCGGGGAACAAAGTTGAAAACAGATTTTTCCCTGGGATACTTATCATTTCACTGGTTTTAAGAGGTGAACTTAAACCAGCTTATCTTATAGACTACTTTTCACCAGTTTGTCACAGTGGCTACTAGGGGAATTGGAACTAGAAACAGATCTATTTCACCTTTGCAGCTGGGTGTTTCAGACCCTGAAAATATATTGAAGACAACAAGGAATATCAAAAGGTCTCAGTCATTACCATCCCTATGTGACCCTGACCAGTTGGATGGTTCATCACCTTCATCTATTTTGAGAAAAGAAGAAGAAACTTCACCTTGGTTAAAGCCTATAATTCCTGTCAGAAACTTCCAAGTTTTCACTGATCCTCAATCTTTCAGAAAATCTAAAACAATATCTCCTAGTAAGATACCTCTATTTCATTTGAAAGTAGGTAAAACCCCTTTTCAGTCAAGTTCCAGCCAAATCTCTGCATCACCAAAGTCAATCAGCCATAAAATGGCAGCCCAAAATCAGCCTATAGACATGATGGACCGAATGGTTGCAACCAGATACGCACCATTAGTTTTGCTTCATCTTTTGAATGCACTGCCCAGAGGTGACTATCGGGAATATTTGCCTAGGTTTAATGGACATGGTGAAACTACAGCGGAAGAACACTGGGAAGCTTTTCTTAGCTATGCTGATAACCAAAACATTGAAGCCAAGGACGTATGGATGAGAATGTTTGTGTAGAGCCTTGATGGATATGTGAGAAAATGGTCTAGGGAGCTTCCTGCTAACTCTATCACCATCATTGAAGAGCTTCAGGACCTCTTCATGAGACAATGGGGTGACACCAAAGACCATACTTATTACATAACTGAGTCTGGAGCCCTTAGAAGAAAAAAGGATGAAACTATTGCAGACTTTTCAAAGAGATTTAACAAAAAGTACAGTAGAATTCCTGCAGAGATAAAGCCTTCAGAAACATCTGCAAAACTTACATATGCAAATGCTTTCGACCACAAATTTTCCTTACTACTAAGAGAAAGAAGACCTGTTTCTTTACTGAATATGCAGGATGCAGCATTGGAGGTGGAGTCTAACATATTGGCTTCCAATAGATTGAAGAAGGAAACAGCTCAGCAGATGTATGACAGGAAAGGAAAGAAAGAAGCAGTTCCAGGAGGTTCAGCTTCTCATTCTGCAGAAGGAAAACTTGATGAGATGGCCAAGTTAGTGAAGATTTTGACTGCAAAATTAAACAAATTAGAACTAGAGAAAAATTCCAACAAGCCTGTTCAAGAAGGTGAAAGAAACCCTAACAATCAGAACCAATTCAGAAGACAATTTGCTCCTCATTTCATACCTAGAGAAAGGAGGAATAATGATATTCAGCGAGAAACGAGAGAAACTGAGGACCAAAGAGTACCACCACCTCTTCAGAACAATGTTGTTGATGAAGAAGTGCTATTTGAAGACATAGATCAGGATATGAACCATTTTGGAGAAAGATTGTCTAACGGTTTTGTCACCGAAGAGGAGTTTTTAAACGCAGAATGTTATGATGTTGATATGTTTGAAACAGAGGATGATTTGAGTCTGAAAATGACTGCAATAACTGCTGATGTCTGTCAAAATGAACTCAAGAAGACTGTGAATCTGAGGTCAGGTCCAAAACAAGTAGTACAAATCCCAAAGAAGAAGGTAGTTGTTCCTGCTAAGGAGCAATCTGATCATGTGTCATAGAAAAAACATATTCCAGAAAAACAAAGGAAGAACATGGAGGTTGAAGAGGTAAATAAAACTGTGCAAAATTTCAGCCTGAAAATGAATTAGGCAAGTTAAATATTCCTGTACCTTTAACTGAACTAATGAAAAATCCTTCTTATGAAGAATCAGTTCTTAAAATGATTAATTCAGCAAACAATCAACCTATTTCTAATACAGTGAATTTGCAAGAAGAAAATCCTAAGATTTTTATTGGATCAGCCTTGGCTGAAAAAATTGAGAATGAAGCAGGTGCTTCACCTCCATTTTACATTACTCTGACAGTCCATGAACAAATGATACATAATTGTTTGTTAGATTCAGGAGCATCACACAATTTAATGCCTAAGGCTGTTGTGGAGGCTTTAGGTCTTAGTATAACCAAACCCTATCATGATCTTTATGCATTTGATTCACGAGTTGTGAAGTGTTTAAGGGTAATTAAGGACATGGTTGTCAATTTGGCTCAATTACACATGAAAAGTGTAATCATGGATGTAGTGGTAGCTGATATTACACCTAAATTTGGGTTACTTCTCTCTAGATCCTGGGAAAAGAAAGTCGGTGGAACCTTACAAATGGATTTATCATATGCTACTATTCATGTGTTTGGAGGAGAAAACAGAAGGCTGTACAGAGAGCTTCAGTTTGCCTATATTGTAACAGATGACAAGAACCCTACCAACCATCCTCTGTATGCTGTTGATAAGGATCTGGGTACTTGCATGTTACATTTTGGTGATGATGACAATACTTTTGGTTTGTTACAGTTTGCAAAAGGACCAGCCAGTTAAATGCATTAAGGAACAGGAGGATGAGCTTTGGCAATTATACTTTGATGGATCATCTTGCAAAGAGGGTGTTGGAGCAGGGGTTCTTCTCATATCCCCTGGAGGTGAAACAGTAAAGCTGATGTACAAATTAGAATTCATTACTACAAACAACACTACTGAATATGAAGCTTTGCTATTAGAATTAAAAGCTGCCAGGGATTTAGGCATTTAGCATATTTCTGCATATGGCGACTCCGAATTAGTTGTTCAGCAGGTGAAGAACAACTATCAAGTGAAACAGGATTTGCTGAAAGTCTATCGAAATGAAGTATGGGACATGATTGAGAATTATTTCGTAGCTTTTAACATTACCTATATCCCAAGAGATCATAACCAGACTACAGATTCATTGGCTTTAGCTGCTACACACTTTAGAATCCCCAAAACTACACAGTTGAGGTATCCCATCAAATTTAGGTACAGACCATCTGTACCTGATAATGTAAAGCAGTGGAGAGTGTTTGAAGATGACATTGAAATTAAAATGTTTTTGGAGCTTACACATGAGTTTTCTAATTCCCTGATTAATCAAGAGGAAGATGAAGAGAATGGAGATGTGGAGGAGATTGCTGAAAATGAGATAGTTGGACACAAAATCATTGAATTAAAAAGTAATTTCATCCCAAAAGGTTTGGTACCTTTAGAAAGGATATTTTTGAAATATGATACACTCTTAAAACCTGTTGTACAGTCCTCAGAAGAGAATGTGGTGGATTGTAACATTGGCTCTGCAGAACATCCTAAAATGGTAAAAATTTTGAAAGCACTTACAGCTGAACAGAGAAACAGGTACATAAAATTGTTAAAGGAACATGTTGATGTCTTTGCCTGGTCTTACGAAGAATTGAGAACGTATGATACTGGAATTATACAACATAAAGTCCCTTTAAAACTGAATGTTAAACCTTTTCGTCAGAAATTAAGGAGGATTAATCCAGCCTTGTTTCCTGTTATTCAAAAAAGAAGTGAAGAAGTTATTGGATGCCAAGATCATAGTGCCCCTTGGGTACTCTTCATGGGTGGCTAATCTAGTTCATGTTAGGAAAAAGAATGGAGAAATTAGACTGTGTGTCAACTTTAGAAATTTGAACAGATCTTCACTAAAGGTAATTATCCTCTCCCTAAAATTGAGCAAATATTGCAGAAAGTGGTTGGGCCACAGAGGATCTCTATGGTTGATGGTTTCTCAGGGTACAATTAGATTTCTATGCATCCTGATGATAAGGAGAAAACAGCTTTTACCACTCCCTGAGGAACTTTTATGTATGATAAGATGCCTTTTGGTCTAATGAACGCTGGAGCCACTTTTCAGAGGGCTGTCGATATAGCTTTTGTCGGAGAAAAGGACAAGTTTGTGGTAATTTACCTAGATGATATTACTATTTTTTCACAATCAGATGATGAACTTCTAAAGCATTTGAAACTGACTTTCTTAAAATGCAGAAAATTTGGTTTGTCTTTGAATCCAAAGAAGTCACACTTTGCTGTACATGAAGGTAAATTACTTGGTCATTTAGTTTCTGCTGACGGTATAAGGATTGACCCTGAAAGGGTAAAATCTATATTGAAAATAAGTTTACCTAGGAGTAAAAAGGATGTCCAATCTTTCATTGGTAAAATCAACTTTCTGCGTTGGTTTATACCAAACTTTGCTAAGACTATCAAGCAGATTACAGCCATGCTAAAAAAGGATCAAGAATTCAAGTGGACCACTGAAGCAAAGAATGCATTTGAAAAAATCAAAATGGCTCTTACTGAAGCCCTTATATTAGTAAGTCCAGATTTCACTAGAGAATTTCTAGCATTCTCATTTGCATCTAAGGATACACTAGCAGCTATTCTGTTGCAAAAGAACAAGGATGGTCTGGAGCAACCTAATGCATTCTTCAGCAAAACCCTCAGAGATTCTGAATTAAAATACAGTATCTTAGAAAAACAGGCCTATGCTTTGGTAAAAGCTTTAAAGTTTTTCAGAATCTATGTTTTGCATTCTAAAGTTATTTCATATGTGCCTAATGTTGCTGTAAAAGATGTTTTGACACAGCCTGACAGTGAGGGGAAAAGAGGCAGGTAGATTGCTAAAATCATGGAGTATGATGTAGATATCAGACCTACCAAACTAGTCAAGGGACAGGGTTTAGCCAAGCTGCTGGCTGAATCAAATTGCCAAGCTTTGGGATTGCATGTGATGGCTGAAGAGCTAGCTCAGGAAGAAGATCAAGCAATGTTGGAAAAATAAAAGATTATGGACTATTATTCAGCATCCACATGGTATGCATACATTGTGTATTTTCTATTGTATTTGCAATGTCCTGAGCATTTAGATAGAAAAGCTGCTAGAGCTTTGAAGCTAAGAACTAAAGTATTGTTTAGTAGAAGAGCAGTTATTCTGGAAGGACCCAAGAGGTATTCTACTCAGATGCTTGGATAAATTTGAAATTGAAGGAGTGATTTCTGAATCTCATGAGGGTGCTTGTGGTGGTCACAAATACTGGAAGGTGACAGCATACAAGATCTTGAGAGTTGGGTATTATTGGCCCTCTTTGTTTGCAGATGTATATCAGCACGTAAGAGCTTGTATCCCTTGTCAGAAGTTTGTTGGCAAACAAAAATTATTGTCATTGCCCCTAAAACCTATTGCAGTAAGTGCTCCTTTCCAGTAATGGGGTCTGGACTTTATAGGAGAGATAAGTCCATATTCCTTAGGACAACAGAGGTGGATTCTAACGGCAACAGACTTCTTTACCAAATGGTTGGAAGCTATCCCTACTAGGAATGCCACAGATAAAGTGATTATGGAATTTATTGAAGAAAATATCCTCAGTAGGTTTGGGTGTCCTCAGAAAATAGTGACAGATAATGCAAAGGCTTTTAAGTCTAAATCAATGGAAGCATTTTGTGAAAAGAATGGTATCTTGCTGAAACATTCAACTCCTTACTATCCCCAAGGTAATGGTTTAGCTGAGTCCTCAAATAAAAACATCATTCAGAGTATCAGAAAGTTGCTAAAGCATAATAAGAGATCATGGGATTCTATGTTGAAGTATGCATTATGGACTGATAGAATAACAGTCAAACAAGCAATTGGAACTTCTCCTTTCCAATTAGTGTATGGTACAGATGCAGTTTTTCCTCTTCAGTTGGGCATCCCAATGATGAAGTTTCTTCAGAATTGTCAGAAAGAACCTAATGACATGCAGAGAAGGATTTATGAGATGATAGAGTTGCAGTAGAATAGGGAAAAAGTGGAAGAAAAGGCACAGTTATACAGATTGAAGATTAAAAACAGATTTGACAGGAAAATCAAAGATAACACTTTCTCAGTCTTCAGCATTTGATGCTCTAGCCGTAGCCTATGTAGTTCTGCTAAGCTGTTCTAGGCATCCTTTTTTGTTTTCTCTACTGAGACTTCTAAGGGCATCTTGTTTGCCTGCAGAGTCTGGAGTTCTATCTTTGAATTCTTCACCTCATTCTGCATATCCTCAAATTTCCTCTTTAGCTTATGACCTGCATCCCTCTCTTTCTTCAAAGTTTCCTTTAATTGTGCTACATTCTTTTTCGATTCCTCAAGGTCTATCATAAGCCTATCTACATTGCCTTCAGTGGCCTGGGTTAATGCCACCCTAGCTCTGGCTGTTAGTCATGGATCTGCATTTGTTCCATACACCACGGTTTTCTCAGTTATCATCTTTCCTGATTGTCCTCCTGTTTCAACCTTCTTTTCAGTTCTTTTGAAAATCCTTTTCTTTTCCTTGTCATAGAAAATGGTGCTGAAATCAGGTATCTCTTATCCTTCTTTCTATATGAAAGGTATCAAATTCATTCCAGAAAAAACAGCATGTTCTAGAGTGCTGCCAGAATTTGCAGCAGGCTCCTGGGAATCAAGATTATCTTGTCCCTGCCCTTGATCTGTATGATCATGTTCATCCTGTGTATCTATCGGGTCAGTAGTCTGCTGATTTTTCTTAGATCCAGCTAATCTCAGACCCTCACTTTCATCTTGTTTTTTCTTTATCTCTGCTTCTTCTTTTCTCTTTCTCTCCTCCTCTTCCTTCTTGGCTACTTCCTCTGCAACTCTCTTTCTTTCTTCTTCTTCATTCTTTAGCCAACTTTCTACCTCTAGTGCTAGCCTTCTAGCATCTTCTTCTCTTTTTCTAGCCTCTTCTTCTTCAGCTGCCTTAGCCTTCTGTGCGGTTTTGCCCTTTTCGCCCACAATGGTGATTTTCTATTTAAATCTCTTCTTTAATGCAGTCATATTCCTTGCATTTCTGAAGATTTCTTCATCCTTGTCCCAGAAATTTGTGTATTCGAAATGAACATTTGCCTCCTTGCAATTCTCTGCAACCTTATTTTGGGAGTCATTCCTGTGGAAGTTCATCTCACCAAAATGGAAGTGTTCTAGCTCCTGCACGAATTATGCAGTTAGTTTCACCTTCGAAAATTTATACCTCCCCATCCAGAAAGGTATGGCAAGATATGTCGCCTTCTTATGTTCGAACAAGAAGCTTCCAACACCATCAATGTATACCTTCCTGACTGCTTCTTTATGTAACACATAATCAGTGGCATATTTGGGGAGTAGAGAAGGTGCCCTAGAGCCACCATACATTCTGATATACATCCCCTCGTCAGTCAGATAATAATTTCCATATTCTTCAATAACCTTGAACGCTTCTTCTGACATGCAGTTGCATTCAGTCAGGAAAATCAGGGTGTACAAAGGCATGATGAAGTTTTCACATATCTCTTTGTAGTGGCTATAGTATTTGTGTGCCCAAAATAATTTGTGTGCAGTGTATACAGGGGTCCTATCCCTATCCCAATTACACCTCAAGGCTAGAAAGGACTGGGTACATAATATACAATCAACTACGATAGAGCTCATGTAGAACTCTGAATTCTTCTGTGATACCCCTCCCAAAGATGAAGATATGCATGTTGAGAGGCTATTGGACACTATGTTTGCCCAATTGAATATGGTTCCTTGGGTGGCTACATAGAAAATAATGGGCATCCATCCCAATTTGAAGCTCTTCTTGTGAGCTCTCCCAAAAATCATGTTCAGCATCAATGCTATAAATCTGTAAGGGGTCCGAAGAGTGGTTGTATCATATTCTCTTGATGGCCTGGTTCGAAATTTCTTCCCTAGTATCATCATTCTTTTGACAGTTTCAACCAAGTCCAAATTTGTCTCCTTCAACCAGCTTTCAGTTAAGTAAATTTGAGCAGGAGGCAAGTGGTATGCCATTGAGACATAAGCAGGACTATATGCAGCATATCCCTGTTTGGCAGTATTCTCCAGGATCATCGTAGTTACATCTACCCTAGGCAGAATCCAACCAATCACCTCTAAGCATGGGAACAACTCAGGTCTCATGGCCACTTTCATAAGGGCAGATTTCTCGATGTTTGCATAAATAGTTAGTTCTTCAAATCCTGCATCAGGCACATTCTGATTTGCAATCATCCTGTATATCTCACCCCATTTATAGACTGGCTCTACCCCGGTGGTGGCTTTGGTATCTTCATATATGTATTCCACCTTGGTGATGATTTCCACATCTGGTTCTTCCTCTGCAACAGGAGCCTTCTTCTTTTGTCTTTTAGACATATCTCCTTGGAAAAAATTACCCTGTCATAAACACCACATGTTCTTAGACCATTTGAGATTTTAGTTATTGTTTCAATAATGAAGAAAAACTGTACAACCTATTTACCTCTTCCATATGCATTCTCACAAATAAACTATACAGAATATTAATGCATAAAAGAAAATGACAAGGCAAAAGGAACTTCTGCAAGCTGGGTCCAAAAATCCTCCAAGTCCGTCTGCAACTAAAACATAACTCCGATTGAAAACTCATCATTAAACTTAGACTGCAATTGAAATACTCTAACTCTTTAATAACAAGAAACACACTATCAATGGGGTTAATCCTTAAATTGTGAGACCCTATACTGTAAATGAAAATGTGGAAATCCCAGCTCAACCAAAATATTGAAAAACCCCCGCGTTCCATGAAACTAAGGTAAGCGCCTATGAAAATTGAAAACTCCCCCCGAACGGCCATAAACAACCCCAAAAAAGTCGATGCAGACAACGTAATGCTTGTCTGCACCAACTACCTAAAATTTTAGACCGGGAAAGAGCATCCATAACGGCTCACAACACAGACTCAAGAAATTCCCACCGCCAAAACCGTCAATCTGACTGATACCTCACGCCGCAAGGATAAATATTCATTTTAAACGGCTAACTACACCACTGCAAGAAAACCTAATTAGGGGAAGACCTTAGTTCCCAAAACGACCAATAAAATCAAGAGAAAGGAGAAACCATGGTTGGACTACCTGGCAAGCAAGCTGTACAGTCGGTGAGACGATGCAAGAATTTCCACGAAAGAAAACCAATCCAACGAAATCCGGACAGTTGGGCACGGAGGTATAGTTCGATCAGCAAGGACGGAGCGAACGCGTTTTTCAACCAGGATAATAATAAACAAATACCCCGCCCCAATATATAATAACCCTTGGTAAAGATAATGGCGGGAAAACCCTTGTCGGTGAGCAGAATAACTAAGCATCAGGTGATTAGTTCACTAAGGAGCCACAATGGTGGGCGACAGAGAAACTATGGGTTCCGCGACCAACAGAAATCATCGGTGATTGGAGGCTCTGAGGACTACGGATCGGCGATCTTAAAACTAAACATCTCCGTAGTGTCGGCGTTTCAAAGCTGAAAGCTTCCGCAACATCAAGGATGTAAAGCACTAAATGTCGTCGTAGTCACAAATGAACAAACTAAACGTCAAAGAGATAGTGTGATCGCCCGCCGCAGCAGCGGATAACAAAGTGATTGCGGTCCCCACAAATCACAAAACCGTAGGCGATCGGAACAAGTAATGACTATGCATCGGCGACTCAAAGCTTAACGTTGTCATCGTGTCGGCAACGCAAAGGACTAGCCCTCCGATCAATTGTCAAACATCGTTCCGATAACAAAAAGAAAACAAATCATTGAAAAGCAAAAGGTTTTGGGAATAAAACCACGGAATCGGCAAGGATAAGAGTTTTCCGTCAGGGCATTTGCTGTCTGCCCTCCGAAACAGCGGCGATGTGGAAGACTAATGCTCCGACCGTGATAAAACAAATCGCCGACAGTCAAAAAAGTTTTTGAAAAATAAAACAAAGGAGATAAAAGCGCATCGGCAAAAAACAGGACTGTCCATCGGGACCTTCATTTTTCACCTTCCGAAACGGCGGCTACATAGAGAAATAATGCCCCGATTCATTGTTCAACCGACTTCCGACAGAGATAAAGGAAATCAAAATTTTAAGTTCCATAGTCAAAAGCATTAGCTAGACAAAAGGTAGTTTTAGATCATTCAACTTCCGAAATGAAGGAAAACTATTGACCTCAATTCAACCTCAAAAAATCCAAAATTGTAGCAGAAGGAAAAAACAGAGTTCAGGAATCCAAACAATCCGAGGCAAGATAAAATTAAAAGGAGGGTCCAAAATTTTTTAGAAATTTGGGAAATAGGTTGCAGCTGCAACAGGACCAGAGATGGAAGAGACAATCACGTTTTTCAATGGATGATTCCTACAATCAATCCAACCATCCAGTACAATGGAGCATCCATCCACACTCCAAGATGCCTTCAATGATGACATTTCCTTCTCAAGGCGTGCTTTCTCCTTGTCCACCAAGGATGTTCGAAACTTCTCATAATTGGGTGGAGGTGCAAAAAGAATTGAAGGAATTGAAGAAATTCAAATCCATGCAGAAAGAAAAAGATCAAATATGTGTTCTCTCTCGGGAATTGATGAGCTTTAGGGCTCCATCTCCCTCCTAGACGGTGTTCTTGTATGAACAAATGACCCTATTTAAATTAAAAGCCCTAAAGGAGGGAATACCTTATCAGTTGACACCCTCTGTTCAGCTCTTGGAGACCTTTGTGGAGAGCAGTTTCACTGGACAGAATCTGTTGTGTGAACTCTATTTGTGTGAGATGACTTGTCCCATGGACCTTTGCTCTAACCCTACTCCCTATTTGGGAGATGTTCAATTGAGAGACTTTGCCTCTTTTGTTAATAATCGTGTACAGTGGGAAAATGCTTTTCATACAATCTCTCAAAATGAGGCCAGCTCCAATCTGTGGATTAGGAGTGAAACTCAATCTCCTCGGTTTCTCCTTATGCTCCATGGAAGGAGGCTCACATCTCCTATGAAGACTCGGCAGTTGAAGGAACTACAAGAAAAGGTTATTTCCACCAGTGTTAATCATATCTCCAAGCAACAACATCTTGCCCTGGAAGGCAACAAGCACAGGTGGAAACCTTCTTCTTCAGCTTTGAAAAAGAGGGACCCTTATTGTTTCATAATTTTTAAACAGGCTCTCCCTAGGGTGGAAGGATATGTCGATTACATGAAGAAGTGTGGACCTCACTGGCTGGGACTCAAATACAAGTTTCCACTTATATGGTGGCCAGCAAAGCCATATATGGATGATTATACATTGACTAAGGTAGAGGAGAGGCAGTGCTGGAGATATTGGGCTACATGTAATGGATATCTGGATGGGGGTGAACTACCTGAAAGTTCCTTCAATTTTTCCTCTCTCCACGAACGAGGTCCAAAGTCAGATTCATAATAGTGGAAGTTGTTGCATGAGGACATGCAATTGGATATTTGGGGGAATATGTTGGGTCCTGGAATAACCCCTTTTTTACCACACCAATAATATGTTTTTGCCTTGTCTTACTTCATTTCAATACACCAGATAGATGTTTTTCCTCAAATTGAGCTTAAATCATTACATGTATGGTTTATTATTGTCTTATTCTATTAATGCCTAAGATTGTTATGGTTAGAACTCTATCTTTTGAATTGCGCTAATATGTATTGATTTTATAAAGGTAGTTTCAAGCCTTGAGGAACACAAGTGTAGCAGCCCGCTTAGTCTAGAGAAGAAAGCAATATTTTGTACCAGTTGTTACTCTTCAGTCCCAGTTCCATACGCTGAATGGAAACATTGATCATCTCTCCACATGGTAGGTGGAACAGAATTCAGCTGCAACAGCACTTCACTACTCAAGGCATCACTACAATAGACCGAGTGTTTCCCATTCAATTGATTCTGATCCATTTAGAGCCAGAGTAACAATACTCCCTATATTCCATATCTTCATTCAACTCTATTCACAACTGTAACAACTTGTTGTAACAAGGCAGCCTGAAGATCTTATATCTTCATGGCTTCCCAATATTAGTGGATTGGGACTATGCTATTCATGTATAAATACGGGAAGGAAATCTAAGCCTGGGGTTGGTTAATTGACATTAGACTGTGTAAGTTATGACAGAGTTATGTACTATGAATTATTATTTTTAATACGCAGAGTTCTTCATACCCTTGTGTTTTAATTCGTGTTAGTTTACGGTGTCTCTATTCGAAGGCTAGAGCGGCCTTCCCACAGATATTGCCGAGTTAATTATATGCTTAGCTTTTTTCGATGTGTGGTGTGGAATTACAGTAGATGTATTTACAATGAGCTAGAAACCCAACAAGTGATGTCATGATGGATCTTGATCCTTGGAGGTCTCTTGGTGTTGGTAAGGTGATTGAAGAATCCTATTAAGCCCCTTGCTTAATGAAAAATCCCTAAAGATGTCCTTGGACCCACACTTAGTGGTTTGATGACCTTGCAACCCTTGTTGGGGTCATGGAGCTCTTGTATGATGATGAGGACCATGTATAGTCTTTGACATGCTATGGAACCCATGAACATGTCCTTGGTATGATGAAGAATCCCATGAAGACTTGGAACCCCTGATGAAGACCTTAATTCCCTTACAAAGGTCATGAAGCCCATGCTTGCATAATGACATGATGACAGCACCCACACACATGTGATGACACTTGGACACTTACTTGCATGGGTTGATATGGTGTTAAAAACGTGGTGAACACACTTGCTTGCACTTGATGATGGGGTGAAGGTGGTGAGTGTAGGACATGAAATAATTGATCGCTTAATGAGGTGGAGGATACCCTTAAATGTGGTAATGACTTATGGACAAATGTGTGAAATTCAGAATAGCTCTGATATTTTTCGAAGGTCTGAGGAAGAAAACACAGTGGACTGTGGTGGCAACAGTAGGGAGGCAGACCCAAATTTCACAACAGAGAAAGCCTTTTTTTGTTTAGTTTTTCTTCTTCTAAATCTTGGGTACATTCGTTGAGCTCTTAGCGGAGACACAATTCAGAACAAAAGTCTATTTTCTTCTTCTTTTTTGTAGACCTAGTTGTCTCGCTTGGGGTCTTTACCAGGTCACAAATTTTTGAAGAAAAACAGTCCTATTCTACTCGGCCTAAACAATCCAAATTTTGATCAGTAATTTGCTTCCCTCTTTCTTCCATGGTTTGACATTGACCTAGTTTTGGAATGTATCCTAACCGTTGGTGACCAGCAACAATAAATACTCTTTTGGGGCAACAGCTAGAATTTTTTAACAATCCCGAATTTTACAATCAACAGCAGCAGTGATCCGAGTTTTTTGAATGTCTCCACAGTCATGAAACATCCGAAGTTTAACAATCTAGTATAAAGCATTCTCAGTCCTGAAATTGGATGATAGTCAGCTATGTGAGAGATAGTATGATTGGGTTAATGTGAAAATTTTTGGGGTCATCTTCTCTTGTTCTCTTGAAATCTAAAGATGGAAAACATGCAATATGCCTAAGCTAAGAAGATACTCAAGGTGAAGTGAGGCATACTTTGTTTTTCATCCATAAAGCTTATGACTTACTTTGATTTTCATAAGGGAATTTTCACATTGATATACTATGTAGAGAATGATGAGAAGAAATGTATGGACAACAAAAATGTTGTGTATTAATATGACATATCTAATTATGATCTTGAAAATGGAAACAACCCTAAGCAAAATAGTGTTGAGAAGCCTTCGAAGATTCCTGTAGTAACTAGGATTTATGTTTGAATGAAGAACTTGAGTGCACCAGTAAACCCTTGAATGAAATACTGATTAAATCCGAGAGAGATAGGGGAAGCTATATGAATGGTTATTCAATACAGAGGTATGGAGACAATAAGTGCATGGGCATTAAAGATTGCAGTAAACTACACAGTTGATCATCTATGACATCACAGGAAGAAATGGTGTGATAAGAGAGAAAAGAAGATGTTATGATATCATGAGTTATAGGTTTGTCAAGCATGAGTAAGTTATATATAGTGCTCTAAACCTGGAATCTCTGCAAGAATAAAATTGTGAAATTAGTGGGATGTGGTCAATACATAAAAGCCATGGACAGAGGAAGAAAAGAATAACAATAATGACTAGTGTTTTGATCTATTCAAAGGACAAAAGGAAGCATTTGTGTTGTATGATTACATTCCTTGGATGACCAAGAAATTGTGCAGCGAATCTGTGTTGAGAATTACTCTCAGATTGCAAGTCTGTAGGCTACTACAGTTGAAGTCCGATCGAGTTAGCAAAGTTTAATGATGACATACACACCCCATGATGATGCAAACCCTATTGTATGATGTTTCAGACCTTGAGGACATATATTTGTTGATATTCCATGATGTTGACCATCATTGATAAACAAATATTGGCTTTGATGATCAACGTTGCAGCAGTAATGGGCGGCAGAGATGAGCAGCAGTGATGAGCAGAGATGATGATTAGAGTTGATGAGCATGAAAAGAGATTGAGCAGCAAAGATGGTTGAGCAGCAGATTGATGACAATTAGTGATTGGCATCAAGCTTGCAAGTACTAACTTTCCCTTGAGGATTGGACTCCTTAAACCATTCTTAGTTGGAGCCAAAAAAACCAGGTTGGGTCATGTTTCAGAGTTGGTTCTCTTCTTATTAGTTGGTGCTAATTATAATCGAGAAGATTTTTGTCTTCCATGTACATAAATAAAGATAGAAATTCAAAATAATCTCGTGTCTCTTGATGTGATGATTGTATGGTTGATTTAGCTGATGCATTTGATTATGTAATTGATGACATCTTGATTAATATACTTTGGTTGACTAAAAGAAGGCAAAACGTTTATAAATTTCTCACACACTGATTCACCCCCCCCCCTCTCAGTGTGGCCATTGTATCCAACAGTTTCAATATGGAGTTAGGGACTTGTATCCGAGAGGGGTTCCAAAGCAGGAGGGAGTTGCATTAAGAGTCAGAGGTGGAGATACATATGGTGTTGTGGACCTTCCTCGTTAGGAGGGAGTGTTGGAAGATGATAACTCTGAAGGTCATTTCTCAGATTTTTAGTGTGAGTGTGATGAGAAGGACTTGTAAAGGCTTTGTCCTTTGTATATTTATGTAAAAAATGACTTTTATATAAATAAAATGATTTTTGTTTTGTACTTTATAAAGTGGGTCACTTTAAGTGATGTATTTAATAATTAATATATTTAATAATTGATGTATTTAATTATTAAAAGTGAGTTTTAATGACGACCCTTGATCTTGTAATTAATTCTCAACCCTTAATTAGGGTAGTTAGGGAAAGTAGTTACAGATGTGAAGTATAACACAAAGTGAAAGGACATTGAAAGACACACTCACCATCAGAGAGGAAGAATAAGAACATGAAAAAGAAAGAGGAGATACCCTGGTGAAAGTGGCATGATTTCCAAGAAGAGGAGCAACAACACGCTTTCCAAGGCAGCCAAAAGGTGACCGTACAATAGTATGACAAGGTTGTACAACATGTGTGGACACAAATACCAAAGCAACACTGTAGAATTTAATGCAGACTAACAGGACTGTACAACATAGTTAATTTTGGCACGTGTGGCACTAAAAACAAGGAAAAAAGTACAACAAAAAGTACATGCCTTACAACGTATGTGAGCAGGTTGTAAAACTGTTAATTGGCAAGTTTTTTCAAGGTAGTTTGCTACTGTTCCAGTTTAGTGAAATTTTTTTAGTGATGGTTGAAGAAATAATGATCTTGTGTTGAAAAATTTCTAAGTACTCTTCTTTAATGAGAAATTCTTCTTCAGGGTTTTCCCCAAGTTGGGATTTTTCTCAGTCATTTGACCAAAATATATGTGTACAATGTGTTTGCTTCATCCTCAATGATTTGGAAGTGTCTTTGAATTCATGGTTTTAATTTCAAAGTTTATGAGCAAATTTTAATTAAATCCCTAGACAATCAAAGTGTTTGACATAATGCATGTGTGAAAAATTAGTATGCTTATGCAAGTTTTTCTTCACAAAAATATCTCTTTGTTTTAATTAATGTAAAGAAAATTAATATAGCCAAGATAATAACAAACTCTCATGAACTCCACAGTGAAACAGGACGTTGGACAATTCCTAAAACACTGCAAGCTAAAAAGTTTTGTCATCTCTACAAGACTAAGCATTGAGTATGAAAATGACCTTCTCTTAGAGTGATCTACTTACACCTTCATTAGATCTCAATTTCAAAATCTCTGTTATAATACAAACCTTCCTAACCATCTAACCTATTAAAACTATAGTGAATAAGAAATGATTCTCTTCTAGTTTTTTTAAAATAGGAATAAAATTTTTAAGCAAACCAAATAATTCCTTAATAAGTTCTGATAAACCAAAGTGGTCTCAATGAACATTAGCCATCATCAATATAACAATATTCATAATGGATTATATTCATCGAAACAAATCATTCCAACAATTCTCAATTGTAATTGTTTCTCAAATTTACGTATCAAATGGTAACAAAGTTACCTTTCTAATGCCCAACCTTTTTTTTCAAACTTGTCTTCTCTCATTTCTTTGTTTTCCACTTCATTCGCCTTCTATTTCTGTCCCTTTCATTATTTTGCATTGCTTTTCCTCATCTACATTTACTAGTCATAAACATATATATAATTAAAAAATAACAAAACAAAATTATCCCATTCTCATTTCACTTCTTTTATTGTTTGCTTACCATTGCATTTTCCCCTCACATTGATCTTATAATCTCATTGCTTTTGAGTTTGTTATTGCTTACATATTCCGCTCTTGTTCTTATGGCGATTCTCATTTCCTATGCATGGTCATCACAATTTTACGACCTACATTATTGTGATAATTGTTTTGTTGAACTCTTAAATACACAAAAAAAAATTATTACATGATAAAAACAAACTCACACAAAATATGCTTTTATTGCAATTAAATCATTTAAAACAATGAGACAAATCCCCTTTTATTTCATTTGTTAGGTAGTTATGCTAACAATATAATCTAATTTATTTATTTAATACATGTAATTCTCAATTTATTAGTCACTTATAATAAGCATATCTTTAAAATAGATTATATACACTATTGGAACATATACTCCAACACCCTTTCTTAATAATAATACCAAGAACTATAATAAAAACATAAACTATAAATTATTCTACTAAGAAATTCTCAACTCTTATAGATACTCAATGATGTCTCTTTAAAGGGTAGAATCCCTACATTCTTGAATCTTTTAAATTCTCAAACTTCAAAATTCTTTGAATTCCCCCTGCTAAGTTAAACCCTCTTTTAAATTCTCAAACTTCAAAATTCTTTGAAATCCCCCTGCTAAGTTAAACCCTCTTTGATTCCTTTTTATTATAAAAATTTAATTAGTCAAAAACTGTTAAATTATTGAGATTTCCAAATTCCCAACTTGTTTGGACATGCTAAATTAAATCTTTTGTCTCCTTTCTATCCAATTGGAATAAAAATTCACAATCTAATGTTGTGATTGTCATTCATTTTCTTTGTTTCATTAAAAGTTAATAGTTATTTCCACTTTCTTAAAAAGCAAAAGCTCCACATTCTCTCAAATAAGCCCATAAAAATCTTAACATAATTCCAAAATGAAAAAAATCCCATGTATAGTATTTTTTGTTTATAGAATGATATTTCTGTT
The DNA here is from genome assembly GCA_001517045.1 of Pseudotsuga menziesii. NCBI lineage: Eukaryota > Viridiplantae > Streptophyta > Pinopsida > Pinales > Pinaceae > Pseudotsuga > Pseudotsuga menziesii. The sequence continues at coordinate 81,474 of LPNX010170112.1, forward strand.
TGTTTGAAAACAAAAATAGAATATAAAGATTTTTAGTTTCATCTCCATCTTCTTTAAAAAAGTGTTTACAAAAAACAAAACAAAAAACTATTTCCATGAAGTGAACGTTCTCAATCCGTGTCTACCATTTTTTTTTAAGATTAAAAAAAATTGTCTTGACTTTTTAACTTAGAAAATTACACTCCACTCCAATACCATATTAAACTTTTAAAAACACATGAAATATTGGAAACACTTAAAAATGATTCATATACCACATCAAGTTTTTAAAAACATACGAAAAAATTAGAAATACGATTAAAAACCCAACTTCATGTAAAATACAGTCTTATTATATGAAGGCATTTTATACAATGGGGTTAATCCGCTTCTTTGTCATTTTCTATGTACTTGTGCTACACGTACAGCCTAATTAATTTATTTACTTACCACTTTTATAAACATGAATTTTACAATAAACTATAAACATTATTAAAGTGTTTTACTCCAGCTTTCAGCTTGTTTTCATTCTCATAGCATTTCCATCATTTCTTGTAGATTCCCTTCAAATATCATTTTTATGTCTCTTCCACTAAGGCACACCCTTTCTCAAATGTCAACCCTTCACATATAACTTGGCTTGTTGATTTGAAAATCATCACCATTCTATCACATATAATATTTTAAGTTGTGAGAAAGGTAACAATAAAATTGGATCTTTTTAAAGAAATTACGTCTCTTCTATCAAGGCATACCCTTTTTCAATCATCAACCATTCACAGACAACTACGCTTGTTCATTTGAGAATCATCACCTCTCACATACAATATTTTAAATCGTGAGAAAAAAAATCTTCCTACATTATTTAATAATACCTAATTCTCAATTTACTAATCACTTACATAAACTCATCTTGTTCATTTGAGAACCTTCACCTCTCACATATAATATTTTAAGTTGTGACACAACACTTGGATGTTGTCAGTGTCCCACAACATAAATCTATCAGCATAGTCACTACGGAGTTAAAACATTCACGAAGTTGCAACTCACAAAGGAGTTGCAGCATTCACAAATGTACCACACACACAACTCCAACACAGCATTTGTCAAATAAACAACAATAAAATAAATCACCAAAAATATTTCAACCCATGAAATTAATAACATAGTCAAATAAGTTTTATTGATGCCCATGACAATATTTACAAATATTGTTGCATACACAACGGCAAACCTCAACTTTTGTTTGCCCCCTATACAATATCAAAACAGGAAAACCCACACTACTCATTGAACTATAGGCCTGAGCCTAGACCTCCATACCCACTGTGGCCAGTACCTCTCTTCCACTAAAAAGTTGGAACCATCTCAAAAAATTAATGCAAAGGAAGAACACCCTCTTCCAAGCCAACATGAGGCAAAAGCCCTCTCCTTCCCAGGAAAGAAATTCAATATCTCAAGTTGGGAAGTTGAAGGAATGAAACAGTTCACTTGCCAAACAATTAATCGTTTCATTCTCTGTCGGTTGTTGCAACTATGCTTGTAGCTGCCTTCCAACACCATGTGTTAATCTCCTCCAACGCGGTTTAAGTCCATATCATGTAACTACTTTGGCTTTAATTTCTTTTATATTGAATGGTCCACGTATTGGTCAACACAAGTAACCACCAAGACTAACAACCATAAAATAAATAAATGCAATAATAATCTAGAATATTCTTTTGCAATAAACACTCATGCAACAGCTCAAGCACGGATATGTAGCAATACTAATAAGTAGTCGCACTGTAGTAACAACGACTATAACAACTTCCTAACACTGGCCCACTCTAAGTAAATTGAATGTGCAAGATAGCACATTGCACCAAAGATACTCCTGCATCATGTTCTGAGAAAAATAATAATAAAATTTACCTACTTTATTTTATATATCTAATTCTCAATTTACTAATCAATTATATCAACATGACTTACAATAAATTATAAACATTATTAAAGTATCATACTCATAACGCTTTTGCATTTTGCTCAGTACCACTTTTGCATTTTGTTCAGTACCATTTTGTTCTCTATTATGAAGTGTTTATTGATTGTCATTTTCATAACATTACCGTCATTTTTTGTAAACTTCCTTCGAATATCCTTTTGTCTCTTTTCCATAGAGGCATACCCTTTCTCAATTGTCAACCCTTTACATACAACTGGGTTTAAGGCTTGTTCATTTGAGAATCATCACCACTTTCATATATATATATATATATATATATATATATATATATATATAATTTTGAGAAATAAAAAACAATAAAATTGGAATATTAGTAAGAAATTAGGTCTTCTCCATCAAAGCATACCCTTTCTAAACTCTCAACCATTTCATACAACTTTATTAAGAACCATTGTCACTTTTATATATTATTTGAAGTTGTGAAATAAAAACAATAAATTTGAAATATTTGTAAAAAATATCAACATATATCTTAAAATGTGAAAATTTTAAATAATGAATTTGAAATATTAAATTAGTTAAGAGAGAATGTTAAATTCATTATTAAATATAAGCCCTTCTCAAAAAATGTCAAGAGAATGTTAATAATAAGTGTGCCCACAGAAAAAATTTAAATAAACGAGACAATCAAAAGCACGATTTTTCTTTATTTTGGGGACATTCAAACGTGAGAGCAATAGAATAACGGGAGTTTAATAAATTAGAAAATATAAGCCCTTCTCAAAAAATGTCAAGAGAGAATGCTAATAATAAGTGTGCCCACAAGAAAAATTAAAATAAATGAGACAATCAAAAGCACGACTTCCTTTATTTTGGGAACATTCAAACATGACATTGCTCTCTTGTAGGTGGTCAAATGTTTGGTAAAATTAAATATAAAATTAAGAAAAAGAATTAAGTATAACTTTGAATTTATTTCTAAAAAATATTTTATATTCTTCAACCACTCATTCTACATGATCCATTTTAAAAGAAATAGATTTAAAAAATAAACAAATTATATTGATTTATAAAAAAAATTAAGTATATTGATTTAAATAAAAAAATTGTATTTATATTGATTTGATATAAAACATTAAAATAAAATCAATTATATTGATTTGATATATAACCAACATAGATCCATCCTAAAAGGGATCTAGCAATCTCTTGAGATCTAAACCTATTTTTAAAGTGTAAATGTTGATGAATTATCTAATTTGTGTTTTTTTTATATGTGTGTTGTTGTAAACGTTTTAACTCTAATTTGAACCCACATGTTATTATTTTATAATACTTTTTTATTTTTTTAAAAAGACACTTGTCAACTCTAGGAGTTACAAATTTTCAATTTATCTAATTTGTATAATATATATATATATATATATATATATATATATATATATATATATATGCCATTGTAAATGTTTTAACCCTAATTTGAGTCGACATGTCATCATTTTATAATTTATTTTTTTTTTTAAAAGACAACTCTAGGATGAGCACAGAAGGAATGACACATCTTCCCCTACCTGGACTATAGAATGAGCCTGAAGACATTTCCATAAAATCTTTTATATTTTTTTATAGACACTCATTTTATATTAACCATTTAAGAAGGGAAATTAGAATTTAAAAAAAATAGTCTTATTCCTAGCTTTCAAGATTTCTCAAATTGAAAGAAGCTAACTGCTAAAAAAATCATTACTGTAACCAGACCCATAAGATGACAATTACATCAATATTATTTTGGCAAGTCTATCAACGAAATTAAAGCAACGACTCCATTGACTGTAAGCACGCACTTAATGATTTGGCTTGTTGGCTCGTTGTGCTGAGGTCCAAGTTTAATGTGACATCAGCTCAAAATACTAACATCATTATCACAACTAGGATGAAATTGCCAGAAACATTTTATGACTTTATTGAGAGTAAGCACTTGGTATTTGGATCATTACGCTGAAAACCGAGTTTAATGTGATATCATTCAAAATCCTGACATCATTAGAAATGTTTTCCATGAATCTGAAAAAGAAATGCACAACGAAATGGCTAGAAAACAGACTAGTGTAGCATGATATTACAATGGAATCTCCCACAGAAGTCTACAAAGAGGCAGATGACTGAGGAAAATGATGAGCAAACAAATAACTCCACTAGGATTATGCCATCCAATAAAAAGTTGCCAAAGCCAAAGAAATATTGCTTATGTACACAATTCATTAAACTTGGTTGAGCCAGGTGTTGAATGAAACTTGCAATAAGCGACAATGGTAATAAACTCAATTGAACTAAATAACCTTGGAATAATTAAGCATTTAAATTGGCAACATATTCACTATAAAAAAATCATAATTGCTTTCAACTTCGGCATTCACAAATTAAAAATACAAACATAAAAACATTTATTGACTCGAAATTGGGATGACTAACAAAATTGTTAAATGGATTTATATATCATTTCAATCAAATTAGTATATAAAAACATCAATCGACTCGAAATTGTGACATAATTGTTAATGGTTTTATATATCATTTCAATCAAATTAGTAATGCATTTACATTCAAAGTTTTTTTAGAATACAATATTTGAATATACAACAAAGCCACACAAGACATTACAGGAACATTTAATGTGCATTAACTAAAAGCTTGATATAAAGTTTAAACAGATAGATAAATTAGCAAACATTTCAACAATGGTTATATGGCAAATAGCCCTTTTGAGATCCCATCATTAAAAGATATCTATCCTGTGGAAATCATGGCAATATGCCTGGCCTTGTTTATTGTTCATTGTTCACTGAAATATGTTGTACTCATATGCTGCTGAGGATGTCAATACTTGCAATTCATCTGAATTGTGGTAATTTAATATCTTCCTATATATGAGCATCGCAAGCGTCGCTGCCAGGATCTTAAGCTAGGTCATTATCATAGGAAGCACTCCAAGCTACAGCTAGACCACAACCTGCTAGGTAAGATGGACTTTGTTAATTATATAAATGATTAAGTTAGATACGATGGACTTTTGTGACTTATAAAAAGGAAAAATCACTCCAAGTTACAGCTAGACCACGACCTAATAATTATAGAAATTATAACTTCTGTTAGACAAGATGGACTTTGTTACTTATAGAAATGATAACTTATGTTATAATACTTTTAATACGATTTTAGTTTTTCGTAAAATAGGTCTTATATTTACAAAAATCTGTGCAAGAAAGGAATTTACCGTGGTGATCATAACCTCTTTGTCAAACAACGAGAGCAGAAATAAACTTAGAATAATCACTTGGGTCCAAAGAGAAGGCATTTTTTTAATCAAAAGAACTACTTTGGCCAGAAGCCGATGACATCCCACCACATTGAATAAAAGGAAGAGAAGGAACTAACCTCATGTGCAAAAACAATTTTGCACTTAATTTTCCTAAAAATAAATAAAGCAATGATTCTCAGAAAACGCCAAAGCCCTGCAAACACAAGGTGAACCAGAAAGCAACAATCACCAAATAAAGCAAACTGCTGAGCAAATCCTACCTCAAAGATCCCTTGAACACTAATCCTCAAGAAACGTCCAACACTGCTTGACAAACTGACACTTCTAAAAGATGTGTTTAATTGTATCCGAATGCTGATAGATAGGGTAGAGGCCATAACAGAGTCCATTCCAAGCTATCCTAGCCTTGGACGGAACCATTTGATATATCCCCAGCCATGGAAAATCTCTGTGTATAAGAAAGCCAAATCAACCAAACACTATCCCGGGGACGAACCCATCTATCCTTCGAATCCATTGAGAGCCAATAAGCATTCAAGTTCAGGGATAACAAATCTCTCTAATGAAGCACAAAATACAAACAATGAGAATCATGCTACAGAAGTAGGCGACCAAAGCACCATCTCCAATCCCTCAAAAATGGCCTAAGCAATCCAAAGTTCATTTTAAATAACTCAATCTTTGAGATAAGCCCTCACAACTTTATAATCAAGAGACAATCAAGGGCAAGGAGGCCATACTCCCGAGCAAGGCCACGCAACTCCTTCCAAGGATTAGAGGTCAAATCCAATAAATTACCCCCCAAAAATGATGCCCTTCTTGCTTAATCTATAAGATTGAAAACAAGGTAACTCTATCACACAAGAACCTTGAACCCTCCAACTCCAAAAAGGTTGGCAAGCTAAGTCCCAACCTACTGTGTTTCCCTTCCACTACCAATGGACCAAACTTGCAACCACTTTCCATGCTGCCCAGAAGCTCCCAAAAATGTCAGAGTCCGACACCTATAAAAAGTGAGGCAACAAGATGATATTGCAAAAGTCCGAAATCCCCTCAGACTCTACCTAAATGCTATGTTGTGAGCACCCGATGTTAAAACAAGATCTACCAAAGAGTTGAACCCTCAAGACACTGCACCACCCTCTTAGCCACCGAAATGCTACCTTGGGTGGCAAAAGCAATCAAACCAAGCCCCCATCGTCCTTGGGAATAGTGCAAACATCCCAGGAAGCCCCCACTCCCCACCATACTCAAACCACAAATAGGCTCTCAAAATCTGCTCAAGTCATCGAAACCGTACCCTATTGGAAAAGCACCTAGAGACATAATGATATAATATACATAAGAAGCCTGAAGAATATGGCCAACAACAATTAGCTTGCTTGCAAATGGGAGGTCCTTAAGGTGCCAAATTTGAAACTTGCTCTACAACCTCTATAAACACCAATCCCACAAGGTTACATACATGTGTATATATCTAACACAAAATAAATAGTTGAAGATAGCAAAATACAAGAAGACAATATAACAATACTAGCAACAAGCTAAGTCAAGACATTAGGACACAAGAAAAGGAAATATGAGTATTTGACATGGAGCACGAAAACAAGACACGTGGGACATGTTTCATATATATATTAAAAGAAATTACAAATTACAAAAACAAAAATGAAATATAGACATATAGATCCAATTGCTTTAAAAACTAGAAAATTTACAAAATACTGATACAACTAGTTGCATCAAGAGTAGTGAGGTGCTCTACAACCTAGTATGGGGGAGATGTTGTTACGTTACGTAACGTAACGTTCCCAAACATAAAAAGCAGATAAGAAAATTCGTGTCGATTCATAACTTATCAAATATAAAAAGTTTAAAAAAATCTTGTCAACTCATAAAATAAAAAATTAAAACCAACATAGATCCCTCTTCAACCTGGATCTATTAAGCACTGAGAGGGATTCAATTTTGTACACATCAAGAAAAAATTTACACCTCAAGAAATTGGATCCCTCTCGGTGCTATATAGATCCAAGTTTAAAATGGATCTATGTTGGTTACTACATCAATGATGATCAAACACACAAGAAATTAGAATACTCAAAAACCATGTCATAAGATATCAGCTTAGGACTCAGAAGTTAGAACTATAAACAGCAGTTTCTCATTAAACCATTTGGTATCATAAAATCAAAATGTATTACTGAGTCATTGATATTATATGTGGGAATGCCAATGGAAAATACAAAATAGGGTAGATTCTAGAGCCATACATGGAAGAAACTCATAGCTCATCCCCTGCACAATGAGAGACCGTGACAACTCTTTCCCTACAACAAAATGTGAGAAAATACAATGAAAACACATTTTTTAGAGGCCCCTGTGGGTCTCTTTTTCATGGACATGCTAGATACATCTAGGGCATGTTTTAAAAATGTGTTTGATGCGTGTATTAATGTTCAACACTTGTCTTATTTTAGGGAAAATACCAAACACATGTTCTAAAAGTGGGATATGGACATAGCCCCCCAGTTGGACAGTGTCCTGTTTCTTATGTAACAAGCATAAAATAGCCACTAAAGTCAAAAGAACACAAATATCTGATGTTGATTTATAATTCAAAAATAATGTATCTCGTGTTCATTTATAATTTAAAAAAAACGTATCTCATGTTCATTTATAACTCTTCGCTATTTTAATTTTTAATGAAGAAAAGGCCAATTTCAACAAGATAATCAATTTAAATAATATATTAAATAAAATCCTAAAAACAAACTTGCACGTAAAAGACAACATAACTATCTTGCATAGATTTAACACCCTAACACTTTCAAAAGAATAGAGATGGTTGGAAAATGCTGCAGTGGCCTTGATAAGGATTTATAACTCACTATTGAATCTTGTTTCTCAGTAAAGTCAATTGGTTTATAAGACAAAGTCCATTATGAAGTCCATTAACCTATTGCAGAAAATAAGGATACTACCACAAATATCGTTGTCGTGATCCACCTAATTTTGTTTTAAACATAGCATGAAGAAAACATTTTTATTTATGTAACAATTAAGTCATATAAAAAGAAACATAGATTAATAAAATCAATACTTAAAAACATATTAAATACTAACTAGATTATACAATCTTGATGGTTGGCCATGTCTTTGAGGCAAGCTAGGACCATTAGGACCATCTGAGTGTGTCGCATCGACCAAAACACAACCTCCAACAACTCAGATGTATTAACCTTAGAGGATTGTCTCATCCAAATTTATAAATATCTTATATGAAAGATTATTATTCATTGAGGTGGAAGGATCATTACACCTATTACTACCTAGGTTGTACTTGGTGGTTTTTTATCAAGTGAGCCTGGTGAACCGGACAAGGATAACTTGTTCGGACTTCAGAAGACCTTCAGTCTTGCTTCTGGGAAGCCTTGTTGTACTGTATCACATGTTCATACCCCATGGGGGGATTTGTAATAAATGTTCTAGCATGATAGTGTCTATAAAAGACTCGGTCTCTTAGACTTTATTTGTCAATCCAATCAGCCCAGGGTGTTTTTTCCCTTGGTAATTATTGGTTGTTGAATAAACGACTGATAATTTCTGAGTTTTTCACTCCATACCTCCAAAGTTGGAGTGATCGGCTTGGCATTTAGGCCTATTGAGGTTATTAGAATCTATGTGTCAATGTATAAACATGCTAGACATCATGGTCGAGTCATATAAACATGTCTAAGTCCCACTAGGTTTTTTCAATTTTTCATTTTTTTAGTTTTTTCAGTGTTTTTTATTAAAAATTTAATTTTTCCAAAACTTAGGCTATTTTTTAATAGTTTAATTGGCAAAATTGATTTTGTAATAAAAGTGGGCCAAATAATCAGTTTCAGTCATGTAGGTGCTCATTTTCAAGCTAAGAGTACCATGTAAACCCATGGACCCACTATTTCCTAGTTTTGAGTGATTTTCCATCACTCAGGTCAGAAAGCCTCAAAAATCAATTATTGATTATTTTAATTAATAAATTGATTAATAATGGAGCAAATCCAAAATCATAGATCAGTGGATTCTCAACCGATTTGATTGAAATCAGTCAGATCTGAACCAGATTGACTAGATCTGACAAATCCTTGACTGAAGGAGGTAATCAAATCATATCCAGAGTTGATCTTCAGCAGTCTTTATGGGGAATTGCGCCCTCTCTCTCTCCTCCACACGTGTGGACTCTCCTGGATGCTCTGTGGACTGATGTGTCGGTGTAGAGGTTGATGTGTCAGCTCAATCAAGCCCCCGGTTGACAAGTAGGCTCAGTTCAGCTTCAGATCTGCATTGATTGACTCTCCATCAGCTGATTTGATCTGTCTCCTTGGGATTTGCGCCCCCCCTAGGCTGGATCTCCTGGTTTTTGTATATATCCAAGCATAAGCCTCCTCTTCCAAGCTAGTTAGAGTTGGATTGAAGGGCTTGCTATTGTAATACTGTTGTAATATTTTGATTGTTGGAATAAAGAAGCTTTGGAGGCCAAATGGTGCAATGCTCTTATGTGTGTGGATTAAGCATTGTCTTACGGCTATTGATGTTGCCAGCTTTTCTCTCAATTTCTGCATCTGAACCCTATCTGGCTTAACGATTCAGCTGAATCAATAGGAGTATAGTTGGGCAAGTAAGGTTACTTGTTTTTCTTATATCTCATAGCATATATGTTAGAAGATCTAGATTAACATGTTTAATAAGTTTATTTGCATGTAATTCTTGTCTCTTTTTCATATATATATCTAGATCTCGTGAGGTTTCGTGCAAGATTGTGTGTTTAGCTTTCAGGTAGCAAGGATTGGACGAGGTGTGGATCTAGTTTGACTCCACTGTACATCCAAAAGCTTTGTGAAGACATTGCCCCTCTGTATTCCACTAACAAGTTTCCATTGCAGATCTGCTTTAGCAACAAGCACTTCTCTTCTCCTTTTCCTCCTTCAAAATCAATTTTTTTTACCTGGTTACTTTGTTCACAGCTTTGATATTGTTTAGATCTACTACCTTAAAGTAAATTTAACATAGATCTATCTCCTCAAAGCCCATAATCTAGATCTTGTTCTTAAAAGGTTTCATAAGCATTTTAGATCTAGCTTTAGGGAAATCGTCCTTTTGCATGGAATTTTAAAGATAATTTGTAGCTTGCATGCATTAGATTTCTGTTTTCTGTTATAAAAGATAAATCTAGCAATTAGTGCACATAATATTGGCTGCCTAAAAGGCAAGCCAAGATCCCAAAGAAATCTTGCTTTCCTTGGTTCCCTTTTTATCTTTTTTAACTAGTTTTAACTTAGTTTTTTTTTTGGTTAAAAGTAAGCTAGCCCAAAGGTACTTTCAGAGTGCTTTTGGGCATATTTCAGTCTAATAAGCTTGTTGGTTTTTAGCAGGTATAACAGAAAAGAGGAGGAGCTGTTGTTTGAAAGTGACTTTTGGGCTTTCTGAATCCCCCCAGGGGTCTCCCTTTTTTATTGAAATCTTTAATTTTTGCACTTTGTAAGCTCTTGGTTTTATTCTGTATAAGAATCAAGAGGCATCATATTAATTTGCTGATATTGTAACCGCTGGTAATAAAAATAATTTTGAATAGGCTCTTTCGAGCCCATTCCCCATCCCCCCTGGGAGGATTTGCGTCCGTGTCATTTTTTGCTTTTCGTTCATCCTTTTTCAATCTAGCGTAGTACTAATCTACAGGGTAGTATACTTTGATTTAAAATCAATTCCATATTCCATTTCTATCAGTTTCAAAGTAACTTTAATACTTACCCCACGAGCCTCCTTTTGAGCCGAAAGGTGAAGAAAGGTTCGTGGTAGTCTAATTAGAAAATTGTGGTTTGCTTATCTTTTTATGTTTCATTTGCTATCATCATTTGTTTCAGTAACCATAATAAAATCAACCCCTCCTTGATTCCCCGATTGAGGTCCACTTGGACCGAAAGAGGTTCCTGGAGGGTTTTCTTTTTAACAAGAACATCCATCTCAAAATTTACTAAAATTGACAAGACTCCAGTGTGTATGATCTGCGCTTGGCTACGATTCGTCCGATCAGTAAAGCTGTATCAAAAGCACTTGAGTGACTAGTATAATTAGGATTCACTCTCCCAAATTGACAAACCATCAGATGAAAATCCAACACCTACATCAAACCATTACGGTGGCAAAATACCCAAAGGAAGCGGGAACTTCTGAAAAGTGACCTCGGGGTGCTGATCTCTGTCACACCCTAACGGGTGCGTTATGAACAATAGCCCCAAAGACTCCATTTAGCCCACATATTCCTTGCGGGTAGCCGTGAAGGTTTAGTTTTGGACATACTCCAAGTATTCTCAGGTATATCTGGAGTCCACCCCTTCGCCTAATTTTATTCAACTCATATTTCACATTAACTTAAAACGTACCAAGAGGCAATTGCAAAACATTTACTCCAAGCACATGCAAGTATATTGATTTTCTTTTGACTCCATTTTAAGGCACTGGTTATTTTATTGCTATATATATATATATATTGTGTCTCAGCATTATGCTTTCGTGCGCTCATTGTGTATCTTGTCATCTATGGTTGTTTATGGTTAATTCTAACTCCTAAGTAATTCATTCAGTTTAACATCACCATACTAAGTAATTAGCCTTAGTAACTTAATAGGGTCTACCCCCCTTGGCTTCGTTAGGAGTTGAGCCTAAACGGAAGAGTCAAGAATAAGGTGACAGCCTTGACTCGAGACTTGCCCCCAGGAACACACCGTGTAGCTTGAAGATTTTTGCCACGTGACCCAGGTGTGTGAAAGGCGGCAACAACACCACTATAACGAACATAAATATATCAAATGAATAATAATAATAAATGAAATGACACATCCTAACTAAAAGAAATGACCTAAGTCACATGACACGAAGACACGGGACACAAAGGACACAAGGATTCGAGTGTCAGAGACAAACACGGTGACCCCTAGAATCAAGACACGTATGACACGTTATATATATATATATATTAAAAACAGACATATAGATCCAATTTTTTACAAATATTCAATAGAAGTCAAAATCAATGCACATTTAACATTAGTAATTAGTATTACACATTTACAAAGCCTTCAAATCTTTTTCACCTGCACAAAAAACACTTCTTAGAGCTCTCTCACAATTGCAAATGACCAAAAATAAGTCAAAATTCGGTTTTAAAGTGGTCCCAAGCATCCCTTCTACAAAAAACGTGTCATGTTTTCAGGGCACGTGCTGACAAGTGCAGGACACACGTGTTTGAAATCAGGACACACTAGAGAGACGTGTCTGACACGCTCTGTCAGCGTGTTCATGTCAGACACGAGGACACGGGACACGCTGCCCTATATGGACATGTCCGGTATCACAGAAAATGACCTATCAACCATTGTGACTAGTCTATGGCTATAAGTATACCATCACATGGCATTGTATTTATACCATCTATCTTATAGATTATTCAATTACTAAGCACTTGTCCTACATCGATTTTAACCTATTGTCTTTTTTATATTGGATATTCAGTAAATGAACTTTGTTCATTTCATTTGGTATCGGAGCTACGTATGATTTGACCCTGGCCACATTTTATTTAGACCCCATTTGATCCAGTGTTATCGGAACCGGACCGGAACCGGCAAAACCGGCCGGTCTGACCGGTTTACAAGGTTGGCCGGTCCGGTCAGGAAAAAAATTTCAAAAAACCGGTTTTTTGTCCAGACCGGGTATGGAACCAGCCGGAACCGGCCGAACCGGCCGGTCTGGACTGGGGACTTAGGAAACTCAATTTTTTTTTTAAAAACCAGAAAACTCAATTTTTAATAGCAGTGTACTTCTGAATGAAAAGTTTGCACAAAGATGCCTTGGATGAGGATAGTCTCTACATGCAACCTGCAAAGTTCAGATAAATAAATAAGCATTGACAACATGGACCCTATGAAAGGCAACTATTCCACGAAAATATTTACCTTAACATTGTAATATTGCTCTCTCTATGGTGATGGTAGGTGGGTAAATTGACTCTACTTTTGCAAACAGATATCAAGTTATGGATCACTGTTAGTAAAAGACGCCTTGCTATGTTGTAAAAAGAACTTGAAATGATAAAACAGAAAAGATGAAAAATGATCCTAATGGACTATGTTTGTAAAATGCAAGGGTCACTAATGTGCTTTAACAGGGGACAATAGTTGTATTCTAACTAGGAAGGACTAGTATCAAACCTCCACAACAACAAGAGTTACCTGTACTAATGTAATCTACCATAAAATGTGGAGCAGCATCTTTTCTTGTTTTAAACATAGAAGTTACATTTATATCAGAAGTGTTAAAAATATAGGTAGATATATGAGCCTTATGATTGCCTGTACTAGTACTTTGAACCAATGACAGAATGGCATAGGTTTCAAAACTTGAAACTTTGGACAGGTTGTTGTCCACTGTTGTGAAATCTTCATCCCTGATGAAAGTAGAGAAGGATTAGAGAATATTGGAAATATTAGGAAGGTTGTCCATGGAAAAAAAGAAAAATGCTTTTGGTTATTTGCTGGCATGTATTTCAGAAGCTAATTCTCAGACTTAAAATCCAAAGGGTTAATTGCCGTGAATATCTTGAACATAAACTATATTATTGGAATGACACTCATCCTTTGAATGTAATTGGGTTTTGGCTAAGGAATCACCATTATTGTTTTGAAAGGTTATCTTTGGATTGGTTGTTGTCCATTGTTCCATTGTTCTATTGTTCTATATGTTTTTTACAAAATATGAATATTTTATGTATTTTTTAGTCAGCCGGTTTTTTACCCGGTTTTTTGGCGGTTCCGGTCTGGTTTCCGGTCCGGTTCACATTTTGGGCTTCGCCGGTTCGATGACCGGTCCGGTTCCGATAACATTGATTTGATCTGGCTATTAGCCACGCGTTTACCAAAACTATCTTAGTTGTTAGTTTTTATAGCTCAGATAGATACTTTTACATGTTGGACACACCAGTTACACTGAGAGGGGGGGTGAATCAGTGTGCATAGCTTCTATTGCTTTTTCACTATTACCAACAATCAACAACTTCTTTAATATTATGCATTATCACATGATCATTATATCATCATCAACATTATTATCATCATCATATCATCATCACATCAGAAGCATAGCATGAAACACATAACACCAGATTTTACGTGGAAACCCAAGTATTGGAGGAGAAACCACGGAAGCCTTTATAATAGTTTTCCAGAAATAACTAGAAGGCGGCAACAACCTCCTTATTACAATGACTTCAATTCTCCAACTGCAACTGGAAGGAAGCTACAACCCCCTGATTTACAGGCTACAACCTGAAGGAAGCTCCAACTCCCTACTTCTTCGACTACAACCCCCCTTCCTTTCCCAGTCCTGCCACCCAGATAATAAGATAGACACTGAACTACTAAACCATAACCGCAATGATCCTGCAGACCTGTTAATCAACACCTGTACTACATTGCACGATCTGTACCACACTGCACAACCATTGTCACTACTAACCACTGCTCATAATCTGATCACTACTCGTCAACTGATCATTGTCTATTGTATCACACTGCTCATCATCTAATCACTGCTCATCATCTAATCACTGCTCATCAACTGATCACTATCTGTTGTAACACACTGCTCATCATCTGATCAATACTCGTCAACTAATCATTGTCTGATGTATTACACTGATCAGCCACTGTCATTGATCATTACACCACAACTAACCATTGCACCATACCTGAACCAATAATTTGTCCAATCAAGTTGAACCAATCAATCTGCTGCTCATACCATCCGACTCGGTCAATCTGATTTTGCACACTAAACTCATACTACCTAAGTCAAACCAATCTCTAAACCTGCTACTGATAGTATCTGCTTTCTGATCACTTCCAAACATCACTGTCATACACAGTCAAGACATGCATCATCATGCATCATCATCGTAGGTATGCATCATCGTCATAGGGTATGCATCATCATCATCTTCAAATATACATCATCATCATCAAGTATACATCATAGTGCATAGGAGAGAATCATCACACTATGGTATGCATGTACATCATATTGTATAAGAGTGCATCAACATCATAGAGTCTACATGCATTATCATCATAAAGTGTATCATATCATAGCATAAAGGTATGCAACACCATCATCATAGCCTCCATTATGACTCCAAATATATATACCAATATAGAGGCTCACATACTAAGATCAAATATGAACTCTAATCATGAGAGACATGTGCCATCACATGAGAAACCCAAAAGGATGAACCATACCTTTCCGAAGATCACAAGATGAAGAAACAGTAAACAAACCAAAAGAAACTCTAGATCCTGTCATCACATAGCCCTCATAACAAGCTTTCCAACGAGCCAAGAATTTTGTAATTCCGATTCCGTATGAGAAAGTTATGCCAATTTTAGTGAAGATACCCATAAATTTCTCCTTCACAAAATTTCGCACTTTTCTCCAAGAGTCCCGAAATTCCTGAGAGAATTGATGATGAACAAATGAAATGTTTGATATTCTATTTATATAGGTTGTGGAGGAAAGTTATTACCTTGGGATGACATGCAATTCAAAATTACAAATAATAAAATTCTCTTTTGTTTGATCGGCTCACCATAAAAAGTGGGGTGCACCAACTTCAAAAATTCATATCTCTTCAACCGTAAGGAGTTAGAAGATGCTCCACATATGAATGGAAATGGCTTGACAAGGACTATCTCCCTATGATGGGTTTATTTGCAAATTCTTGGTCTAATACCCTTAAATTATTCAATATGTCTAGGACATCAAAGACCCCACACATGAGGGTGCCAAAAACCATACCACCAACTACAAGAGTTTCAAAGTCTTCTTTAAAGTCTTCTTTAACATATCGAGGCACGTTTGTGGGCTCTACCTCCATCTACATCCCAATAGCCATATAACCACAAATAGGACCATACATCACCATGGTTCAAAACCCAAGGCACCACATGCAAGGGTTGCAAGGACTCTTTCAAAGATATCATATATAGTATTTAAACAAGATACTTTCCATGGACTTCAAGCCCATCACATAGGACTCCATCACCAAGTGATGAAGGCATCATGACCAAAGATTCCATCATATCATAGGCTCCAACAATCATGGGCTTACAAAACACCATATGTATGGATTCCAAGACCCAAATCATTTCCAAATGCACCATCAATGATCATATTGTGTCCAAGGGATATCATGTCGCCATTTATGTGGGCGCCAAACCTTCTCATGCATAATGACCATCTCCAAGGGTTCCATAACCCCAACAAGGGTTACACAGGCACCAAGATCTTCATCAAGGATTCCAAGTCTTCATCAAGTCATTAATGACCACATCATCACCTTTAGGGGGTCAAGGACCATTAAGCCATCAAATGTGGGTCCAAGGGCTTCTTCAGGGCTTCTTCATCAAACAAGGGGCTTCATAGGCTTCTTCAACCACCTAAACCACACCAGGAGACCTCCAATGGTCAAGATCCATCATGACATCACCTAGGAGGTTGCTAGACCTTCTCCTGGAGTACCATGACCTCAATAAACACAAATGACCACTGAAAGGGTCATTTGGAGTCTTGCAACTTCTTCAACACTTTTGTAAGGTACTGGGGCATAAGTTGTGGTACTGGGGAACCATAGAAACAACTGGGGAACCGTAAAACATCTTTGGGGTACTTAAACACTCTACAGGGTGTTTAGGGATTTGGTCATTGTCCCAAGGGCTCCAAGGGCTTCAAACTTGGACTTGGACAAGATCAAAAGGTCTCCTTAGACACTGACACTTACTTAACCCTCAAGGGCTCCTAAAGGGGCATCAATGACTATACACTGTTGGCATCAATGACAACATAATCAACATTACATTGTGATGTGTCTAGCATGTAGAAGTCGTCCAAAAGATACTCTCTAGACATTAACTTTGTTTTATAAAGTCCTTTTATTGTGCCCATGTATTGAGCCCTTGGTATCTGCTTATTGTAAAGTTATAAAAGAAGATCAAAGGACAGGCATTTGACACATTCTCTAGATCTCGAGTGCTCTTGCTTTTGAGAAAGGGGTTATTTTCAACAAAAGCAAGAGAGAGATCTTGGGAGACAAAAGAAACCCTGTGATTGTGAGAATGTCAAGCATGAAGTCTTAGGTTAGTGTTTAACCCAAGTTGGAAGGTGTTTTTATTATTCTAAGAGAGTGAAATTGCAGCAAGATAATCTTCAAGAGCGTTGACAAAACAAGGCAGAGAATAGGTTGTTCAGAGAGCAAGGTCGTATACGGATGAGAGAGAAGTTCGAACGGATCTATCCATACGGTACTGATAGCATGAAATTTCATACATTATAGATTTTGTACAGATCGCAGGGAGTCTACAAAATCGTACAAACGATTACATATGATGTACGTACAAGGTCATGCAGTCGTACAGACTTGCCAAATTGCTGCTAGTTCGCTAAGGAAGAAGAGCAAGGGGTTTTACAATGATGAAGAAAAGTGTTGTTGCTCTCTTTCAATGGATTTCTAGGTCCAAGTAAGGTTGTACTTGTTGAAATTTCTGTCTAATTTTTTCTTGGAGCTAAGAATAATAAAGAAACACTTTGTTAATTTTTCCCCAGGTTGGGGTTTTCTAGGGTAATTACTTGTGTCAAATATGATAATTTTCTATGTGTATTTCTGTTGTGCAAGGGTTATATTCCATTGTATTTACATTATTGTTTTCAGCAGTTTATTGTGTTACATATAACTTGTTGGGCTTAGAAATATTTGAGATTTAAATCAAATCTAGAATTCAGAAAAACTTACATGGTATCAGAGCAGTAAACTTTGAGTTGTAGAATATTGATTTGGTGCACATGTAATATGTTGTATGTGCAGATTTCTTCTTCATCAAGGAGAGAGTGTTGTTGGTAGTAGTTGATCAATTGGACAAAGATGGCCATTGGTCTCGGGTTTGAGGTTCGATTGGATGGGGCATCTAACTACAGTCCCTGGAGGGAAAGGATAGCATTAGTGTTAGAGGAGAATGAGATCTAGGAGATTTTGGATAAAACTCTCACGCCTCCTGTTGAAAATTACCAAGGAAGTGTTTGTCCACCTTGTGATGCCTTGGGTTGGACATTAACACTTAAAAAGTTGTGGTCCCTATTATTTTTACACTCGGAGCATCCTTTTTTACCTCAAGACCCACTTATCATATGTTTCAGGCAGCCAGATCATCAAATAGAGCTAGTTTTTGCTAAAAGGGCATCGAAATGTCATTTTCATGTTAAAAATGCGATAAAATGGCACAAAGGACAAGTTGAAAAAGTCAAAGGGGACATGTTTAATAAGATTGGGGTGATATGGCACTTTTGTCCCCCACGTGAATATCTAAACCATTAAACAAATCACCATCCTCCAAACTTGGCGTCATGGAATGATGTGGTGGCCCACGTTCTTGATTGAAGCTTGAACCAATAGCAAGGCGTCACTTTGAAACATAGCTTTAGAGGCTAGTGAATAGTTAATAGGTGAAGTGGCACAACCCTCTTCCAAACCTCACGTCATGCGAGCTGGCCCATGCTTGGAGTTAGCATTTGGGTAGGTTGATTGGCGACTTGTCAATGTTAAGAGGTGACGAATATGGGGAGTGAGGTCTCCTACCTCATGAGAGGTGGCGCCTCCTCCGTAATGATCACTCAAGTGAACTCCAAATATCACTCTTGCGACTCAAGCTCACGCCCTCTTCCACTTCAATTGGGTGCACTCCCCTGGGGTCTCCTTTGTTAGTTTTTATATTCTAATTCAAATTGATTAGGATCTTTATCTAAAAGAATAACAAGCACAACAAGATACATAAGATAGAGCAGATACACTAGACACAAAGATTTTCCTCGAGGAAACCATAAAGGAGAAAACCCCGCAAAACTTCCTCAGAATAGTTTCGTCACTAAGACAATATCGCAAAATGGAAAAACCCAAGAATAAGAAGTCTCCACAACTCTCTCTCTCTCTCCTCCTTGTCCTCTCTCTCACCTCATGCGAACTTGAATGAGTGTGTATATAAATGAGGGAGGGTGCCTGCCTATTTATACACATCAAGTGACTAACCTAAAACATGACTGGGCCAACCTATTAACCTAACAAGGCCGTCTTCACCTAGGGAGACTCAAAAATGCATTTTATTATAATCATCTTGGGGACTATCTCCTCGACTTACAACAGAGGGTTTACCTCAATGACCATATACAATAATGACATCCCGAACTAGTGGCAGCAGACTTCCATTCGATATTTTGAACTTGTCAACTGGTGGCTAGAAACAGAGCTAACACTTAGCAACTCTATTTCTTCCAAGATTGACTAAGATAAAGGAAGATGAATCTGTACTTACTGCTGTAGCAATTATACGAAGCTGGGACGTGTTCTGGGCATTCACAGAGGGTCTCTCTTGTCACATTTGTTGTGAGCTTCCCAAGCAATTCACGTTCACTTTGGAGAAGTAAAGAAGAATAGTCTCGCAAAGGAATTGATAAGTCACTACAGCCACATTGCATCATAAAGTGGCCTGTATATTCTCAACAGGGATACATCTACAATCATTTCCAGGTCTGCAATTATTGTTATATAGTTCTGCAAAAGGTACTTTAGCTGTTGGTTATTATTATTATATAAAATTGTTACATTGAAGTGAGATATACTTCTCTAAGAAGAGGGAGAAAAGATCACTGAGGCAGACACATGCTCAAATTCAAAGAAGCAATATTATTGAAAAGTTTTATTCATGCTCAAATTCAAAGAAGCAATATTATTGAAAAGTTTTATTCAGTAAGGCAGAAATATTGCATAAATGATGATCAGATTGGAGTTTTGAAGTATGTTTTGTTGATCTCTGAATTCGATATCTGAAGATATATTTGCAGCAGACAAACCATTTTTATGAAAACACAGTCATGTGATTTAGTGGTCCTCAAGCTGCCAGATTGTTTTGACAGTGTTGATTTGTGATTTGAACCAAGCCTTCTTGACAGTAATAGCAGTGGTGATTTGGATAAGAGATCATTGACTCTTGATCAGAAGATTCCTTAATGACTTGGCATGAAGAGTATGGCAGTCTAGTTTGGAGATTCTAGGAGTTTTGAAGAATTCTTAAGCCCTAGCTCATGAGGCTTGAGGAGGGAGATGACAGCTCTAGCTTGGTAATTGATGGCAGTTCTAACTTGTATTTGATGAAGTGGCAAGATGATAGACACCTACAACAGTATGACATCCATCATCATGAAAGACAAATTGATGACAGAGCTTACACAGTGAGTATATGGCAGTGATACACCTACAGCTATAAAGACACTGAAGATTGATGACTTGATAAGCAGTGAGCAGACCATATAAAGTTGATGCAGTAAAGAATGAAGAGGATGAGCAACAGAGATTGACCAGAGGTTCATGAGCAGCAGTATTGATGAGTAGATTGAGGAGCAGACCAGTGACCAGCAGCAGAGATGATCAGCAACGTTGATGATGACCAGCTGCAAAGATTGATCAGCAGTAATGAATAGTGTTGACCAGCAGAACATGAACAGAGAAGATTGAGTAGCTTTAGTGTGACAGAGATTTCTTGTGTGACACAAGAATACTGTATTGTAAACGCAAGCTTGTCTTGCTTCTGAGGTTAGGACACCTCAAACACTTCTTAGCAGGGCCTAAGAAAACCAGGCAGGGTCCTGGATAAAGAGTAGGAGCTCTTCATATCAGTAGGTGCTGATTTCACCTAACGGTTGTAGCCGGACATAATGATACAAAAGATTACAAAATTATATTCTGTTGTGTCTGTTGTGTTATAGTCTCTGATAATCTAAATGCTTATGTTATATGAATGATGATATGAAAGATGCTGGATTGATGTTTTGATAATTATCTGTATCAAGCTAATCATGTAAAGGTAAGAAAGGCTTAAAAATAGCTATACACTGATTCACCCCCCCTCTCAGTGTCTACAAAACCTTCGTTGACACCCTAATCAAGAGCATTTAAAATTCTTAAAATCTACCAAGAGCACTTGCAAAACCTAATACTCACTAACTTAATTCCTAGACTTTATTTCACGCACTTATTTGACTCCATAAGGCACTGGTCCTTTGTTATATTTGATTAATTTTCTATCTTGATCAACTGTCTATGGTTCATTTCAATTGATTATATTTGAATGCTTAATTAAAAGTCTGGAATCTTTGTTTATCTGTGTGATCTCTTGTTAGCAACGTGGATTGCTTTGATTAATCATCATCCCCTTAATATTAAATCATTTTAAATCACAATAACTCCTAAACAACACCCATCCACATCCAAAAACACCTAAAACTTAACTTAAACATTAAGCCATAGAAAACTCTTTGTTATGGACTACCCCCCTTGGCTTCGTTAAAAGTTAGCCTAAACGGAGGAGCTACGAGTAGGTGACAGTACCTAGCTCTGTGCTTGCCCCCAAGGTCACACCTCTCCCACTTTCTCAAGTGAAGAGACAGCTTTCAACTGATTTCTGTTGCTGTTGTGCAATCGGCGGACAACACTCCAACAATCTTAAGCTTTGTGCCCAAGGCCACTGCAGCTAGAACACCTCATCGTACGACAATATGCAGCAATGTGACCAACATGGTTGCATGTCCAGCACTTGACTAAGCTTTTAGAACTTCCAACACTTCTTTAATCAATTTCATTTCTCCATGCCTAAGAGTGTTCCTGACTATAGGCCTTTATCTTCTGATCTTCAAATCTTCATGTATTGGTCTTCTTCCAAGGTTCACTAATTCTTCTCGCTGATGTCTATGAAGGACTCCTCCTCAGTTAACTTCTTTGACTTGGACATTCTCGGGCTTTGTGACCAAACCCACTACATGTGTAGCATCTCAATGTGTGACAGGTGGCAACAATATGTCCAGCTTGATTACATGTCCAGCATCTGACTTTGTCCTTGGGACTTCCATCACTTCTTCTTCCGTAGAGTCTACAATCCATAGCCTTATGACCAAAGTTAGAACAAAAATAATAATAACCATTAAATCCACTTTCATAGCTGGGACTTTGGTTCCATCTTAGACTTGTTTCATTTTTGAGCTTGCTTTGAGGAATAGGTCTAACTCTTTGTTGCACTCTTGAACTTCCAAAGTCCTTGTTGTCATGTGTAGGTGCATGGAGAGCAGCTTTGGACCTTGATGGACCTGCTTCTGGAGTCATGGGAGACCAAGTGCTATCTTCATATTTTCCTTTCTCCTTCTTGTAGCCAAGACCAATTTTGTCACTTGGAAATCTTTGGCAATCGAAGATCTTATCTAAGACAACTTAACTGTCCTTGAACTTAACAAAAGCATCCTTCTTTTCATCTTTCTTCTTGAGACCAACTACCTCCATCTCTAACTTCTAAATTGTCTGCTCATTTGCTTCCAGTTGATTCTTCAAAATTTCTTCTATCCTCTTGGCTTTCTCCAATTGAGTCTTCAAATCATGATTGACCTTTCTAGTTTCTTCACGCTCTTCTAAGTCTTTACCAGGCTCTTCTTGTTCTTCCTTTTGACTGATCAATTCAGTCTTTAGTCGTTCAACTTCAGCATCCTTGTCTTTCAACTGATCCCACAACTCTTTGTCTTTGTGTTTGAGATTCACAAGCACCACTTTCATTGTCATGCTCTTCTATTGATATTCATTGAAAGAATCCAAGATTTTCTTTTTGAACTTTGTGAATTTACTATGGTTCAAATTTATTGTGTTCATGAACCAATTGGCTCTGAGATCAATATTCAGCAAAGTGAGATGTATCTCCAATGCAGCTTTTGACAGATCTTCATCATCTTCTGCAAGAAACTTCTCGATTTCATCACACAAACTATCATTGCAATCACAAGAGTCCATACCTTTACTGGAATCCTCTTCTTGCTTTTCTTCTTCTTGTTTAACCTCTTTCGAGGGCTTGTCTCTTGATTCTTGATCAGTCTGCAGCACCATCAACAACAAATAATCCAGCACTCCATCTTTTTGCTTCCTCTCTAGGTATTACCCGTTTCTGCGCACATGTAAGCAATAAATAGCAGAGCAGCATGTATGGGAAAAAATATATGCATAAAATAAACTAATAAAAGTAATGTTGGAAATAAAATGATGAAAAAGTAAATTCTACTCTAAGCAGAATAACCAAACTATGCAAAATACAGACTCAAAAAAGAAAAGACTCAACTACTGCTCAAAGGAGCTTATTCAATCCTACCTACTCTAACCTAACCAATCAGACAAGTGCTAAGTAAAGCCATAAATCCAATGCAACCACTTGTTGATCGAATTGATTGATCTTTCTTTGCAGTTAATGATATAACAAGTCAGAGGTGGTTTTGAAGAAATGTGAATGAAAATCAAAACCCTTCTAACATGTTGCTTAATATTCAAAGAAAGATGTGGAATGAAATCATGCCAAGGTTGGAACTGGTTTTTACAAACTTCATCCATCAAGACGGCAATGGGATCACAAAAATAATGTAAGTTTGACCTTAATGGAAGAAGACAATATGATTCATGATTCATCCCCTCTAGGAAATTCTTTGCTTTCTCCTCTACCCGACTAGGACATTCAATTATATCACTCCAGGAAAAATGGCGGAATCAAATGGGGACAAGTCATAATATAATGAAACTGATAATGAGATGAAGCCCATTTGATGTTCAGAAATTGATAAAAGATGAAATTGATCTTTATACGCATTCTCCAGCCATCCATAAGACAAATCTACAAATTGAAAAATATTATTTATTAAAGATGACTGAGAAGAGACATGTAGTGTTTTTTCTGCAACTATGTGACCATGTTCAAACTCATAACTAAAAATTTCAAAAGTAACAGCTTGATTAGAACACAAACCCAGTTTGATGGGAGGGTGGATTGAAAATTTTCGGCAAGGTGACTTAGAATAATTGATCTCAAAAATTGATGAGAGAAAAAAAAATTCAATTGAATTCTAGGAATGATTGCAAGATTTAAAGCAAGGTCAGTATCCACACATTGAACCAACGCATCCTGATTAAGGATTGGATAAGGAATTTTATCGATACCATTAAGACAAGGATGTTTTTTATCAAGTTCACTTACAATCATATCCTAATTATCATGTGATTGATCTTCTTCTGAGATATGATCAAAATTTGATTCAAAATAATCGTCACCTAGGAAATGAGGGTCTTTGATGGATCCACCAGACTAGGAGATCTAACTAAAGATACCATGGGTTATTCACTTGTTTTCCTTATTTTTAGGGTCATCTTAGTGATAGGGACGCCCCCTAGGCTTAGTACTTTAACTAAGTCTAAAGTGTCAGTATCCTTGACGGACATGACACTTGAGTTTTTTCAAAGGTCTTGGATATCGTAGGTCACGACTTTAGTTGTCTTTCCCCTCTGCCATCCTGGATAGGATCACCTTACGAGGCAACTACAAGATTCGTGATAACAAGAACTTTGGTAAAGGTTTGTCAAAGCAGTCCACATCTGATGAGCATGATCTTTACCTGATATATGTGGAATCACATGGCCTTTTATTGCATCAAGAAGGATTCTTTTGGCCTTTATATCCTTCTTGCCAAACACGGCTTTAGTTGCTACATCTGTAGGAACGATCACTAGATTGGTTGTAGTGTTGTTCACTAAGTCCTATAGTTCACTATCCTACAGTATTAACACTATTCTAGCCTTCCATGGGCTAAATTTTCTGCCCCATCCAACCTGTCCTCTATCCTAAGACCGGTAGTTATCACTGCAAATAAGTTCAAGAACCTGTTTTTTCTCAAAACCATGTTTTCCCTTATTTCTCCAAGTCTGAAATTTATTTCTGTGTTATTTTTAGCCTTCAACACTGCTCTGATACCATGAAAATTCTCGGTTACCACAACCCGGTTTCAATTTTAGTCACTGCATATGGTTTAATGCCCAAACCCCATCATGCATGTACATTTAAAGATTAAAATTTTACTGTAAACTTGAAACACACGCGATATTTTTTCAACTTTCTCAACCCTGAAAATTTATGACAGGCCTACTTTTTTTACTCTGAAAAATATACTAGTCAACACACATGAAAATTAAAGACTCAAATTTTTTACCAAAATAGTCCAGGAAAAACCCCGAAGGGAAAACCTGTTCTTTAGAGAGATTTGTATTTCTTCAAAGACAATTTCAATCAACAAATTACAAGATTTCTTTCATTTTCATCTCGAAAATTGTGCCAGAAACACACTGACTAATTGTTGTACGGATTCCCCAATTTCTACCGCACGTGTGACTGTACGGATTCCCCAATTTCTGCCGCACGTGTGACTGTACGGATGCCTCAATTTTTGTGCCTACATGCTACCTTGAAATCTATGCCTATACAGCTTGTTGTACGAACAACATTAATGTTGTACCTACCTCAAAATTCGCGTTGTACGGATGCCTCGAAAACTGTGCCCTTCACCTCGATCTATGTGTTGTACAGACATGTATTGTCTACATTTATTGTTGTACGGATGCATTGGAATTTGTGCCATTCTGCCAGTACAATTGTCTAGAAAATCATGTCCTTTGTTTCTTGGAATTAGTGCAAGGGTTTACTCTGATTTTTTTTCTCTTCTCTCTTACTCTTCCTCTCTCCAAAAACTCTTTGGAATGTGAACAATGAATTAGGTTTCTCTTTCCCAAGCGTTTTTGTTTTAGTAACTTCCATCTCCAAATCAATGGCTTTAGATTAAAAGCCAACTAAATGAAATTTAGGGCCCATCTCATTTCCTTATTAAAAACTACTTTTTAAATATTAAATGAGTATTTAATGCAAACCCACTTTTAAATCTCATAAAATCACTTTTAAAATATACTTTAAAATGTCACTTTATAAATAAAGTCATCCTCACCTTTTAAATAAGCTAGAGACCACTTTTTAAAGTTTCCTTGCCCATCCCAAGGCATGAATGGACAAACACTTCCTAGGTAAAATTTCAACAAATGTGGGAGGCACTTCCTAGGTAAAATTTCAACAAATGTGGGAGGCTCTAAACAATTTGCATCGGAGCTCTAATGAGAAACGTAAAATGGTTCTAACAGAGAAGTTGAAGAGTTTCAGGATGGCCAAAGTTGAGGGAGTGACATCCTACCTTACTAGGATCACTCAAGTGAGGGATGAGCTTGCAGTAGTTGGGGAGGTGGTTCCTAGTGGTGAGCTAGAGCGTACAGCCTTGAATGGCGTGGCCAAGCCATGGGTTGTTTTTGTGGAGGCTATTGTTGTCAGGGAGAACATGCCTTCTTGGGATCATCTCTGGGATGACTTTGTGTAACAAGAGACTTGAAGAGGTTTTGAGCAGGAGAGCTCTTCTAACAATAGAGAGGATGAGGAGAATGTGGCCTTGAGATCCAAACGAAAGAAGTCCGTGAAGGGCCCCAAGCAGGGTGGGGCTAAGCAACAGGGTTGACAGAAGAAACATTTGAACAAAGTCAAGTGCTTTGCTTGGTAGGGGTTTGGGAACTATGCTTCACAGTACCCGAACAAGAGCAAGAAGAAGAAGAAGTAGCAAACAACAACTTTAGTTGAGATTGATGAGTATGCATCTAGATTTTTTCTCACCATTCAAGGCACTGGTCACTAACCCTCCTAGGGATCTCCCCTAGGAGGTTTCAACTTCCAAAGTAGTTTGGGAAGTGACTAAGGTGACAGTAGTCACTTACTCCTTCATATGCTTGTCGGTGACTAGTCCTACTAGTTCATCTGGTAACACGGTGAGCACTCTCAATCTGTTCATGGTGGAGCCTAGGAGAGTGCATTGGGTAGCCACAAAGCATGTGTTGAGATACCTTGCATTGGACAATGGATTATGGTCTGGACTACAGGAGGTTGGATGGTGTTAGTTTGGTTGGCTTCACGAATTCAAATTGAGCAGGCAGTGTGACGGACTGGAAGAACACTTTCGATTGTTGTTTCAGTTTAGGCTCGACAACAGTGTCGTTGTTTAGTCAAAAGCAAAAGTCTGTTGTTTTGAGTTCTACAGAGGCTCAGTACAAGGCCGCTAGTCAGGCTAGTTACGAGGCACTATGGCTTCGCAAGTTATTGGTGGATTTATTTGATCAAGACATGAGGTCTACGATTATTCACTATGGCAATCAGAGTCGCATCCAACTCTTTGAGAATCCAGTGTTTTATGACACGTCAAAGCACATAGAGATCAAGTACCACTTCATTTAGGACTTGTTACCTCCTAACTTCTAGGGGTATAATTCAAACCTTTGGTAGGCAGAGGTTTCAGGAAGCAAGATTCAAACAATTAGCAAGAGTTATGCATGCTAACACTAGCACTCAAAGATACACTAAGTTAATGAGATGGATCCAATAGTCATCCACAGGCGGCCTGAAGATTATTTTCACATGATGTCTTTGATCACTAGCTCAGGCATAATCGATCAAACAGAGTTGCAGCTATCATTCAGATGTTTGCAGGAGTTGAACACTGTTACAACAGAGGTGCCTTGCATCGTGATGTTTAAGAGCCCTAATCCACCTCTTGACAAGGGAAACATTTTCAAAATTGCTAAAGTGTTTTCGGTGGTAGCTACAAAATATGTTGCAACTGTTGGATCACTAGTTGTCTCTTGGCAGAATTATTGGTAATCAAGTCATCAATACTTGATCATGCCGAGATAGAGCAGTTGCAAAAATACTAGGCCCTGATTTTCACCATCCGAGGAGATCAAGAATAGCCAGTAAGCCAGGAAACATTTTTGTGTTGCCATTTTATATCGTGAGACCTCTCACGACCTTCATATTTCACGTTGACTATTGTTATCTGTTAAAATAGTAGCAACAAGGAAAGCCTTCCTGCATGCATGTGTCCTTGCATGCATAAGACTTAAATCAAGAAACCAGTTGTATTTAATTTATTTTTCTTAAGTTTACTTTGGAAAATAAATTAAATTGATCTAAGTACCAAGTGTTGGAAGTAGATGCACTGTAAGAGTGGTCTGTAAGAGTGGTCTGTCACACAAGAAAACTCCCTCTGTCTGTCAACATCCGCACTGGTGAAAATGGATGCTCTCCCTCTCTCAATATGCCCAGTGCATAGTGAAAATTCACTCTGAAATCTAGCAACAAAATCATCGATCTCAGTTGAAGCAACTATCTGCTTCTTCTTCTTCTTCTTCTTGTTCGGACACGTAGCATCATAGTGTCCCATCTTGTGACATGCAAAGCACTTCACAGTGCTCATATCATTCTTATGCCCATCCTGCTGCTGCTTGGCACCACCCTTCTTGGGACCCTTCTTGCTCTTCTTCTTCCCCTTTGCTGTCAATGCCACACCCTCCTCATCCCCTCTACTAGTAGAGCCACTGCACTGCAAGAAACCCCTCCGAGTCTCCTCCTGAACAAAGTCATCACATACTCTGTCCCAAGATGGTAAGTTCTCTCTGGCCACCAACCCCTGAACAAACACAGCCCAAGGTGCACTCACCCCATTCAAGGCTATCCGCACTAACTCAAAAGCATCAATGGCCACCCCAACAGCTACAAGCTCATCTCTCACCTGAGAGATCCTAGTAAGATAAGTCATACATGTCTCTCCTTTGACCATCTTGACATTCTTCAGCTTCTCTCTAAGTACCATCTTGTTTTCATTAGTACTAGCAAACAAACCGGTCAAAGCAGTCAACATTTCATGCGCATGATCCTTCGCTGAAATGTGAGGAATAACATGGTCTTTGACAGCATCTAAGATTATCCTTATGGCTTTAATATCCTTCTTATTAAAGGCTGCAAGTAATACTGCATCAGTAGAAGGAGGAATAGTAATGGGATTTGCTGTAGTGTTTCTAACTACTTCCTCCCACAACTCATTCTCCCTCAACACAAGTAAAATCTGGGCTTTCCATGAGACAAAGTTCGCTACCCCATCCAACCTATCCTCAGTTCTCAACCCCACGGAAGTCATTTTCTCAAAGAACAAGTTTCAGCAAAATGTACTACTGTCACAAAGGTTTTTCTGAAATTCTGGAAATGACTATTTCACTGCTAAAATTTAATTTTCTGCCACAACCCGCTCTGATACCATGTAGATTTTTCACTAGTTTTCAGCCACCGATTTCAAGTAAAATTTATATCACTGTTTATGACATTCTCAGAAAAATAAAGTGTTGAAAATAAACAAAAATTTTCAGACTTATAACACTGCTGTAAACAATATTTTCAGTGACAGGAAATAAAAATCAGCACGCCATTTAATCACACAAAACACTAGGATTTTTAGCCAATGGCCCTGGAAAACCCCACTAGGGGAAAACCAGTCAGAGAGAGAGTATTTTTTATTTTCAGGAGAAGTTTATCATTTACAGCAATACACAGAAAAATATCAAACCAACTCCTCTCAACCCGTAAGATAAATTTATGTCTCGATTTGCGTGCCGAGCAACAAAAATCATACTCTGATTTTTTCTATTTTTTGCATCAATTTCCGTGTTACTGTATGGACTGGACGATACTCACTGTACGGACCTCGAAATCTGTGCCCCAAAAAAATTCCCTCAGAAATCATGCCTGCTGCCTCGAAAAACCATACCGTACTGACTGTACGGACCAGCAATAAATGCTGCTGACTTCTCAATTTTTGTGCCCTCTTTGCTGCTGTCATTTCCCTCGATTTGCGTGCTGCAAAATTTTTCCTATTGCTCAGAAAAAATGGAAAGTTTCTCACTTCTTTCTCTCAGCTCTCTCTTCTCACTTCAATCTGCAAAAGTGAGGCAAAAAGCCTTTCCCATCCCTTTTTGAGAAAACCCTAGAGTGAGTCTAATCTAACGGTGGAGATTAGATTAGATCAAGGGCTGAAATTAAATACTCATATTTTATTTCTAAAATATTAATTTCACTCACCCACTTAAATGTATCAAAAAGTGACTTTAATGTTCTAAAGTCAAATTAAATGCTTTTACTTAAGTCATTTAATGCAAAGGTCACTTTATGTCCCCTCTCTAAGTGACTAAGGCAAAAGTCACTAGGGGAACACTTCCCTAGGTACAAAATACAAAATATATGCAATTGTTATCTAACTTACAGTCTGCAAAATAAAAGAATATATGCAATTGCTAAAATTCAACACAGCCTGTTAAAATATGATTAATATAATTATTGATTTCAAGTTCTGGCAGATTTACTCTTTTGTTTGTGTTAAACCTAAAGAGGTTGAGGCCACCATTAATGTCAAGTAGTTGAATCTTTATGTGACCTTCGTATTAGGTGGCTTGTGGCAATCACATAGCCTGTTAAAATATGATTAATATAATTATTGATTACAAGTTCTGGCCAGTTTACGCTTTTGTTTGTGTTGAACGTAAAGAGAATGAGGTCACCGTTAATGTCAGGTACACCTGTTAAAGAGGAATTTGAAACTGAGAGAACTCTATTTTCAAGAAAATGTATATTTTTTGTCTTTAAATAAATCGGCCATATATCATATTCACAAAAAATTGCTTTTAATAAAACAGTTGATCCATAAATTAAAGAATCAGACCAGTGCTATCTATCAGCGGATCACTTGTAATAAAATAAAAAAAAATTGGGAATGAATTTGCAATGATAAGATTGAAGAAAATTGACTGAATAATTTGATTGAGAAATTGACTCTTCACTGAAATTGATATTAAGTTTATGCATGCAATTCTGACATTCAATTTAATTGAGAGGCATTTGCAATTTCACAAATTTTTTATACAGGTGGATTCACATGGTCAAATATTTATACCTGCCACTCCCGCAGTAAATTGACATATTCTAATAATATTTGGTCAATTTTTTTGGACTCTACCTTAATTTGAATATGTTTGTGAGATTTTTATAGTGTTTTAAATATAATTTATTCATTTAAATTTTTTAAAAATAAAAAAATGATTTCATTAAATATTTCTAATTTTCTACTGGGATTTGGTTTTAAATTCACAAATTTTATCTAGCTTATAATATATTTATCTCAAAATTAAAACTAATTTAAAAATAAAGAAATAAGAAATAGTTTACATTATAATGTATTTTGTGAAAATTTTATATATTAATTTAATGATGATTATATGTGTAAATTAATTCATTATGGAAGATCTAGTCTTGGTCTTAGCAATTCTATCACTTGAATCCACATTCTTGTATAAGATTTAGGGAAGTTACAACAAACTGTTGTTATATATAAAAGTTATGTGTGAGTGCAAGTTAATGATAGTCAATTTCAAGGGCAAAATGCCCACCATAAGGCCGACCTATTATGTACTTTGAAACCAAGCATCAACACACCCATTTCTCTTGAGAGTGTATGTTATTTCCGATTTATTGATAAATTTGATAACAATCTAAAAAAAGTATTAATGAAACTATTCTGTTGTTTTCACATTAAATTGTTTTTATTATTTTGATATTGAGCTCGGTAAAGACTACAACCTATATACGAATCTTGGCATGGAAATAGGGTTTTGTTGTGGGAGGCTCCCAATTCCACTTTGTACACCTCCAATACTTCCAAGTTACAACTTACATGTCCTTCAAAAATTCTTGTTGCTAAAAGCTTTTAACGCATGTCATTCGCATTCTTCCCAAAAATGATTTATTTGATTTATATGTTAAAACTTAGGAACATTTATTATTCTTGTAGTTTTAGTAATTGATTGAAACAATGTGGTCGCTTCCTATCCACTTATGGCCAAGGGAATGTGAATGGTCCAACGAAGAAAGTACCAACTGGCCTCGTCGGATCGTCCTAATTTTGGGGCTCCACCACAAAAAACACATTGATAATAAAATTGAAACTCATGGTTGTCAGCTTGATCATTTTCAAAGTACATTATGAACGAAAAACATGGAACTATTGTTATCTTTTAATTTGAAATTAAACTCTTTAATAAGAAAATCATGTTATCTCTTTTAATTGGATGTTAAATTCTTTAATAAAAACATCTTTAATGAAGGGTATTTTTTAATAAAATTTTATTGTTGAAGGGTTATTTTTTACCAGAACGTTGTGAAAGGGAAGACAAAAGTTCAAAACATTAAAAAAAATTTAGTTTGAAGGGCAGAGATAAAATGAAATCCCAACACTGCCTGGGACTAGGTTTTAATGGATTCTATTATATTATATTAGGTTTTACTAGATTATGTTATATTAGGTATATAACAGCCATTGGACAATTAACAAATAAGGACTAAGGGAATACCTGCATCAATTAGTTATCGTCTTCCATTACAGCCCAAAGCATGCTGCAAATCATCGAAATAAGTTTTCAAATATGAAACAAATCATTATTTATTTTCCTGGAATTTCAATGACATTACTGAATATAAGCATTGAATGATTTTTTACCATCTCTACTGTTTCTCATATAAGATGCATTGCTAAAGGGTGATGAAAAATCAGTATGCACTAATGTAAATCAAAAGATTCAAGCAAAAATCAAACCTGTACAGAACAATGAAGAAAAGAGCGAGATAATAGCCAAGTTTGATCATGCGATATTTTTTCTCACCATTTAGCAGATTAAAAATTTCTGTCACATCCAACAAATGCTTTCCACTGATATACCTGCAACATAAAAAAAAATATCTATAAGATGAAGGCAGGGCCGAAAATTAATATATATACTAAACACAATTATTAAAGAATGTAGAAAGTAATAAGGTCATTATCAAGGCCGTCAAAAGGATAAAGGATGTGCCAGCTTTTCTCACTCAATATTATAGCCTAATGAGAAATTCCAGTACTGTATTTCAAACTATAAGCAATAATTGTATATTTTAAATCAACATCAAAAGATTAACACAAACCGAAACGTTCACAAAAAATTCAGCCAAAATTAAACTAAAATTCAATACTTTATACTGAAGCTGCAAACTTGCAAACATAGCAGAGGAAATCTGAACAGATTTGCTGCCTCAAGGAGATTGGGTTGTCAATAACAATTTTGCGTATGATTCCACGCTTACACTAACATCAAATAAGACAATGTAGAAAGCAAAGTAGATATTTTGTATGTTCGTGCATCTGTATCACATCATCTCAGAAGAATTGAGCCATGCCAAAACACAATTCCTGCTAAATAGGGGAATGTGACACACAATAAAAGATTAACAAGAGGTGGCCGAGAATCAGGCGAATATAACTTTATGAGGCTTATAGTAATCCCCTTTGATCTCCATGTTTTATATTTATAGAAAAAAATTCACAAACAGTAGAGCATGTTACCTCCCAAACTAGCTTGTGTGATTAAAGTCCCGAAGAAGCAAGCTAACCCAGGGGAACCAAGAGGAAAAGGCCAATGTCATCACACCAATCCCCTTTCTTACTTTTGGTTGGCTCTTCTCTGACTCAAGGGGAGCTTCACTAAACTAGGATTACTAGAGCAATAGGCAATGAGTGCAAGGTGAAATGAAGAGCAACTCTAGCAAAACGTGTTTTATGTAGCATAGAAAAAATAGGTAATGGGAGGATGAAGGGGATCACTCCAAGGACTAGTGCCAATCCAATCCAAGCAAGATATAGAACAATACAATCCAGAAATCGATTTTACCCAACCTAGAAAAATCATACAACCGAAACTCACAAAGAAAACCCCAACAAGACCGTACGGCCCCTGCGTCACGACCTACGTCACCTTGTACGGCCTCTACGTCACCCGTACGGCCTCCTGTGTCACTCCTATGGCTGCTGACGTCACGCGTACGGCTACTTGCGTCACGACCTCTACGTCACTTTGTACAGCCTCCCTGCATCACTGTACGACCTCTGCGTCACTTTGTATAGCCTCCCTGCATCACTGTACGACCTCTGTGATTTTCTTGTGTTTCCCTGTCGATCTCCGAAAAATGTTCTTCAGTCTTACTCTCTACAAAATTCTTCTGCAAACTTTCTCTCTCACTCTCCCGCTGAAAAAGCTATGAGCTAGAAATATCTCTTTGGAAATGAGTGTGTCAAAGCAACTGTGTGTGCCCTCTAGACCAAATCAATCTCCTTTTAACTCAATGGCCAAGTGAAAACCCTAATTCCCACTATGGATCAATGGATGAGATCCTCTGGTGAGATCAATGGCCAAGATTAGATTAGCCATCACTTAAATTATTTTTCACTTGGAACTTTATAAAAGTGACTCCATTAAGTCAAATTAAAATTAGATCACATAATACACTTTTCCTAAGTATAAACTTTGAATAAAGGCAATGATCAATCTGGCTTCCTGATTTATGTCTTCTATCAAGCAAGGACACATGCAAATGATAGAAGACCTTCCTTGTTGCCACTTTTTAACACTCCCTCTCAACTTTGTATCTAAATTTACAAAACTGTGCCTACAAACTGCCTTGGT
This sequence comes from Pseudotsuga menziesii, assembly GCA_001517045.1. Classification (NCBI taxonomy): domain Eukaryota; kingdom Viridiplantae; phylum Streptophyta; class Pinopsida; order Pinales; family Pinaceae; genus Pseudotsuga; species Pseudotsuga menziesii. Next base: position 116,163 of record LPNX010170112.1, read on the forward strand.
GAATATGTTCGCCACCTACACATCTGTCTGAATGTACTCCAACTAAATGGTTCCTTTTTGTACATGGTCTCTCAGGAAGTCATACCGGATGTCTATGTGCTTGCTCCACTCATGGAACACTAGATTCTCAGATAACCTGATGCCACTCTGATTGTCACAACAAACCACCGTAGCCTCCAACTCACACTCGAATAACCCTAAAAGCAACTTTCTCAACCACATCCCTTCACATGCAACCAAACTGGCTTCCATGTACTCAGCCTTTGTCAAGCTCAATACAACTGACTTCTGCTTCCTACTGAACCAAGAGACAACCCCTGACTCAATGCTGAAGCAACAACCTAAAGTGCTCTTCCGGTCTTCTACACATCCTTCTCAGTCAGCAACTGTGAAGCCTACTAACTATATACTCCCACTGCACTCATAAACCAATCCATACTCCATTGTGCCTCTGATGTAGCGAAGCACATGCTTCGTAGCTGTCCAATGTACTCTCCGAGGGTCCACCATGAACTGACTCAAAGAGTTGACTGCAAAGCTGATATTCGGTCATATGTTGACCAAATACATGAGCGACCCAATAAGTTGGCGATACAATGTCGAATCAAACTCCTCTGAACTCGATGCATCAATCTTCCTCCAGTTGGTAACTAGATGCGTGGACATGGGTCTACAGTCCTCCATCCTGAATCTCCTCAAGATCTCTACTGCATACTTCCCCTAACCAATGAAGAAGCACCCATCTCTCTGCCAAACCTCCAGACCTAGGAAGTAATGCATCAACCCAAGGTCTTTCATCCCAAACACAACTGCAAGGTTGGACTTGCAGTCGTCAATCAGCCTCTCATCTCTTGTAAAAAAGAGATCATCTACATACAAAACCAGTATGAGAGGTACCTCAACTAACAAGAAGTACAAGTTGTGGTCAACCTCACTCCGCTGGAATCTCATCTCTCGTAGATAGTTGTCGATCCTCGAGTACCATGCCATGAAGATTTTTCAAAACCCCAACCCGATTCCAGTTTCAATTTTTCATTGTTTAATGCCCAAACCCCAAGGTTAGCATGTACATAAACATTTAAAAAATATTCACTAAAAACATAAAACACATGAGATTTTCTCTTTCTTTTGAATTCTGAAAATTAAAGGCAGCCCTAAATTCTTACTCAGAAAATTAATTTCAGCCCTGCACATGAAATTTTAACACTCAAATTTTTGGTCAAATTGACCCAGGGAAAACCTATTGTTTAGAGAGAGATTAATTTATTTTTAGGCAAATTTACAAAACCAAATCAACAGTACTTATATCAGCATTTCATCTCGAAATGCGTGCCAATAAAAACTGTATGGACTGCCTTGATTTCTATGTTGTACGGCCCCACACATGTGGTTGTACGGACTGTTGTACGACCTTGAAATTCGTGCATGTATGGACAGCAATAAATGTTGTACTTTTCTGCCTCGAAACGCGTGCCTACTACCACGAAAATCATGCATGTATGGACAGCATTAAATGTTGTACTCCCTGCCTCGAAATCTGTGCATGTACAATACTGTATGGATTTCATGTGCGGACTATATGGAACAGTGTTGGGAAATGTGCCTGCTGCAAATTTTTCTTGAGAAATGTGCCCAAAAAAATTCTCTTCCTGTCTCTGGAAATTTGCAGAATTTATCTTCTCTCTCTCTCTAGAAATTTTCAGGACTGAAGTCTCTTCAAACCCTAGTTTTTTCTCTTGTTCCTGCTCTCTCAAAAATCTCTCTAGTGAAAGTGAACAATAGACTCAATTGTCCTTTCCCTCTCCCTTTTTGTGTGAGTAACTTCCTCCTCAAATCCAATGGATGAGATTAGATGAGATCCTAGGGCCAAGATCACATCTCACCTTTATCTCATTAAAAAGCAAATAATGACTTTTTAAATATTTAAATGTGAGACCTCATTACATGTCCACTTTAAAAATCTCATTAAAATCACTTAAGACTTTATTACTCACTTTTAATTTATAAAGTGGTTTTATATCAATAAAGCCAATGTCACTTTATAAATGGCTAGGAACCACAATTAAAGTGTTCATGTCAACCCCAAGGCATGAGTGAACAAACACTTTCCTAGGTAAAAAAATCAAATATAGTTCAAATTGTTTAACTGTCCTGAGATAGTGATTCTAGTAGTTTTAGAACAGAACTGAATGTGTGATTGGGTGAAAGTTTGAAACGTGTTTAAGTCTTGGAGAAGACTTTGAAGTTGACTTGAGCAGATCTTTGATGAGTTGGCATAAGCAGCAGTGCTTGAGCACTTGGTTGTAACTTGTACTGGCTTAATGACACCTTTGATGATGATTCAATTAATGCTTGAGAAGTAATACCTAAGCAAAGCAGTGACATGGTGACATAGATTGAATGGATTAACTGTGATGTACTTAATTTATGACGCCTTATTGACAATAACAGCAAAGTAACATGATTGTGAATGATTGATGGCAGATGCATTAGATGACAAGTTGAATTGACATAATAGTGACAGCAATGGACAAGTTGGTTGAACAGCAGTTGATTGATAGTGGACTGAGTTGATGACAAGAATCAATATGTGATTGCAAGCTAAGTCTTGCACCTGAGGTTTGGATACCTCACACCCTTTTTAGTTGGAGCTAACAAAACCAAGCTGGTTCTTGGAATAGGAATTGGTGCTCTTCAGTCAGTTGGTGTTGATGTAATCGCGAAAATTGAAGTCTTCCAATGTACTTATAAAAATTATAAGCAAAAGTTTCTATACATATCGTGTGATGTGTCTCTTGTAATGATATATGTTGATGACATGCTTATGTGAACATATGACATTGGTTGATTAGTTTATGAATGATTATGTACTTGGTGGTGTTATGCACATACTGAACTTTGTCTAAAGTTTTGAAGAGTAAAAATTGCTAGAGGTGCTAGCACACTAATTCACCCCCGCCCCCCTCTCAGTCTGCCATTGTGTTCAACAAGGGAGATAAGTACTGTTGTTAATTAATTGTATTTTTGTCCTTAAATAAATAAAATCCTCTCTCAACAGGTTTTCCCTTCGGGGTTTTCCCTGAGCCAAGTTTGGCTAAAAATCTATGTTCATTTTTATGGTGTGGTTGTCTTAATTTTCTGTCATTAAAAAAAAATGTGCGTGAAAATTTCCAAGTGTTTCAATTACTGTATTGCTTATGAGAAGAAAACCCTAACTTGCAGTGAAAATTAATTTTAAGATTGGGCATTAAACAATATGCACATTTGAGAACTGAAACCGGGTTGGGAACATAAAAAACACTTTCATTAGGTGTCACACGTGTGAAGTAGTCCAAGTTAATCTATTTTGTAATTCACTTTAGTAATAAAGTCAAAGTTTTTTAATTAGTTGTTGAGTCTAATAAAGTGAATTTAAATGCATTAGTAAATTGTTAGTTTTGTACCTAGGGAAGTGTTTCCCTAGGTGACTTTAGCCTTTAGTCACCTAGTGAAGGGAAATAAAGTGAACCTTGTATTAAATGACTTAAGTGACATTTAATGTGACTTTAATGTCTAAAGTCATTTTTTGATAAATTTAAGTGGGTGAGTGAAATTAACATTTTTATATTAAAATGTGTGCAATTAATTTCAGCCATTGATCTCATTCATTCTCAGCCATTGGATTGAGATCTCTTCACCTACCCTAGGGTTATAGACAAAAAGCAAGGAAAAGGTTTTCATATTCATTCTTGTGAGAAGAAGAAAACGAGAGAGAGCTGAAGGAAAGCTTAGGCACGAATTTCGAGACAAAGCTGGAAGTGATTTTCAGTGGGCACGATTTCCAAGACAATAAATTGTTGGCACAATTTTTGAGGTGGAGTACGGCCTCATTTATTGCAGGCGCAAAAATCGAGACAGAGTACAGATTGCATTTAGTGTGCACAAAAATCAACGCATTGTACAATTGCATATCGTACTGTACGGACTCAGCGTGGTTTTCAAGGGCAAAGTTGGGCACGCATTTCGAGGTAGTAGACATCATTTTCTAGGCACGTTTTTCGAGGTGTACGGCCACATTTAATGCTATCCATACTGTACAGATTTTATGCTAGTGTGGGCACGAAAATCGAGGTCTGAATATTTATTATTCAGCACAGAAATCGAGGCCGAAGTGACTGCTGATTTGGCACGGTTTTCGAGGAAGAAACATTGCATAGAAATCAAGGCATCTCTTGCACAAAAAACAAGATAGTCTGCTGGTTGAGATAAGTTTGATTTTGATTGTAAAAATGAATGTCTGATTTTTCCAGAAGCTTAATAAAAACTCTCTCTCTCTGTGACTGGTTTTCCACTAGTGGGCCATTGGCCAAAAATTCTAGTGTTCTGTGTGTTGAATGGCGTGCTGATATTTTATTTACTGTCACTGAAAAAGATTAGTTACGGTAGTGTTTTAAGTCTAAAAAATTTTGTTTATTTCTAACACTTTATTTTTCTGAGAATGTCATAAACAGAGATATTTTTTTTTACTTAAAACTGGTGGCTGAAAACTATCAAAAATCTACATGGTATCAGAGCGGGTTGTGGCAGAAAATTAAATTTTAGTAGTGAAACAGTCATTTCCAGAATTCAGAGAAAACATTTGTGACAGTAGTACATTTTGTTGAAACTTGTTCTTTGAGAAAAATGACTTCCATGGGGTTGAGAACTGGAGATAGGTTGGATGGGGCAGCGAACTTTGCCTCATGGAAAGCCCGGATTTTACTTGTGCTGAGGGAGAATGAGTTGTGGGAGGAAGTGGTTAAAAACACTACAGCAAATCCCATTACTATTCCCGCTTCTACTAATGTAGCATTACTTATAGCCTTTAATAAGAAGAATATTAAAGCCATGAGGATAATTTTAGATGCTGTTAAAGACCATGTTATTCCACATATTTCAGCGAAGGATCATGCACATGAGATATGGTCTGCTTTGACCCGCTTGTTTGAGAGTACTAATGAAAACATGAAGATGGTGCTTAGGGAGAAGCTAAAAAACATCAAGATGGTCAAAAGAGAGGTGTGTATGGCCTATCTTACTAGGATCTCTCATGTGAGAGATGAGCTTGCAGCTGTGGGGGTGGTGGTTACTGGTCCTGAGTTAGTGCGGACAACCCTGAATGGGGTGACTGCACCTTGGGCTATGTTTGTTCAAGGGTTGGTGGCCAGAGAGAACTTACCATCTTGGCACAGGGTCTGTGATGACTTTGTTCGGGAGGAGACTCGTAGGGGTTTCTTGCAATACAGTGGTTCTACTAGTAGGGGGGATGAGGAGGATGTGGCATTGACAGCGAAAGGGAAGAAGAAGAGCGAGAAGGGTCCCAAGAAGGGCGGGGCTAAGCAACAGCAAGATGGGAAGAAGAAGGATATGAGCACTGTGAAGTGCTTTGCATGTCACAAGATGGGACACTATGTTGCTACGTGTCCGAACAAGAAAAGGAAGAAGAAGCAGCAAACAGTCGCTTCAGCTGAGATCGATGATTTTGCAGCACGATTTCAGAGTGAGTTTTCACTATGCACTGGGCATATTGAGAGAGAGAGAGCATCCATTCTCACCAGTGCGGATGTTGACAGACAAAGGGAGTTTTCCTGTATGACAGACCATTCTTACAGTGCATCTACTTCCAGCACTTGGTACATAGATAGTGGAGCCTCGAGTCACATGACAGGTGCTCGTGAGATGTTCTCTGAGTTTTCACAAGCAGAGACAGATGTGGAGGTTGTGTTGGGAGATGACTCGGTAGTCAGTGCAGTTGGACATGGGACCATTACATTTCAGAGGGAGTCGATAAGTCCCATGGTATTGCGGGATGTATTGTATGTACCTGGGCTGAAGAAGAACCTAGTGTCAGTTTCCATGATCGAGGATCAAGGTCTTGGGGTGTCTTTCCTAGATGGACACGTGCATATGTTTCCCAAGACTGCAGGACCATCTGCTTCAGTTGCCATTGGAGCAAGATGTGGGAAACTGTATAGGCTCTTGTTTCAGCCGCAGCATGCCTTGGCACATAGCAGCGACAGTGAGTTGTTTCAGCTTTGGCATAGGAGGATGGCTCACTTGCATCATCCAGCCTTGGGGTTGTTGAGACAAACGATGACAGGTTTACCGGAGTTCAGCTCAGGGCATAGTGAAGTGTGCAGGGGGTGTGCTTTGGGAAAGTACACCAAGACTGCTTTTCCGAGCAGTGATAGCAGGTCAGCTGGTACTCTTGACTTGATACATTCAGACTTATGCGGACCGATGTATTCTGTGTCCCTGAGGGGATACGAGTATTATGTGACATTCATTGATGACCATTCCAGGAAGACCTGGATGTACTTTCTGAAGAGAAAGAAGTCCGAGGAAGTCTTGCAGAGGTTCCAAGAGTTCAAAGCTCTTGTGGAGAACCAAACAGGGAGGAAGATCTGAGTTCTTAGATCGGATAACTGGGGTGAGTATACCTCCAAGTACTTTGATGGATTTTGTAGACAGGAGGTTATCAGGAGACAATTGACAGTTCCGTATACTCCAAAGCAGAATGGAGTAGCAGAGAGGAAGAACAGGTCCACTGTTAGAGCAGCCCGAGCTATGCTACATGACCAGTCACTTCCTTTCTTTCTCTGGGTTGAGGCTTGCAGCATTGTTCAGAATAGGAGTCCTCATCGTTCAGTGGGGAACATGACACCTAAGGAGTGTTTTTCAAGCAAGAAGCCTGAAGTTGGCCATTTTCGTATATTTGGTAGTCTGACTTACTCTCATGTCCCTTCAGAGAAAAGGACAAAGTTGAAGCCCACTGCAAAGAAGGGCATCTTTGTGGGCTATGATGAGACTTTGAAGGCCTTTCGCATTTACCTTCCCTCTCAGAGGAAAGTGGTGGTGAGGAGGGATGTGAAGTTTGAGGAGGAGCAAGCCTTCAAGAAGTCGAGAAAGTCAGAGCAGGGAGAGCAGCAAGTCCCTGCACCTCAGGTTGTTTCACAGGTTCCATCTACGCAGCAGTCAAGATCACAAGTTTCCAGAGTTACAGGACCACAGAGTGTTGGCACAGGTTCACCAGGTTAAGTGGTTAGGCCAGCAGGGTCTTCAAGGACAGGTGATGGGTCTACTGTTACAGGTACACCTTACAGGGGATCAAGATCAGGATCAGGATTACAGGGTACACCTGGTGTTGGCACACCAGCTTCAGGTTCACAGGTGACTGGGGTTTCTAGCTCTGGTAGTTCTTCAGATGACAACAGGCTAGTGTGGGAAGAATCTTCAGGGAAGAAGAAGCCTAAGTGGCTTCGAGAGACCTTGAAGGATGCCTTAAAGGCTGGGACACCTAGGGATGAGGTGAGAGCCATCAAGATGCCTGACAGATTGGGCATGTTGTTGGTGGCTAGTACACGAGATTCTAAGCCTTCTACTTTTGAGGAGGCCTCCCAGCATTCGGTATGGAGAGATGCCATGATGGATGAGTACCATTCCATCATGAAGAATGATGTATGGGAGATTGTTCCGAGACCGGAAGGGAAGTCAGTTGTGACTTCTCGTTGGCTTTACAAGCTGAAGCATGCGGCATATGGGAGTGTGGAGAAGCACAAAGCCAAGTTTGTAGCGCAGGGGTTTTCACAGGTTGAGGGCATTGATTATGATGAGACTTTTGCGCCGGTTGCTCGATATACTTCTATCAGGGGCTTGATCTCCATTGCAACGGAAATGGGTTGCAAGATCCATCAGATGGATGTGAAGACCGCATTTCTCAATGGGATCATAGAGAAGGAGATTTACATTGAGCAGCCTCAGGGCTTTGAGATACATGACAAAGAGACACATGTATGCAGGCTAAAGAAGGCCCTTTATGGGCTGAAGCAAGCTCCTAGAGCTTGGTACTCCAGGATCGATTCTTACCTTCTAAGTATGGGGTTTCAGAAGAGTGAAGCAGATCCGAATCTCTACTTCATCATGGTTGGAGATGATCCGCTTGTTCTTCTGCTATATGTTGATGACTTATTTATCACAAGGAGAGAGAGACCCATTGCAACTTGCAAGAAGGATCTTGCAACAGAGTACGAGATGACTGATATTGGGTTGATGCATTATTTTTTTGGATTGGAGGTTTAACAAGAGCCTGGACATATTTTCCTGGGGCAGGGAAAATATGCAGTTGACATTTTGAGGAGATTCAAGATGGAGGATTGCAAGCCTATGTCTACACCTATGATCACCAACTGGAAAAAGCTTCATGCTTCTGAGGTAGAGTTGGTGGATCCTACTTTGTACCGTCAGCTTATCGGGTCATTAATGTATTTGGTCAACACTCGGCCAGATATGTGTTTTGCAGTGAACACTCTTAGCCAGTTCATGGTTGAGTGAACACTCTTAAAAGTGTGCATTGGGTCACTGCAAAACATGTGTCGCGCTATCTTTCAGAGACTGTGGATTTTGGGTTGGACCACAATAGGTCAGAGGTGATCAGACTGGTTGGTTATACAGAGTCAGATTGGGCAGGCAATGTGGCAGACCGGAAGAGTACTTCCGGATGTTATTTCAGCCTGGGCTCGACAGCAGTGTTGTGGTTCAGTCAAGAGTACTGCAGAAGCTGAGTATATGGCAACTAGTTTGGCCAGCTGCGAGGCCTTGTGACTTCACAAGTTGCTGGTGAATCTATTCGGCCAGGAGCTTAGGCCTACAGTGATTTACTGTGACAATCAAAGTTGCATCCAGCTCTCTGAGAATCCAATTTTCCATGACAAGTCAAAAGCACATTGAGATCAGGTATCATTTCATCCGAGACTATGTTCAGAGAGGGGCAGTGATGCTTCAGTACATTTCCACAGATGAGCAGGTAGCAGACATTCTGACGAAGTCTTTGGGGAGGGGCAAGTTTGTCTTTTTTAGAGGCAAGTTGGGAGTGGTGCAGAACACCTTCCTCGGTAAGAGGGAGTGTTAGTTTTGTACCTAGGGAAGTTTTCCCCTAGGTGACTTTAGCCTTTAGTCACCTAGTGAAGGGAAATAAAGTGAACCTTGTATTAAATGACTTAAGTGACATTTAATGTGACTTTAATGTCTAAAGTCACTTTTTGATAAATTTAAGTGGGTGAGTGAAATTAACAATTTATATTAACATGTGTGCAATTAATTTCAGCCATTGATCTCATTCATTCTCAGCCACTGGATTGAGATCTCTTCGCCTACCTAGGGTTATAGACAAAAAGCAAGGAAAAGGTTTTCATATTCATTCTTGTGAGAAGAAGAAAACGAGAGAGCTCTGAAGGAGAGCTCGGGCACGAATTTTGAGACAGAGCTGGAAGTGATTTTCAGTGGGCACGATTTCCAAGACAATAAATTGCTGGCACAGTTTTCGAGGTGGAGTACAGCCTAATTTATTGCAGGAACGAAAATCGAAACAAAGTACATATTGCATTTATTGTGCACAGAAATCGAGGCGCTATACAGTTGCATTTGTTGCAGACCGTACTGTACAGACTTGGCACAGTTTTCGAGGGCAGAGTTGGGCATGAATTTCAAGGAAGGTACAAGCATGCATTTCGAGGTAGTAGACAGCATTTTCCAGACACATTTTTCGAGGTGTACTGCAGCATTTAATGCTGTCCGTACTGTACGAATTTTCTGCTAGTGTGGACACGAAAATTAAGGTCTGAATATTTATTATTCAGCACAGAAATCGAGGCTGAAGTGACTGCTAATTTGGCACAGTTTTCAAGGAAGAAACATTGCACAGAAATCAAGGCATCTCTTGCACAGAAAACGAGACAGTCTGCTGGTTGAGATAAGTTTGATTTTGACTGTAAAAATGAATGTCTGATTTTTCCAGTAGCTTAATAAAAACCAATGTTGCACGACTCGGACTCGGCAAAGACTCGGTTGGCATATGACTCATCGACTCGGGAAAGACTCGGGACAGACTCGGCAAATAGAAAAAAGCTTAAAATATGGTAAATTTTAAGCCAAAAAATAAGGAAAGTACATCAATAACCATATTCACACTTTATATTAATAGCAGATACCAATGTATTTGTGGGAGCACCACTGACATTAAGACTAATATTTATTATTTAAGCAAATAAATTCTAAATATACTATATTGAAACTTATGTAATTTTATCTTAATCGACATAAAATTAACTTCTTATATAAAAAAACTATATTATAAAAACATTTTCAAAACTCTATGATACTTATGTAATTTTATCTTAATCAACATAAAATTAACTTTCTATATAAAAAATTATATTATAAAAACATTTAACTTTTTATATAAACAATTATATTATAAAAACATTTTCAAAAAATTAGCTTTCTATATTAAAAATTATATTATAAATACATTTAACTTTTGATATAATAAATTATATTATAAAAACATTTTCAAAACTCTATGGTACATGGAAACTTATATAATTTTATCTCAATCAATTTAAAATTTTAAAATTAACTTCTTATATAAAAAAATTATATTATTAAAATTTAAAAACATTTTCAAAACTCTGAATTTTGAATAATCAACATAAAATTAACTTTTTATATAAAAAATTATATTTTAAAAACATTTTCAAAACTATGAATTTTGAATAATATTTATCACTACAAGAGTATTAGCGGCGGAATTTTCCTATCAGGCTATTCAGATGGCCTCCGCGAATCCAGATCCGGATCCCACCCACCCAGGAGGAATATGATTCGTTCATTTCACCAATTTGGGCTATCCACCGTGCCAACTCCAATGACTTCTTAGACTCTGGGGGACGCGGTTTGCTACACGGGCGGAACTATGAACTGGAGGGGCAAGCACGCTCGCGCAGGAACAATGAACTGGAAAGGCAAGGGCTTGGTTTGAGGGCTTGCCGGAACTTGGCTAGTTGCTAGCTCTTGGGCTGGTTACGAGGCCACCTTTTCCTATTTCATTTACCATCTCGAAAGGTCTGATAGGTAAAGTCCACGAAATTCCGTTGATGAGTTGATGGCAGAGAATCACATTAATCATCCATATCAACGGTTGAGGATTTCTCATGATATTTGTTTTCGTGAGGTGTCATAAAGTTTGGACGGTTTAGGATTGCTTATGAAATTCGCTTCCATCGACAGTCAGAAAGTTTGGAAATGCAAATGGTTGAGAATCATCCCGCCCATACAGATTGACGTTGAAAATCACTCATGGGAAATAAATCCACCAGAATTCAAGCAAACCATAAAAACCTTTGAAGTCTGATGTCATTTCCGCAAGTTTTTTTTGGGTGTCCATGGATTTCAGGCAAGTCCGACCGAGTCTCTACCAAGTACACGCGAGTATTGGCGAGTAGACAAGTTTGTGCCAGGTTGGCGAGTCTGCGCCGAGTTTGAAACGATTACTCGTTTTGGGGTTTGACTCGGGTAGACTTGCGAGTACCCGCGAGTCCTTCCCGAGTTGTGCTTCACTGATAAAAACTCTCTCTCTCTCTCTCTGACTGGTTTTCCCCTAGTGGGTTTTTCCAGGGCCATTGGCCAAAAATACTAGTGTTCTGTGTGTTGAATGGCGTGCTGATATTTTATTTACTGTCACTGAAAAAGATTAGTTACAGCAGTGTTTTAAGTCTGAAAATTTTTGTTTATTTCGAGCACTTTATTTTTCTGAGAATGTCATAAACAGAGATATTTTTTTTACTTAAAACCGGTGGCTGAAAACTATCAAAAATCTACATAAATTAGGCTAATCTCAACTGTAGATCGAACTATGAGATTAGGGTTTTGGTAGATTAGGCCTTCAACTAAAGGATAAAGAGAGGTCAAAGTAGAAGGAAAAGACTCATTCATTCTTCACAAAGGCAGTTTCGTCCGAAGGCAAAGAAAGAGGCTGAGAGAGGAAGAAAGGGCAGCAGAGAAGAAAATCGATCTGCAGTTTCAGCTAGGGCAGCAGCAGCAATTCAGCACGGACCAGCCATGCTGTTGTACATACTACAGACAGATATGGGCACAGTCTCTTCTCAAATCAGTTGTAAGTTTTCCTTATCAGCAGGCTTAAAACCTTAGTTTTGCAGTGTCCTTGTAAGTTTTGAAGCAATAATGATAAACTGATTTGAAAGACAGATTTCCTGTGTAATTGTTTCCGCTGTTTGTATTTTTCAGTCATCAATGTGATTGATGCATACTTAGATTTTATTTCTGTTATTGAGAAAATTTCAGATCTTATTTATTTATTAAAGAGGCATAGGACTGCAGACACCTAGGGCATGAAAACTTAAAACCCTCAGTCATGGCTTCATAGCCAAAGGTCGACAGAATATAAAGCTTGTATTGTAAATGAATTTGACACTCTCTATCAAGAAAAGGGGCTTTGCCTGACCTAGAAAAAAAAGACAAAACCATGCATAAAAAAAGTAAATATCTTTAAAGAATAAAACTATGAAAGAGGAAGTTGATATTATGTAATACCCACATTAATAGCAGATTCATCACAATTCCTCATATAAAACTTGAAATCCATGCTCTCATTATTGTTTTAAACACCTATTAAAAGAAATAATAGGTGGAAGGAACATTTTTAATGAAAAAAATAACTGAAAATTTCACAACTAGGATACCATTAATGCAATATGATTTCCTACGTCTCTTCCCGTTCTCTCCTGCCCTTGTGAGTGGTGGTTTGATTTTTATAAAAGATTTCCGAATCTAAGACAAAATTATACCTATAAATTTCTATCTGTTATATCTTTGGCTAATTTAAGTCCCCTGTTGCATGTAGCAAAATTTCCACTAAAAAAATCAGACATGTCTCAAACACTGTCCACTCAGAACTGAACTCCTGACAGCAACATTCTTACAATCAACCATTTCCATACAAGAAAGAAAACTTACAATTGCACATGATAGTACATAAGGGGCGCAGATAATAGGAACATAAACCAATGCCCAGTGAAAAGAAACAGTAAGCAAAGGCCTCCTTGGATTGCAAATTCTGGAATTACAACCATATTTACACGAGATGAAGAATCATAAGGGTTGATGAAGTCAAATTCCAAGTCTGACAAGCTCATCAGCTGCAAACAAACCAAACAAATATTAGACTGGGTTAGAAGCCAGTTATAGATTAAAGGGAACCCATGACTGATTCTCAAGGTACCTGAAACTTGGACACCAAAGTTGCAAAAACTTTTAAAAAGGGACAATCTAAGCTGAAGAAAGAGAGAAGATCAATAGCATAACTTGGCTTGCAACTCTGGGCAATTATAAATCTGTGAAAACAAATCTGGAAACTCAAGAAAATTATGCACAGAAAGAAAAGACACATATCTTATGTTTTATCTTTACCATACTCCACATCCTTCGAGAGTTTCATCACAACAATATATCAGTATGCTGGCAGTCAAAGACTCAAAAGATGAGTCCCATGTAACTGAGGTAATGTGACCAACCCAAAAATAGCACTAACAGAATATAGTTCCAGCTGGCAATAGCAGTGAAACTTTCACAATGATAGCCATTAGTCAACAACGTTGTGGAGATGTAAGCAATAATCTTATGGAGGCCCCTACGAAACCACCAGCCATAAACCCCAAAGAGAGTTGTCCATTATCATTTAACATTTATGAGCTAGTCTGAAACAATAAAATTGTTTCTTATTTAATAATTATTAATTATTAATATTAATTTATATTAATATCAATAATTGATTTATGTTATGTTATATTTTTTTTATATAACATTGCCTTCCCCTTAGAGAAGCTTTGTCCTCAAAGCTTAGAGAAGACAAGGCTTACGTCTGTAATGGCATCTTCTCGATCTTTGTGTTAGTGGCTGCGACACTTGATGAAACGAAACGATATGAGTTACAGATTCCAAAGAAAAATTGTCGCATTGTTTGTGAAGTCGTCCATCCGAGATCTGTCTTTATTGGAGTTGTTTGTTGACCATTTTGTGGGATGGCACTTCTCGATTGTTGCTTAGTATGTTGATTTTATGTTCTTGTTTGTCTAACAACATAAGTCTTCTGTGTATGTTCATTTTGACCCTGTCGTTGGTCAAAATGACGTTTATAATTGGGACGTCGATAAGGAGTTTTTGTTGTTTGTTTTTATGCTGGATTAATTTCTTTTGAACTGTGACGAAGATTGAATTCGTGTTTATTTCTTCTTCCTCAACTTGAATTTTTTTTCCAGAAAGTCTGGATGCTTCATTCTGAATTTTAGCTACTTTGTTCTCCAGTAGATTGTTATTACTCTGAATTTTCTCGAACCTGTCGTCTTGTGACTTTTTGTCCTCTTTTAACTTCTCAATTTGTTCCTCTAGTTCTTGATTAAGATTTCTTAGGCGCTGGTTTTCTTCCTCCTTTTCTAATATTCTTCCTTCGAGGTCTTCATTGGAAAGCTCCGTCTTCCGACTATGTTTCAGCTTCTTGATTTTCGTAAGTAATGTCTTCTTATGAATTCTTAGTCGAAATAGTTCTTCGGTATTGCTTGTTAAATTGTCATTGATTTTCTTAATTTCTAGCTTGTAAGTTCTCTTAATGTCATCATATTTCACCTAGAGTTTTTCTTGTTGTTGTTGATGTCGACATATCTTTGAATCTTGATCTTCTAGCTTCTTCTAGGCTTGCGCTAATTCACTATCTTTGTCCTTGATGAACTTGTTTAAGTGCTTTATGTCTTCTTCAAAGTCGTTATTGATTCTATACAGTAGCTTTTCATCCTTTTTTTACTTTTTGATCTGGTCTTCTAGGTTTTGATTATGACTTTCCAAATGTGATATTTTCTCATCCTTATCTGATTACATTTTTCTGAGATCTTCATTATTTTTTTCCAACATCTGATTTAGGAATTCTAAGGTATGATTCCTTTGCTCTTGAAGTATTTTAACCAATTCTTGCTTATCCCTCTCGCATTGTAGATAATTATTGGCTGCTTTGTAATGTTCTAACTAAGCCAATATTGCTTGTAATTGTGATTGCAATTATGCTTTTGTAATCATCGCTGCTTGCTATTAAGACTTTTCAACGTAGTTTTCTACTCTTCCAATTTGTTCCTTGGAGAAAAAAATCTTCTTTACAAATCTTTCTTGCTTTTGACTTTTGTATTTCTTACTTCGATAACAAATGGTCACACCAAAGGTGTAATATTTTGCTTTGTACTTAATATACAATTATTAAATAATTATTATTATTATTAATACAATGTATTAATAATAATAATAATAAAATATTATTAAATTTCTGTGTGGCTTGTGTGTAGGTTGGGTGGTTGGGAAGAAGGAATGTTACCCTCCCCACCCAAGCTCAAATCTTGGGGATTAACTTTTATAAAAAAATATTAATGTAATGGTTTTTTATAATAATAAAAACTAAGTGTTGTTTCATAATACAATGGGTTGATTTTTGTTTTTGTTTTTGTTTTTTTGTTTTTTTTCCTACTTTTTTTTTACTTTTCCCCTTTCTTCTTTTTCTCCCCTTTTTTTTAACTTCTCTTTTATTTTTTTTTAGTAAGGTCAAAGATATTTGAACTCAAAGAATCTCTGCAAATTACCAGACAAAATCCGAAACTTTGGCTAAAAGCCGAATGAGCAAAAGCCTGAGGAAGGGTTGGCTCTAATACCAATGAAACAATAAAATTGTTTCTTATTTAATAATTATTAATTATTAGTATTAATTTATATTAATATTAATAATTAAGTTCCGTTATGTTATAACTTTTTTATATAGCATAGTCATGGCTGCTTATTGTGTATGACATCACCCTGGAGCATGACACGTGTACCCTTGAAGTGGAGTGCTTCACTTGTGTAAGCCTACAAGAGTTTGTTGTAGGTTGCTTGTAAGGGCGTTGGTCCAAAATGTATTGTCGCCATCCATTACCTCCCATATATATAGAGGAAGGAGAGAGTGCCCATTCATTTATCATTGCACTCTTTGCTTTTTACTTAGCTTCTTGGAGGAAGTCACTAGGGTTCATGATGAAACCCTAGGAGGAGTTATGAAGTCTAGAGTGGACATCTTGGCTTGGAGCTTAATCCTTGTGAGATACTAGGGATTACTCATGTGAAGAAGACATTAGTTATGATCACTCATTCTTATATCTTCATTTGTACTTGATGCCTCGCTCACTTGGATGACTTGTTTGAGTGACTCATGTATGTTGGAGCTCCTTGTTTGAGCTAGGGTTTTCATTGTTTTCCCTAGCTAGGGTTTTGTAGAGCCAATGGATTGTACTAGCCTTGCGATAAGGGTATGGACAATAACTTCATCTTGAGTATATTAATGAAGTTTTCAGCTATCCACAAACTGCATAAATTGCAGATTTGATTTTCAGTCATGTATGTTTTTCATGAATCATAATTTACAGTTATATGTGTCTTGATAATTTGACATAAGTAAAGGACAATTTGTTGAGAAATTTGACATCATACTAGAAGTTAAGAGTTGTTATAACTGTTATAAAAGTGAGTTTTCAGATTTGGTTTATGCATGATAAGATTGTCTTAGAAAGCAGAAACTTATCAAGACACTTTGGTATCTTTTCTCCTTGGATTGCTTAGAAAAATGGACTATTAAGAAATGCGATATTGCTCTCTTTCCGTTGTTGTTTTATTCTATATTTCTATATTTCCGTTGTTGTGATCCCTTTCCCTAATATATGCTCTCTATTTATAAGCAAAGAAAGGGTTGATTTGATATATCTTAATCATTGATTGAGGGCTCAATTAACATAGTCAACATTGATTCCTCCATTATGTTTGATTTGATATTTTCATTTTAAGGGGCCTTCTATACCTAACATTACTCAACACTAAATGTTTGGCAGCCTCTTGGGTACACATTTATATTTGATTTAATTGGGTCAGAAAAATAATTGTTTGTGTTGTGACTGGATATTATTTGGAAACAATTTTGATTTATTGCTTTTCTTCTTCAAAAACTAGTTCTGTGTATTTCCCTTTAAACACTACTTCTACTTGTTCCTCTTTGTGAATTAGTTCCCCTTGTTCCCCTTCAAAAACTTACTTCTTCGTTGTTGCTTCAATGGCTTCTTCCTTGACATCATCTATAACCTTCTGACTTTACTAAGTCTTAGTTTGTGGTCCTTGGATGGCTTCTCTATCCTAGTGGGGTCCTCAATAGTGTTCTAGTCTATGACTAAATCTTCTTCATGTTGAAAAGTTAACTAGGAAAGTTGTTGGACCATTAACCTTGCTTTATGTAGAAGCAAAACTCTTTTTTTGAGTTCGTATGCGGAGGATACATGCATGCATTTTTAATTAGAAAGTTTGCATGCAGGATTTTTGCATGAAATGTAAATTAAGTATTTTGACTCCTAAGAGTTGCTCAAACGATAACATAGAGTTGGGAAGAAAAAAAGGGCGACTGGTTTGCATGAGAATGGCGAATCAGTGCATGAGATATGGGGCGCATTCTTGAGAAGAGAAGAGTGTATTACCTGGCGAGAAGGGGGCAGTTCTGAGAGAGATTGAGCACACTTCTTATAAAGCAGAGGGAGGATTCATTGGAGGCTGAGACTGCTTCCGCGAGAGAGATTAGATTCAACCGCTACGAGCTTAGAGATTGAGCAGACAAAGAGGGAGCGCATTTCTGTGGAGGGGGGTGCACTTCATTGGAGGAGGGCAAGCTCATACACTGAGTTCATCAGATTGAGAGAAGGCATTCACTGAGACGGTGACTCAGTAGCAAAGGGGGATGAAGCCTAAGTCAGAGAGCAGATTCAAAGAGGGGCGCATTTCCCAACTATCCATCAAAGATCAGACTTGAGCATCAGAGCCATTGGCTTAGAGATAAGCGTGTTGGAAGTTTTCTATTGAACCTCATTGTAATTGCTTGAGATGATAAAAGCTATTATATTCTCTCACTAGTTTTCCCGCAAGGATTTTTCTAGGGTCACATTGACCAAAAATTGTGTCCATTTTATGTGTGTAATGTTGTTGATTAAAAGAGTAATTAGATCTAATGTCTTTCTGGTTATAGATAATTGTTTATGCTTATTGGGTTGGGCATTAAACATATGAACTAGAGACACTTGAAAGCAAGTTGGGAATCTGGGATATGAGATTTCAGAGCGGTGAAATGAAAATTTACACTTCATAGGAAACAAGTTCTTCAATTGGATCTTTCTCTTCGTGTATCGGTTCAACTTTGTTTTTCTTATTCAAGAACTAGTTATGTTGATTCCTTTTCTTCTTCAAGAACTAGTTCTATGGGATGCCCCATCTTCTGCTCTTTCAACTTCCGATTTAGTGTAATCTGTTACTTTTCGGCTTTACTTTAGCCTTGTTTCATTTTTTTGTGCATTTGCTATCTTTGCCCCTACAAGGTCCCCGATACCCTTTCTTTGGTATCTTCTTGTGTTGTTTTCAAAAATGCCTTGGATAACCTTCTATCATAAGGATGTGCTCTCTTATACACTTGCTTTGTCGCTATTAGCATCACTTCTTTGTCTTTTGTGCAAGTGGTATCAATCAGCTCTATGTTGCTCCAAAGCCTTCAATGATCTTCTAGCTTCTTCCAACGATAACCCAATTTGAAAATGTTGTCTTATGTCCTTTGCAACCCCTAATATCATCGTTTCCTTCCTATGCAATTCTAATGGCAATATACTCTTTCATCTCTACTATCTTGTCTTCTTTTACAGTTGCTTACCAACTTCTTCAATGTTTAGTTACTTTAGGCCATCCTCCATTGTATTTCCCTCTATTGTTGCTTTCTTCTGGCAATTTCCCCTCTCTTGCTTCCTTTGATAGAAGTGTCCTTATCAAGCTTTCTTCTGCTACTAACTAAGCCACTACTCATAATCAATTGATCTAAACTACAATACTTGTTCAAACTTGTTGGTCATTTCCATCTGAGCCCTGTGTTGTTGCATAAGTACCAAAGGAAATTCAACTCACTAGATCATTCAATCATTCCAAGTTGTTTATTACAAAAAAACCATTGTTCTCTTTCAAAATCTACCTTTGTCACTGCTTTCTATCTATCTATCCTAATACCCCTCCTATGAATTATATATCTATTCATCTATCTAATACCCGTCATGTAAATATCAGGTTAGCACTTCAATAAACACTTTTGCTTGTTACCCCCAATGTCTTCAAGTAATAGTTTGTAGCATGTGTTCGAAAATGCTTTTGTGTTCCTATCACTAATTTAATCTTTTATTAAAAAGGTGTTTCCTTAGTTTCTTACTCCTCCACTAACTATTATGTTCTCGCTAATTTTGTGATTTGTTTTTGCTTTCCCATTTATGGAATATAATTCAGTCTAGTGTTGGTCTTGTAGCTCTCTTCCCATGATAACCCTATTTGGATTTTGGAAGGTACTTTGGCATTGTCTGTCGAGTCACTCGTTATCACTGTTTATACTCTTCTTCCTTTGTTGTCCTTCTTTGTCGAAGGCCTATCAATCCCCTGGTGTATAGAAACAGCATTACCTTCATCAGATATCCCTTATTAAAAACTGGTTAAATTCCCATGATTTGTTGTTTTCACAAATTGCCTTATCCAGTTGTTTTCACTAGTTGCCTTTATAGGGTCATTTTTTATCTTATCTCTTTTGTTCAAATAATCTGAACTATGATCTCATGTTCAGAACTAAACATTGTTGTTAGATAACACACATGTCGAACTTCTCAATTTAACCTTTATGCTCCCAAATAAGCCACAAAAAACTCAAAAGACCGTGAGAGATATCCTACTATACTTTTGAAGGTCAAATACAACCCATAGCTTGTTATGCCAGGTTCTTGATGTTCAACTATCACCCATTCTGCAACTCCCTTGATCTTCCATGTGGCCACTTCTACAAGAGTTGTCCAATAGCTTTTCCAGACTCAAGGTATGGTGACCACTAACAACCACACGCTACGGCTAAGTTTCCAACCCTAGGTTATCTTCCATTCTGGAGAAAACTACAATTTATTGTGTCACGCCTCCAATGGCTCTTTTAAATTTTTTCTTAAAATTAGACCCTACAACATTTGAGGTTACTTTTATATCAAAGGGGACTCATATAAGGTGATGGATTTCACCCACAAATCCGTATATCTATATACAAGGGTTCTTCAATGACAACATTTGTAAATGCCATTCATGATTTTCCCTTGCCATTCGATTACATTCCATACAAAGCCAACAATTCCATGCGCCTTTGATGGCTCTCCCAAAGTTGTCTCCAAAGGGTAGTCCTCTGACCTATGGACTGTCGATTCTATCGAGATGTCATATTTATGGTCAAATATGCCCCATAATTTCCCAAAGTCAACATCCCAACACTCTGATGACTCCTCCCAACAACTAATATTGCAAATATGCTTGGTCCTTCACTCAATCATAATTACCACAGTGTTGCATGAGGCTCACCTTTGAATGCACAAGCTTCTCGAGATAACATCTTGTAATCCCTTAGCAAAATATAGCAAATCATAGTGATTTTACAACAAATCATGCAATAATCATGGCCATTGTGATCATGCACCTACTCAATTCACACATGTTAGAGCCTTTTGGTTAGCATAAAAGATTGTTGCAAATGTGAATATATTTATTCGCGTCATCAAATCAATGGTCAAGAATAATATGCTTCCTGTAATTTACCAATGTTAGAAGATAAACCATTCCAATTACAAAAGTACTTTGCCAATCCTGGTTGTTACACAATACACTTGATGTCATCATCCTTCAAATCATTGTTGGTTGGGAACCTAAACAGAACACTTCATGTGCGAACTTTATCTTGTCTGCTAATCACCACCAAAAAGAAGTAACAAGTATAACCTCTATATTGGAACATCATGGCATTAATCAAGCTAACCACTTAGTTTTACTCCAAATTGAACTTCATACTCAAAAAGTCAAATGTCGAACTTATGCTTTAAAGTCTGAATACATGACTTAGCCAACTACATGTCTTCAAGTAACCAAAGTTGTCTAAAGAGCATTAAAAGGTCAACTTCAAAAAGTCAATTAAAATATGTAAGCATTATTTGTTCATCTTTGGAGATGGAGTCTTCTTCTCACCATCTTTAGAACTATTCTTTGTTCTTGTGGATGGGTTCATAAAGTTTTAGAACCCTCGCCTTCAATCATCTTTCTTACATTCTACTATGACGACCAAGACAATGGCCAAACAAACAATGCCACTTTTAAGGTGTCTTCGAGTTGTCTCCAATTCTCCTTCTCAGCTCAACTTCCGCCTTCCTCCTCCCTTTTTTCACCATCAATCACTTTATTACCTTCTGTTACCGGATGAAATGGCAACCCAAATCACCGGTAAGCATGTGAGGAGGAAGCGACCACTGTCACCTTAGTCAACTTCTCCCAACTGCTTCGAAAGCCTAAGCCTCCTAGGGGAGAGCCCTATTAAGACCCTGAAAAAGACACTAAACACCAAATATATCTCTTTCGTGGATGTTAGTAACCAGTGCCTTATGGAGTCTAGAGAAGGAGTTGTGATATATGTGTATATGGCGTATACTAGTATTATTGCAGTAATACATCGGCCTAAAGATCAGTCTTGTCCCACTATGTAAGCAACAAAACACAATAGCAAGTGTTATTCTAGCATAAGGACTTATTGTAGCTCAAAAACATGAGTGCAGCAGTACGAGCATGAATTAAATAGTTATGACACCATTTCAGTGCATCATGTAAGCATTCAGTCCACACATCACACTCAGTATTTTATAGCAGCATTGATCATGTGGAAATACAGAACAGCAGTATACACAATGGTATCAGTAATGTGTCAACTTTTATAAAGGTGCTCAATATGTGTGTAATCATGACAGCAGCAGTAAGTATTTAGCAATTGTATGTTTATCATAGGTATCAGTAGCATCACATGCATTATCAACAAAACAACAATAGCATAAATAGGCTAAGTAAATGATTGCATCTACTGTAAACCATGTAACTCACTATATGGGTAATATGTATGCAGACTGTGTATGATAGTGAAAATATAGGATAGTTCATTTACTTGTAGCGACTTTAACCAAGACTGTATATTGTCATATGCTAATCGTGTTTTAGTGTCACTGTGTAGGTCTAAAGTATGGGAGGGCTGCCACTGTGAAGGGCAGCCCTAGCGTATAGCTTAGGCTGTCACAAAGGAGCAGCAACAAGGGACAGTCCCGTGGACAACAGGAGAAGCGACAAGTCAGGGAAAGGAAAGGCCTTATAGCTAATACTAAGGGCAGACCCGAGGTAAGGAAGAATAGAGAGAGGGCTTTGAATGGAGCTGCAAGGGGGTAGAAAGGCAGCAACAGGCTGCTATGGCAGCTCGGGCAAGGGTAGAGGCAGCAGGTGGAGACAGCCCGAGAGGAAGGATACCCTAGCGGAGGTGTAAGGGGTGCTTTAAAGGTAGGCCGATGGAGAAAGGGAGGCCTGCTAGGGCAGTGAGGCCTAGGCTGGTGGCTTGGAGGGTTGTTTTGGGAGCAGCAAAGGTTAGGATGAGGCTTGTAGGGCAGAAGCAAGGGTTGAGTGGAGGCCCAACAGGCTTTTAGAGTAGAACAAGAGGGCTACGAGAGTCAGCAAGGGTAGTTTAGGGAGAAGGAAAGGGGAGAAAAGGGGTAGCGAAGGGAGGAAAAGGCCTAAACAACAGGTTGTACATGGTTTAGGAGGGCCTTGCACATGGTTTTAAAACCATGTGCAAGGCCCTCCTAAACAACCCATGGTTTTAAAAGCATGTGTTAAACCCATGGCTTTAAAACCATTTTCAATCCTTAAAACCATGTGCAAGGCCCTCCTAAACAACCCATGGTTTTAAAAGCATGTGTTAAACCCATGGCTTTAAAACCATTTTCAATCCTAAATCAATATATTTGATCCCTCTCGACGCTTGATAGAGCCTAGGATTTGGATCTAGGCTGGTTCAATCCCTCAATATATCATGAAAGTAGGGTTGGCCCTCTCATACATGCCACCTAGATTAATAAGATGTGTCTCAAGTCTCCCATGTGTGCATGAAGGAGGGCACACCATCAAAGGGGAATAATAGTCAACCATAGAACATCAACCAAGTGTTAGACCATGTGTATTTGCTAGGGTGTTAGCAAGTGCACTTTTCTAATTAACACAATCACCTTTTGATTAGTTATCCCATTAACCTTAGACTTACCATGGTGTGACCATAATTAACCCTATATTACATGCTTGACCCATAAGACAATGTGCTTTTCCTAATTTTCTAAAAAAACAGAGGGTGATAAAGTGAATGTGGTACTAGGGAGAAAGTGTCCACGAATTGACCATCATAGAAATGTGACTAAGAACTAGGTCTAAACTTTAAAGAGCTAGGGGTTATAGATATAGATATAGATATAGATATATAGATATATATATATATATATATATATATATATATATATATAATTTTATCAGCCCTTTTTTGGTGTAGTCCCTTTGTTTTAGATTTAGGTTTGATTACCTGGAAGATAGGGAACTTGGTTTTTCTGCAAGGGGTATTGCTCACACATATAACATCTATCACTTAGTTGCATTACCCTTAGAGTACTTTAACTCTTTTTAACTTTGGCTTAGGCATACATACATGGGAATAGTACTAAGACCTTGGAACATAAAATATGATAGGTCAATTACGAAAGGGGGACATGATGGAAATAGGTGAAGAGGTTAGTGAAATGACATGGCATGAAAAATGGCTAGGTAAAATGGTAAATGACGTGAAATGAATGTCAAAATTACTTAAATCCCTAGGGATACACCTGACTCACAAGGTTACACACTACTCTAAAGGAAGAATTATTACCACACCATAATGCATCTTTAGCTATGAAACAACCATCTAAGATACATGAGCTACTATAGAGTAACACCATTGACCCCTCATGGTCATATCCACACACAAGAAAACATTCACCATGAGTCAACTAGAAAGCATATGTCATAACACTAGTGTCAACTAAATGTCCCCATCAATCTCTAGCACATAGCATGGTGATCTGAGCAAGCTAAAAGTGTCTCATCCATGGGTAAACCATAAATCTCATCTGTGGAACTATTGGATGTGATGGAAGGTCACATAGGCATCAATCATCAAGTCACCCCTACATGTCAAAGGGTAACACACTACAAAACTCCATCAAAGTTCACAACACTTGATCTGAGTGGTATAATATCCTCTCTAAAAAGAGGTTTTACGAGTTCAATAGCAATGCACCCAAAATGTTGGGCCTCAAATGGACCAAACCTTAAATTACTTAGATTACTTAACCTAAAACCATGTATTAATAATATACACATATTTATAGGAATCACAATTGATTTAGCATATCTAAAATCTAAACAACACACACAACAAGTCTAAACCTAAGAAAATGATAAACAAACACATAATAAGCACAAATTTATATGGGAAACAACCCAAAGATCAAGAGGACCACCCACAATAGAACAAGGTGGAAAACTTATCTTATTAACTATAAAATTCAAGCACAACCATGGCGCTCCTTGGCTTGAGCTACTACTTTCTTTGTAGAGTAGTACACATAAGAGAGCTATAACAAGAAATACAATCATAAGAAAGTATAACAATGATTTTAGTGATGAGTATGATAGTGATAATTCTTGATTAAACAACATACAAATGATGATCACTTTTCATAGTCAACCTTGATCCATAGTCAACCTTGATCCATCCCTATATGTTTGATTTAAATATTTTTGGGGGGTTTTTATAGCCAACATTAACATTCAATGGTTCAAGACACATTGCTAAAAGCAAAATGTCCTTTGACACTCTGGACTTACTCAATTGTTGAGGCTAGTATTGGCTTCATCCTATCCAACTCTTTTTAAGTTATGGAGGATACCCTTTGCCATTCAAGCAAAGCCTAGGGAGCTCCATTACATGGTAATTCAAAGGGTGGAGAAGAGAAGAGATAAAAAGGCCCATTTTTTATATTTAATTTGAAGTTTTGGCCACTACTTATGTTTATAATTCTTCTTGTTGGATGCCATCAACGAATGCTTGTCAAAAGCTTGGGATATTTCTTCAGCTATTTTGGTGGTCTAATTTTGAAGGTACGGAAGGCTTGCACTTTGTTGCAAACAAGAGATTGAGGCAAATGTGGATTATCAAGGCTCGTAGTCACACCTAAGCCCTAGCCCTCTACGCCAAATGAATAATTTGAGCCTTAGAAGGGAAGGAATCCTAGGCAATGCTCAAGGAATTGTATCTATTAGGGTGCTACTTATGGCAGGAATTTTTAGGTTGGTCTAAACCTTCAAATACTCATTTTCAATTTGACAATCAAGGGCATGTTTGTGGTGCAGAGCATAAGGAAAGTTTGGGAATCTATTTTTATCTTTGAAAGGCCATAGGTTCTACTTCAATCGAATATTCAATGTGCATTAGCTTTGGTGGTCACCCATTCTTTTGTATAATGAAAATTTCTTGGCCAAATTGCCCTAGTTCTCAACACATTGATTCTACAAAAGGGAAAAAGAAATTGTCCTCAACATTTTATTCCAACACATGGGACTAGGTTCCATGGCTTGCTCTAGAGCATTAAAAGTAAATAGCACAAATAAATTGGTCCTTGACCATGTAGAGGAGATTATTCCCAGCTCTGAAGTTCCACAGAAGGGGCATTAAAAGTTTAGGAATATTTCAATTCCAACACATAGAACTGGGATCCACATCCTCGACTCAGGGAGGAGTTTAAAGTGAATAACATTGATAAATTGGTCCTTGATCATGTAATGGAGATTAGTCCAAACTCCTTACAGTGCACATTGGGTGTTCAACCTCCAACAAAATGGTGGCAACACTAAACTTTCTAAAGATTTTAAAAAGTATAAACCATCTTATGGATATCGTTGGCTGGAAGAAAAGCCTATTGTGGCTACATTCATAAATAAGCTATGGAGACTTTAATCCAAAGAGTCAGCCTTTACAAACTTAGAACTCTGTAAAAACCCTTGATTGAGCCTAACAAGACTTTCTTCTCCTGGTCTCTCAACCTGGGAGGCTTGGTTATTGACCATCATTTAGTTCAACTTGGCAAACCTCCATCCCAAGTGCCCTTTTTGCAGTCAACCAGAATCTCCCTTTTTGCAACCAACCAGAGTCTCTTTAACATTTATTTTGGTTTATCCCTTTGCCAGATTTGTTTGGCAGTGGATGTCTGCTTTTTGTGGTCATTTTCTGCCCTCCCTCATTGAGGGATAAGCTTCCCTGGACCATGGACCTTTGTGTTGCATGCCACTTGTTAAGAATTGAAAGTTACTATGTATTTAATTTGGAAAAAAAGAAATTGAGTTTTTAATAACCTTGTTTATAAATCTTTTCCCCAGTTTAGCAGAGTTGCACTTTCTGCTCATTTATTGTTACAGATTACAGTGCAGGTCCAAAAGGTGAAGATGAAGATGGCCCATCTGTGCCAGATTCCATCTCCTAGACTACTGGGGGGAACCATGTCTCATGAACCGAAAGTCTCCAGATGCCTCTCCTGCTCCGACTCCCAGATCTTAAAAATCTCATCATACCCATCCTGGACTGTGAACCTTCATGTTGCATGCCAATTATATATTTAATTTGGAAGAAAAGAAATGATGTTTTTAATCAGATCCGTGTTGATAAGTATATTTCCTAGTCTAGTAGAGTTGCAATTTGTGCTAATTTATCACTGCGGATTACATGCAGGTCCAAAAAGTGAAGATGAACATGGCCTATCTGATCCTGGACCATGAACCGTCATGTTGCATGCCACTTAAGAATTGAAACTATGCATTTAAATTTAAAGAAAATAAATTATGTTTTTAATGATTAATCAGATCCTTGTTGATAGGTCTATTTCCCAGTCTAACAGAGTTGCAATTTGTGCTAATTTATCACTGCAGATAATATGCAGATCCAAAATGTGAAGATGACCATGGCCTATCTTTGGTAGATTCCATCTACTCGACTTCTGGACCATGTCCCATGAGCCGAGTGCCTCAAGATGCCTCTCCTGCTCCGACTCCCGGATCTTAACAAATCTCAGCAAAGTGGTAGCCAACCTCAGCATTGCAATTGCTGGGATGTGAGTGAGCGATGAGAGCATTGTTGTAGCTAGCCACCTTGCCCTCCAACTCGGCCATTAAATGGCAAATGTCCTCCAATTCCTTTGATTATCTGGGAAGGTGAAGAGCAAAGGGGAATGATGGCTGAAAAATCGATGTTGCCAAGCCTAAGAGGCACAACAAGGGGTGGGGATGCCCAATGACAAATGACAAGGATGACCTGCCGACCTTGGGGATGATCCCCGCTGCAGATTAATTTTCTTCGTGTATGTCATAACCTCGTAGCCTTTGTGGCATATTAATTTTGGAATATTGATTATGTTAAGGAGAGCTGAGTGGTGATATTTTGTACTTAGTTGATCTGGGGCAATTTTGCAGACTTAAATCGCATTTAATGCCTCCTGCTAGTTCCCGTAACTGTGGGGAAACACGTGTGGCCTTTGTATTTTAAATGCCCTATTTGAATTTTGTACATAACATATTTATTAATAAAGAAAATAAACACACACACATGTGACCTGCAACAGTAATCGGTTATATATGTCTCAACAGGTTTACCGTAACTTGCTTTTGAAAAGCATGATCACTGATTTTCTCGGATAACATATAAATCTTCTTTCTATGTTTATGTTTGTCTATGACAATTGCAGTGCCTTTTGAGCATTCCATTTCCCGCTTAAGATTACAGTAATGACCTTGATGCTAATTTTATGAACTTTCTTCTATATTCATAAAATTTTAACTTCACTGGTCTGATCCAACCTATTACGCAAGGTTTATTATTTACGGCAAAAGCTTCTAGACCTCTTTCATGCATAATTTCAGGGTTTAAAAGTATCAAGAACAGTTGGTCCGTATTTGAATTCCCATCGAATGGCATTGCTTTCAAAGTAATTCATGTAACATGTGTAGTGAAGAGAAGCTTCAGCCACAGATCTAGTTAAGTTCGCTATCATTTTTATTTTTTTCTTCATAGTTTCCATATAATTTATGAGCATTTCAAACTTACCTGATACACCACAATTCCGAGGAGACCCACCACTACGAAGAATACAACGAGCCATAGCAGCACCTCCCAGGCCATGTGACTCCCGCTAAAACACCCACAGTCAAAGAACCGGGCTTTAAAGTTATGCCAAATTTGGAAGCAACGATTATTGCCACAAACCCACCTCCAACCTCAGAAATATTTTCAGTCAACGGCAGTTTTCTTCGGAGATTTCAGAGGGGTCTGCCGCCATGAGAATGGCGCTCTCTATCTGTTGTTGAATGGCGATCTTACTGATGGGGAGACCGCTTTCACAAGACTTTTATAGCTAGAATCCTCCAGCAATCTTTGGGTTATTTTTATGGATTTATTTAGCCGGCATCCCTATGGTAAAAATGATGATGACATTATGGTAATGACGGTGACATTGATTAATGTTTATTTAAATTAACTTGGTTTACGAATATTTAGAAGAAGAAAAAAAATATGAATTATTTGATTTGTTTTAGAATTTTATCTAAAAAAACTTGAAGAGTGGTATTTTTAGATTATCATAATTTGAAGGTTAAGCATGTTTTTATCGAAATTGAGGTATTTTTAGATTATAATAATTTGAAGGTTAAGCATGTTTTTATTGAAATTGAGATTTAATGTGGATGTTATGAAGGGCATTTTAAGAGAAAGTGTTTTTCATTCTCAATACTTATAACCTCACAAAGATAACACATCATTTAAGCTTTTGGAGTTTTAGGAACTCTCCAACTCTGTGTTTCACTATACAACTCATGAGAGTTCCTTCTTATTTTGGGTATATTGATTTTCTTCTTTGGGTTGGTTAAAATAAAGAGATACTTTTTATCTTCTAGGTTAGGATTTATAACCTCCATATTGTATCTTAATTTTCTTTAAACCTCTAAATTTTTACCACACTACGGTTTCTATTTAAACTTAGATGTAATGATGTTTTAATATTATCTTTTTTTTCAGAAGAAAAAAGCTAGACCTTGATATTCATATAGATTCAAAGGAAATGATTACAAAGCAGTCATGCATGGAGTTATGTCAAAAAGATTGGGCCATCTCCACATAAATAGCTCAAAAAACAATCAGTCATAGATCCAAGAGTCAATCTCTTCCAGCAATTTTTAGGGATCCAATACCAGTTATTCTTCCCACCGGTGGCTTCAACAGTGCACTTAGAGCACAGGATGAGTCCAAATAGCTTATCCAAGAGGCTCTCGGGGTCATACAAATACCAAAAAATAGGTAATCATAATCAAAATAAGTGCCCATAAGAAATAAGGAGACAGAGCTCCGGCACTAAAGCTCTAAAAGAGTTGTAATTCTCCACCCCCAATAATGTCCTTCTCATATGTTTCAATGAAGGAAAAGTGGTCATTGGCCATAGAGAGAGCCTCCTTGGATAAGCCATCTTCTCTCATGTTATACTCTTTGTAGACATGTTGTATGTCCAGCTTGTGGAAAGAGGCCTTCAAACTTGAGATACTTTCACACCAGTGGCCCAAATCCAAAGAAGTCAAGGAAGCCTTGTTGTTTTCCCAGTTAATGACCACGGAAGAGTCTCCAAAAATGTGCAAGAAGGGGAGACCAATACTCTTTGCAAAGTAAAGAAGGGTCCAGAGAGCTAGGAGCTCTGCCCTAGTGTTTGAGATGTGGCCACATCCCAACTTGAGATAGAAAGAGTGAACATTACTAATTTCAAGATAGATGCCAGCACCTCCCATCTTGTCTGCAGTCCCTCTATAAAAGAAACCATAAGGATAAACAAGAGCTAGTTCTGGTCCTATCACCCGACCTTTCTTTTTAAAATCAAATGCCTGATATGTATGCATGAGATATATAACCTGATTACAAGTGTTTGTGGGAGACACGCATCTGTCCTCAAAGATGTTGTGGTTGTGGGTTGTCTAAATACGCCAGATAACAAACGGGGGAAGATACCAATATACTCGCTCCTGCAAGAACCAGTCCTCAAGAAAATCGAGGAGGGAGTTGTTGTGACTCGAGGTATTACATCTATAACGGTCACAGAGGGTGGCAAAGACCCTCTGTGCAAATGAACAACCAATAAATAAATGCCTTACCATTTCTTCATCCCCATGACAAAGATAACATCTGCTTGGGCCACTCCAACCTTTTTTCCTTAGGTTGTCCTAGGTTAATATACGATTTTCTGCTACTAACCAGAGGAAACACTTGATCTTCAACGGGATAGTGCACTTCCAGATCTGAGAGATGGTATTTTTTAGTACTGGCATAAGGTTTGATTTAGTAATCAAATCATACACAAGACTGGAAGTGACCTTATTGTCTTTTGATTTGTGTCCACGGAAGAGTATCATATTAGTCGCTTAACCTTATACCACCATGAGAGAGGCCAGTTATATAATTGTTCCATTATATCTTCCATCTACCTCCCAGGTCCAAATCGTCTATTGTCAACCAGTAGGACTATGCACCACCTACAGGATTATGTGCATGTTGGAGAGTAGTTATACCATAGTCCATCGAGTAATATTTGAGGTCCTGTGGGATATGAAAGCAAGAGTCTAATCCAATAATAGGGTTTGCACCTAAGTTTATACACATCCCATTTCCCACTTTCCATCCCAAGCATCTGCTAAGCCAAGTAAGAGAATTTAGAAAATTGTTCCAGAATATTGACGTACCTCTAACCGAGAAATTCTTATTTCAAAGCCAGGCATCAACAGAGCAGTCTTTTAGGTACTTTGTACATATGGTTTGGTACCAAATTCCAGATCCATTTAGAGCCACCCGCAAGCTCCTCAGTCTTAACGAAGTTCTAAACCATTATAAGTTCTTGATGTCCCAGCCTCCAAACTCAAGGGGTCTTGACAGGGTCTGCCACTCTGCCAGATGGAGTCATTTTCTATCTCCAATGGTTCCCCATAAGAAAGAGAAAATGAGTTGACGAATTATGTTTAGTATGGCTTTTGGTATAGGTGCCAAGTCGAACCAGTATACAGGTAAACTGGTGAGAACAGCTCGAATGAGAATAAGTCTACCACCCATTGAGAGAAGTTTGCATGACGAATGATTGATTCTTTTCTCAAAATTCTTTAATATCCATCTCCAGTCATTTACACTGTAGTTGATGGGTTTGATAAAGTATCCAAGATATTTAAAGCCCACCTGAATGGGATCCACTTTATATGGTAGGATGTTGGTGATTCTATTTAAAACCCCCTCGTCCAATTCATTATAGAGAAAGGATAATTTATCAATACTTATGCACATTCCTGAAGCTGAGCAAAAGGTGTCCAGTAACACATCAAAAGTCATCCATTTAGCAAGAGTTCTAGCCCCAGATAGAACCACATCATATACGAATAACAAGTGTGTTAGGGCCATTGTGGAGGAGATCTTAATTCCTCTAATCCTCCCATTTTTTTGTGCATCCTTTATAAGCAAACTGATACCGTAAATGACTAAAGTGAAAAGCAAGGGGGAGAGGGGGCATCCCTGCCTAATGCCTTGAGTAGCACTAAAGAAATCAGATGGAGTGCCATTAATCAGCAGAGAAAATTTTGAAGAAGTTAGGCACCCCATAATCCAATTTACACCTCCTAGGGGTATGCCAACTTGTAGAAGTATGAGCCTCAAGTAGGTCCAGTTCACACGATCGAAGGCTTTTACTAGGTCCAGTTTGAGGACCAGTGCACTCTTTTTCCTGGTTTTTATAGTATGCAATGCTTCTTGTGTAATGCCCACTGGTTCAATAATTTGCATGTTCTTGAGGAAACCAAATTGTTGAGCCAAGACAGATCTATCAAGGAAAGGCTTCACTCGTGTAGCTGCAATCTTATATATGAGCTTATAGACTAGATTATAAAGAGAAATGGGTCGGTAATTTGCAAAGGAATGTGGTTTCTCCTTTTTGCAGATCAAGGTAAAAAAAGTAGAGTTTAGTGAAAGGATCAACTTCCCTTCTTTCCTAGAAGATTCCACAACAAATAAAAGATCCCCACCCACCAAGTCAAAAAACCAAAGAAAGAATTCCATCGACCATCCATCTGGTCTAGGGATTTGTCCCTTTTGAAATATTTTAGGGCTCCTTCTACCTCATATAGGGTCACTTCATATGTAAATACCTCAGCCTCATCACTTGAGACAATGAAAGGAAAGAGTTGAATTACCTTCAGCTGATCCACAATATTAGTTTTGTCATCATCCTTGAAAATTTCAGAGAACTGCTTTACACCTACTTCTTTTAGTTGATCATCCTTATCCACCCAAACATCCTCCTCATTTTTGAGGGCCCAAATAGCATTAAAATTTCTGCTAGCAGATGCCAAACTATGGAAGTATTTTGTGTTTGCATCTCCCAGCTCAACCCATTTTGTTCTGCTTTTCAACTGTGATGACAAGAGTTCATGTGCAAGAAGTTTCTCCTTGCATCCTTTTAGGTCAAGAAGTAGGTTTATACCTTCCTCATTTAGAATGCCATATGGGCTGGAAGTCGGAAGAGTATGAATTTCCAAGTCAATCCCTGATAGTTCTCTTTTCTTGGCCAGTTTCCTAATCTTTATCCAGTCCTTGACCTTCCCTTTTAGCCTTTTAAGCCTCAAAACAAGACAAGACATGTCATCATGCACATATGTGGGCATCCTCGAAGTCCAACTTTCCTCCACTAGCTGTGTGAATCCGTCTTCCATGAGCCAGGCCCGGTTGAACTTAAAGGGATAGTTATGTGCAGAGGGCAAGGCATTCCATTCCAAGCAAATAGGATAGTGATCCAAAACTTATAAGGGAAGAGCCCACACTCTATGCCTAGTGAGGCAAGGCATGAGAGATTCTAATGGTAAAAATATGTCAAGTCTTTTGTTGACTCCCTCTTCACCAACCCTTCCATTCCTCCAAGTTGGCCCCGCACAAGAAGGATCCAGGTAGATCATGTTAGAGTCTTTTATGAGTTGAGTGAATTAGGGAGCCAAAGGATCCATATGAGCCTTTTTACCCCAAATTGCTTCATCATTAAGGGTAAAATTTAGGTCACCATCCAATATCAGATTTGGTAAATAAAAAATAGCTCCAGCCACCACATTGTTCCGAAAGGGGACTCTGTTATGATACGGGCCATAACAGTTTAGAATAGAAAAAATAGTAGAAGAGCCTCGAAACTTCACCTTTACTAGGATACCCGCAGAGGTCTCGAAATCTTTGCAGTGGGTAGAAAGAGGATTCCACCCGGTTAAAAGTCCTCCCGAGAAACCCGATGAGTCTAGAGCACAAAATTCCCACCCAGCCAAAAGTTTAAAGAAAGCTAGTAGTGCAGGATAATGATTGCACATGGTCTCTTTGGAGCAGTACCATGTCCTGAGCAATTGAAAGAAAAAGAGAGTGAAGGGTTTTTTGTTTGGCTAACCCTCCAAAGCCACGCATGTTTAAGAATAAGATCTTCATTAGTGGCCACTTTCTGGGGGTGACGCTACTCTAAGCACCTGGGAAGGAGAGGTTGCAGGACCAAGGGGAGAAGCCCTTGTTGCATTTTTTTTCTGACAAAAAGTGGAGTGAAAGGAGGGGGTCCTGAGCCTTCCACGGGTTTAGAGGTGGGTTTTTTCTTTGGTTTCCTGATGGTTACATTTTTGAAGCGAATGGATTCTAATGGTAGGGTTGACAGAGACAAAGGAGATTTTTCTGTTAAAAATAAAAGAGATTTCATAAGAGCTGGGTCAGTGAAAGTCAGGGAAGATCGAGAGCTATTAGGAGGTTGAGTGGGTGGGACTGAGTCCCCAGGACAAGCAAGAGGAGGGAAATCATCAGGATTGAAGATCAGAGAGGTAATCTCAGCATCCCTAAAAGGAGAACCCCCCCGAATAGGTAAGTGAGGATGTTCAATAGAGTCTTCAAATGGAAGATGTTGCTTTTGAATAATCTGAGGAGATACCAAGGTAGGAGCACAAGACGGAGGGGCGACCATGGCGACACAAGTTTCCACATCCTGAATATATAGAAGCTCCCCTCCCGTTAAATATTCATAATTGGTAGGAGAATGAGAGTTGTACATACCTTCCGGAGGGCACGAAGAGAAAGCATGTGTTGGATGGGGACTTGGCGAAGAAGAACGGTCAGGTAGAGAAACTACTCCAAAATTGTTTGAGGGGTTGTCATCGTGCAGGAGGTCAAGACAAGTGTGATGAAAGTGTCATACTTCATGACACCAATTACACTTGAATGGGATATTCAAGTAGTCCCACCTTTGACAGATGTATGGGTTGACCCTTCGTTACGTTGGATGTATGGGTTGACCTGACTGAGCATTGGCCCTTCGTCCAAGATAAATGACATGGAATCCATGCTTAAGCCTTGGGTGGTTTTTGTTGATGTATTTGTAACTTTGGAATGTATTCACTTGTATATTTTATATATTGTATTTCATTGGTCCCTGATGTTCCTATTGGGAGAATAATTAATGTAATCAAGTCATGTAAAGTCATAGAGATTAACCCTCCCTTTTAAGTCGGGGGCAAAGTCCCCACAGTTGAGGGGCACTAGGGTTATTAGACTCTCCTAGAGAAGTCAACCCTAGTAAGTAATTGTCAAGTTGGAAACTAGTATAAATAGAGAGTGAGGCTCTCTATTTGAGACACACACTCACCCAGCTATAGCGCATAGGTGAGAGAAGAGGAGCTTGCATAAGTGGGAGAGAACAGTTGTTGGAGATCATCTTTCTATCTTTAGGTTTTACTACTGCCATTGGTGCTCGTTTTATCTCTGAGGAAGTTGCGGGGTTTTCTCCTTCATGTTTTCCCTGAGGAAAAATCTTTGTGTCTATTGTCTCTTGTGATTGATTTATGTGCATGTTATTCTCCCAGATAAGATCCTAAGATCATATTGTCTAAATGATAAAAATCTAACATGGCATCAGAGCTAACTTGAGAAGAAGACACTGTGCAGCTGAAGAAGCTAGGGCTTCTTACTTTTTGGGTCTCTCTCCATAGATCATCAACAAAAAGAAGCTAGGATAATTCTCCATTGAAGGGCGCATCTTTCTGTCAAAGCAAAATTTGATTCCGGGCATTTTTAGTTTTTGACCCGTCACTGCCGCGGGAAATTAGGGCTTTTCACAGAAGAAGAATTTTTTGAGTGAGCCCAGCATAGGATTTCTCTCCTCCTCAAAATCGAAATTTAGAGACCAAGATTGAAATTTTGGTTGGGTAAAACTCTGGGAAAGTCAAATTTAACCCCGGACCAGGAAAAACCCTAAAATACTAAAACTAGTAGTTTTGGTACATTCGCTCTATATCGAGATTAGAGAAGTCCAAAAGCCAAAATTTTTACAGACCAAAGAAAATTTTGTGTTGAACACTGTGTAAAAATTTCAGCCTTAGATTCGCTATATTCTGGAAGATATGATTCCTCTAAATTAGGGTTCCAGCCTCTCCTAAGATTCATCCCTAAACAGGACACCTAGGGAGAATTGTTATATCTCGGGCTACGAAGGTCCAAATGAAATTTCACAAGATGTTCCATATAGGGAACAGACTGTACTTTCTGTGGTAAAAGTTTCAGGCCCTGATGATGAAACAATGACACGTGGTAGTCTGTATAAGTTTGCTATGATGAACAACCCTGGAAGAAGTTACCTTGGGAAAACCCTCATAAGTCCCAATTGGTGAAACCAATTCTACTCAAACCTATGGTGTTGGAAATAGGATAGACGAGGCCACCTCAGTACAAAATTTTAGACACAAGGGAGCAGTAGTTTCAGAGATACTGCAGAAATCATATCAGACATTCCTGTAGAAGAAATTAAAGAAAACTAGGGCAACATATATGTTGCAATTCTGATCACAGTTTTAGGAAAATGAATATGCTGCTTAGCTCACTTTTAGGAGGCACACATTTCTATCCAATTAGATATGAAAGATTCCAAGTTTTGAAAATTAGGGTTTCTCTGACAAACCCTAGATCGGCTAGATTCGGAACCAGGACGACCACCTCAAACTGGTAAGATCTAATCTTTTGCTATTTACATTTGAACTTCTCATTTCAAAATGACCTATCACACCAGATTTATGACAAGCTTAGTGAAGCTGAAAACTTCCGAGCATGGAACCATAGGATTTCACTGGTTCTTGAAGAAAATGAATTGGACACCTACATAAGTGGAGAGGTTCCAATTCCAAAGGGAGATGAGGCTAAAGCCTTACACAAGAATAACTTGGTCAAGGCCAAGAAGATCATTGCTGATTCAATCAAGGATCACCTTATACTACATGTGTCTTCTCTAAAGACACCTAAAGAGATGTTTGATTCCTTGACCAAGCTATTTTAAGGGAAGAACATAAATTGGAAGATG
Organism: Pseudotsuga menziesii; assembly: GCA_001517045.1. Taxonomy (NCBI): domain Eukaryota; kingdom Viridiplantae; phylum Streptophyta; class Pinopsida; order Pinales; family Pinaceae; genus Pseudotsuga; species Pseudotsuga menziesii. Next base: position 152,486 of record LPNX010170112.1, read on the forward strand.
AATTTGAGAAACCAGTTGAAGAATGTAAATATCCAGAATGTAGAGACCATACAGTCATACTTTACAAGGGTCTCTCAAATCAAAGAACAACTTGAAGCAGTGGATGAAGAAGTAGAGAATGCAAAAATTGTGATAACCACCTTGAATGGCCTCCCAAGATCATGGGATCCATTCATTCAAGGAATGTGCGCCAGAAGGAAGTGATTACCTTCAGCAGACTTTGGGAGCACAATCTCAATGATGTCATGGCAGAGATGGAAGGCATCTAGAAAGTTTCCGTGAGATATGGATGAATGTTGTATTGGCTAAAATAGTTGCATGACTATATATTTATGCATAAGAATGTGCCATTATGAATATGCATTAGGAAATGTTTCTAACCATACAACTAATGCATTTGACTTGTAGGAAAGATCGTGTACAATCGCCTACAAGAAAAGAAGGACGAGACTTGTTCCGAAGAACAAGTGACAACAGTTCGAGAAATAATACAAGATGAAGAATAATATGATGATACTTTCAAAGAAAGAAAGAGGTCTCATTCATGGTGCAGTTATGTGACACTGTTGAGCGACATCATTGATGCAGAACCTTCCAGCTATGAAGAAATAGCCAAGAAGAAAGGGAAGGAGTGCACCAGTTCAAGAAGAATGATGTCTAGGATGCGGTATCGAGACCTGAAGGGTGTTTTGTAGTATATTCCATATGGATATGCAAGGTCCATCATGCAGTAGATGACAACATCGTGGGATACAAGGGAAGATTTGTAGCATGAGGCCTCTCACAAAAAGAAGGCATAGACTACGAATAGATATTTGCAGCCACTGGAAGTTAAGAAACTTGACAGGAAGACTCATGTGTGCAAATTAAAGAAGGCCTTGTACGAGCTCATAAGACACCCATGGGACAACACATACATAAGGAGCTTGAAGATCACATAGAGCAATGAAGATCTTAACCTTTGCTACAAGGTTGAAGATGAAATCCTATAGAGGATTACAATCTAACAGATGGGTACGAGAAGAACTTTTGAAAAGGTTCAAGATAGAGGATCTTGGTATCCAGTGACCCTAGATGGATACATAGAATATTAGTAGCAGAGGAAGCTACTTGTCACTCCAGTACATAATGTTCAATACATAGAGTACGAAAGGCAGTGGGAGAATGATGCTCCACTTCAGAGAGAGTGACTGCAGAAGATCCCAAGGTTCGACATGGTACGATAGGATGGACAGATTACTGATGGCTCTAGGCTTTACTAAGAGTAAAGCAGACTCCAACCATTGCTCCAAGGTTGAAGGCAAAAGACCAGTGATGCTCCTGTTATATGTCGATGACTTATTCTTGATAGAAAACGTGGAACTCATTAAAGTTGCAAGAAGGAGACTTGCTGCTGAGTTTGAGATGAAAGACCTTGGGTTAATGCATTATTTTCTAGGTCTAGAGGTATGGTAGAACTCAGAAGGAATATTTCTTAATCAGGGAAAGTATGCAGTATAAATTTTGAAAAGATTTGATATGTTGAAATGTAAAGCCATGGCCACACCCATGGATACCAACCTGAAGTTGTTGGCTGATGAATCATCAGAATTAGTGGATGTGACTCAATATAGACAGATTATTGGGTTGTTGATGTATCTAACAAATACCAGACCAGACATGTGTTTTGTTGTGAACACCTTGATTCAATATCTAGTTCAACCTAGACATGTTCACCTGGTAGCTGCAAAACATGTGATGAGATATCTGCAAGGAACTATAGACTTTGGTCTATACTATGACAAAAACCATGACTACATATTGTATGGATATACATATGTAGATTGGGTTGGAAGTGTCTTAGACAAAAAAAGCACATAAGGTGGATGTTATTGTCTAGGATCTGCTATGATTTCATGACTTAGCAGGAAACATTCCAATGTTGCTCTTAGCACGGTTGAAGCAGAATACATGTTAGGTCTATTTAACCTGGAGTTGGATACCACAGTGATTCTATGTGATAACCAGAGTTGTATGAAGATGACAGAGAACCCAGTGTTCCCTGATAAATCAAAGCACATAGAAATCTGGTATTTCTACATTCAAGATATGATACAGAAGGGAGCCATAAAGCTCCAGTATGTGAGTACCAATGAACAAGTTGTTGATGTGTTGACAAAGCCTTTGTCTCGAATAAAGTTTGAATACTTTCGAGACAAGCTTGGTGTTGTTCGAAAAGACCTTCCCCGAAAGGGTGAGCAGTGATATTGCAGTGGAATTGTATCATCCCTGAACACTTGTCCTAAAGTGATCCGTAGACTTCTGTCTCTGAGAAAGAAGTGGGATTGTATCATCCCTGGACACTTGTCCTAAAGTGATCCGTAGACTTCTGTCTCCGAGAAAGAAGTGGGATTGTATCATCCCTAGACACTTGTCCTAAGGTGATCCGTAGACTTATGTCTCTGAGAAATAAGCAGGATTGCATCATCCTTGGACCTAAGTCCTAAAGTGATAGGGAGTGATTATCCCGTAATAGTATCTGGAGACTTCAGTCTTCAAGAATGTTGTAGGATTGCATCATCCTTGGACCTAAGTCCTAAAGTGATAGGGAGTGATTATCCCGTAATAGTATCTAGAGACTTCTGTCTTCCAGAATGTGGTAGGATTGCATCATCCTTGGACCTAAGTCCTAAAGTGATAGGGAGTGATTATCCCGTAATAGTATTCAGAGACTTTGGTCTTTGAGAATGTGGTAGGATTGTATCATCCCTGGACTTAAGTCCTAAAGTGATCTGTAGACTTTAGTCGTCGCATTGTGGATTTCAGGTTGTTGATGATGATGATGATGTTGTTGATCGAAAGATGAAAGTATTGTTGATGATGTTGTTCAAAGTATTGTTGATGATGATGATGATGATCGAAAGGTCAAAGTATCATTGATGATGATGTTGCTGATTGAAAAATACTAAAATGCTGATGATGATGTTGTCGACCAAACGATCAAAGTGTTGTTGCTGCTGAAATTGAAGATGAAGACTATATGTCAAAGATGATGAAAAAGATTCCAATTATTTATAGATGTATCGCCCTGATGATGTTGAAGATGCTTTGATGAAGACCTAAATGGAGGATAGGCCTACAACCAACATGAAAAAGGGTTGGCTCTGTAGAACTTCCTGTGACAAGAAGAATTGAGAGATAACACCATTTGTTCGAGATAGCGGAAGAAATGATGATCCAACTTTGATGATGATCCAGTGATGATGATCCAATGATGATCTAGCTTTGAGGATGATCCATCTTTGATGAATGATCCAATGACGAAGACTTGTGCCAATGAATTGTGTCAAGAGAATACCTTCCAAGTAAGAGGGAGTGTTGATGTATTTGTAACTTCAGAATGTATTCACTTGTATATTTTATATATTGTATTTCATTGGTCCCCGATGTTCCTATTGGGAGAATCATTAATGTAATCAAATCATGTAAAGTCATATAGATTAACCCTCCCTTTTAAGTCGGGGACAAAGTCCCCATAGTTGAGGGGCACTAGGGTTATTAGACTCTGTTAGAGAAGTCAACCCTCGTAAGTAATTGTTAAGTCAGAAACTAGTATAAATAGAGAGTGAGCCTCTCTATTTGAGACACACTCACCCAGCTATAACGCATTGGTGAGAGAAGAGGAGCTCACACAAGTGAGAGAGAGAGAACATCTATTGGAGATCATCTTTCTGTCTTTGGGTTTTACTGCTGCCATTGGTGGTCATTCTATCTCTGAGGAAGTTGTAGGGTTTTCTCCTTTATGGTTTCCTCGACAAAAAATATTTGTGTCTATTGTCTCTTGTGATTAATTGTTGTGCATGTTATTCTCTCAGATAAGATCCTAAGATCATATTGTCTAAATGATAAAAATCTAACAATTTTGGCTATATTTTAAAGCAATTTTAGGAAGACTTTCTCTCCTGTGTTATTTATTGTTTTCTTGTGCATTAGGTACCTAGTAATACTATACTTTCAATGGGGGAAGGGCCACTTATATGGGGATAATAGCATAGGGTGTATTGTTTTTAATTTTAAGATTATAAGTTATCAAACACTACTAAATTTGTTCAATCTTTCTCGAATATTCTCTAGAGATGTTGCAACTATTGGAGGAATTTTTACTTATGAGATTGGCGTCATAATTGTAATTTTATAATTGTGACATGTTATTTAAGAGCTGGTTGGACTTCAGAGATTCTCTCCAACATATTCTCCTAGTTTGATGTGTAGTTGAGATATTATTGGAATAAGTTAAATTTGTTAACAAACAAGTTCATTGTTGCAATTGTGTTCATAAATTCTTGTTGATGATGTTGACGGCCTATGGCTATACCTTATTGAACTAATGTTGTGCTTATGAGATCAAGTGTTGTGTGCAAATGATTTTTTAATGAACTAGATTTGCATGTTAAGGAATCATATTTGCACATAACAGATTCAAGGAAGAGGCGGTGCTTGAATTATGGGTTTAGCTATCTGTCAGCAACTCTCCACACAGGTGACAGAAGATCAAATCTGGAGAGATCTTGACATGGACAACGTTTCAAAGCGATTTTCTAATTGTTGNGTTTTAGCTATCTGTCAGCAACTCTCCACACAGGTGACAGAAGATCAAATCTGGAGAGATCTTGACATGGACAACGTTTCAAAGCGATTTTCTAATTGTTGTATAACGAAAGTCCATCTATTATAGCCGCGCAACTTACGTGGTCAATCTATGTATCCATGGCAGACATAGTCAAATTTTTCAGAGGGGGAGCTTTCCCATATGTTCTTAAGTTGTTTGTGCATTATTCGAGGTGTTCAAAGACATATTGAAAAGATCCGGGTGATGGTGTACCTATTAAGTTTTAGTAGAAGATATTTTAGGTATGTATTAGCATATAATTTATTTTGAATTTAGTGCAAGTGTGTTAAACTTATTCGTGAAATAAATAATGATGAATCTTCGAAATAATAGGCAAAGTGAAATTGTATATTTGAATCCAAAGGGGGAATTGAATAGGTTTACCTTAGTATGTTGTCCAGGTAGTTTGGGAGGCATGGATTTGGGGATGGGTCCCTTACTAATTGTCAAAGATGAGAGTGGTTTCCTAGTGAGGTTACCCGACGTAGTGTGGTCTAGTAATTGAATTTGGAGATCCTTGATTCTAGAGTTCAAGAGTGGAACTCGGGAATCCAATACTGAGGCAACTTGATGGAGTTGTGGCCTACAAGATGGTGCGTAACAAAAATTTAGACAAGTACTCGTTAAGAGGGAGTGTTGGAGTAACTCATACTTGTGAGATTTTGTCATAATTGTAATTTGCTAATTTTGAGATATTGTTGTTAGAATTTTGACTTACAAGCAATTATGTTAGACTTTCATTCATTTAACATGTCACGTCATAATAATTGAATGCTACTGATCACTGAAAGAAATCCATTCAATAGTAGACACAAAGACAAAGATTTATCCTGGGAAAACCCTCTCATAGGAAAAACCCAGCAGAAGTTCTCAATATAGATTAGTCAACCAAGTACAATGTCACAGTGTTAATAAGAAGCTTAGAGCTCTCTTACAGAAAGATAGAGTAACTTTAGACAAACAATAGATCAAGACACAGATGTCTTCCAAGTCTTCTACAATCCAAAATGTTCGGGTACACAGGGTACTCCCAAAAGACCGAACACCTTGAGCAACCGCTTCACATAAATAGATCACAGATCAACACACCGATGTTTGTCACGTGGTTAAAACCCTCGAGAAGGAAACAGTCTACAGCCCTAGCCAAATAGATAATTGGATCAATTTATTATGCAAAAGAAAGAAAGTTACATATGAGCTTCTCATAATCGATCAACTAGCCAAGGACCCTCCATGCTCTTTAAATAGAGATCGTGGACCAATCGGGTGTTAAGCCACAGATCAATGGTAGGTATGATCTAAGAGAAGTTGAATCATCGAATCACTTTATGTCTAGAGCATATCGTGACCGTCGGATTAAAATATTTACAAATGCTTACTAATGCATACTAAAGAAACACACTTTACCTAACGGATATATTACACAAGTTGATCTTAACTAACTCCTAAGTGTCTAAATATCCTAACACAAAAGAGTCTTATTATTAGTTGGAGTGAACCTCTTCCTTGAACTTGCTTGTTGTGTGTGCATGTACAAATGAGGAGGGAGACCCCTCTATTTCTACTTGTTTTCTTGGTGACTTTTCCTCATGGACTCGACTTGTCTTTTTTTGTGAGGATAAAATACAATATCATTTTATTTCTTGAGCTGACATTACATGTTTTACAAATACAATATAACATTGTTCTTTTTATGATTTTACATGATAAAATATAATACAATAAGAATATCATCAAAAGCTACATCTTAATTCAACAGTGGTTGAAAACCTAGTTGGAGTTGAGAGAATCTCTCCAACTTACTCTCCTAGTTTGGTGTGTAGTTGAGATATTATTGGAATAAGTTAGTTATGATAACAACCAAGTGCACTTTATATATTGGAGTCACAATGCATTGCAATAGTCAAGTTACTCAATAGAATTTAGAGTGTGAAAAGTATGCGTATTGAATCATCTCTCGTATCTCATTTTTCTGAGAGCAACCCTAAACTTCACAACCATACAGGAGAATGGGAGTGGCAAGAGTCCCAAAGAGGACTTTTTTTATTCCACATCACAAGGTTTTTTTTTTTTTGCAATTGTTTTCAACACCAAAATAAGCTTTCTACCATCCATTAATCATTTTCTCAATGTTGTAATTCCACTTGAGCATGTGATGGATATCAATTCCAAGATATTTGTATGAAGTTACTTTCTCCAAGTTGTTATTGTCATAAAAAAAACAATGTAAGTGATCTTATTGGATTTTATTATCACAACTTTCCATTTATTATTATTAACAATCATACCCATATTGAGCAAAAATTCTTGAGAATTATTAATTACTTATTAATATCAAAGGGACACCTTGCGATAAGATCAATATCATCAGCCTAAAGAATAAGGATGATGACTATTCCCACTAAAGTCGTGCCAATACAACCTACTTCTACTTGTTATTTTTTCTTAAGATCTGATTAGATTATCTAGGATCTTTATCTGAAAGAATAATAAGTACAACAAGATGCATAAGATATAAAAGACACATGAGACACAAAGATCTTCACCGGGGAAACCATAAAGGAGAAAACTCTGCAAACTTCTTTGGAATAGTAAAATGATCAAAAGAAGTAATAAGAAGTATTTAGTAGCTATCTATCTCTCCTCCTCTGATTGTCTCTCTCTCTCATGCGAACTTGAGAGTGTGAGTTGTGTGTATAAATGAGGGAGACAACCTCCCTATTTATACCCTTTCAAGTCATTGACCAAACATAATATTCAAGCCTACATGTCATCTCGCATGGGACCCACCTCTCCTAGAGAGACTACAAGTACATATTACATGATGTTACAATGGGGAATATTGCCCTGGCTTACAATGGAGGTTGTACCTCAAGGTCTAGACACAATTTATACATCCCATAAGGGGTAACACACATCCCCAATGGGGGTACAACAACATACAATGATAATATACATCAGAATATATTCTGAAGTTACAAATACATCAACACTCCCTCTTAACTAGGAAGGTATTCTCTCTCTACACAGTCATCAACACATCTGGTCAGGTCTTCATCACATCATCATCATCACGGAGTCATAGCGTCTTCATCATATTCTTATAATTTGATCATCGTACCATACTATCTATCATCAAAAGTTTCTACAGATCCATCCCTTTTTCATGTTGGATGTAGGCCTAGTCCTCTGCCAGGTCTTCACCACATCTCAAGCAAGCCTTCACGTAGAATTTGTCTAGGATCTTCTTCACATTGCCACAACAATATCCTACCTCTTCTACCTTCGTCTTGTCATATCCAGATCATCTCTTTTGTCCTGTGTTTGTGCCAGAAATTGTTTCCAAGGCCAAAGAAACAAGCCAACACAATCTCAAATAAAACAAACTAAGTTTAGGGTTTCTGATGTATTTTCTTGGTTATAAACTTTGGGGAAGGACAGGGAATACACTCATGAGCAAAGTAATAACTGAATCATAAACAAAAGAAGACAAAGATGCATAATATATTCAACAAGATCCAACAGAACACAGTATTGAAGTTCATTCATAAAAGACAAGCATCACCAGCATATAAACATAAACCAGTAATGAATATATCAATTAAGCAACTAAACAAGCTAAACAATGAAGCGAACACAGAACTGAAGGGTGAAAAGTGTCATATATCTCATAATTTTATCATCAAATGCATACAAGAGTTTTGATACTTAACTCATGAACAAGTCTGAACTCATGAACAAGTTTGCAGACCTCCTAATGCTATCCCAAAAATCAAACCCTCTCAATGACCTTCTAATCTCTCTAAATAGTGTTTTTTACAAAATCAGTTAGGGGTCAAAAACCCTAACTGTCTTTCATCCACTCGATGAGGTAAAGTAGAAAGTACAATATTACAAAACATGATTTTTCTAAAAATAGTAAACACTAACTAATATGTTTCTGAAAAAGATAACAAATAACTGAAATGAACAAGTGACTCATAGCTCTTTTGTTGCCTCAGCTAGCAGAGCAATGCCATCTAATGCTTGAGCTTTCCTCTTAGCTTTCTTCTGCTCCTGCTCCATGTCAGCTATCCTTTTGGTGAGCTCTTCATTTCTCTGCTGCAAGTCCTTGACTGTATTCTCCAACTTTGTACAATGCAAATCAGTGGTTCTTTTTTCTTTTGAGAACCTCTTTAGATACTGTTGTCAGCTCATGACAATGGTCATTGACATCCTGAAGATCTTCTTTAAGCTTTCTGTTGCCCATCATCAGCCCCTCATTGACCTCTTGCATATGTTTCATCTGTTGTTTGTATTGCTTAATAACTTTCTGCAAGTTTTCTTTATCTATGTCAACTGACCTTCCTGTCATGATCTCTTGTTCAAAACTGGGGGTCTCAGGTATGTCTGCATCCTTATTTAACAGGTCTGGAATATTAGAGTCTTTCAGAATACCTGCTTGCCTAAGTATAAGTTCATCTTCATCTTCCCATTCTTGATCTTCAACAGGAGGTATTTCAGCTTTTTCTTTTTGCTGCTGCTTTATCAGTTCATTTCTTATTTCAAGAAATATGGTAAACAATTCAGACTCGGGCTGCCCGGTTTTTCTCTTTCTTTTAATGTTTATTTTACCAATATCTGGCTCTTCATTTGAGGAAGTATCAGTCAAGACAGTCTCTTGTTTGGAATTCAATTTTGGATTGAGCAACCTCTTCATATTCCATCTTAGCTTATTTGTTGGCCTGGTTTTGGGCCTCCAATATGGGGTTACAGTCCTTTTCTTCTTCTTATTAGGTTTGCCTGCTTTGATTTCTGAAGTGAAGAATTCTCTACAGGTTTCAGCATTGACTTCTGCTTTAGCAATTGGTTGCTCTTCTTCCAATAAATATCCCTCATCATCAGACAAAATTGTGATGAGACTTCTCTGTTTCGTTTGAACCTCATCTTCAAGCATAGCAACCTTTTCTACAACAGCAACTTTAATTTCCTTGGAAACTGTTGTTGGTGTCAACTGCTGCCTAGGCTGCAATTCCTCTTCTGAAAACAATGAATACCTGCCTATAGTGCCAACTGAAAACACTTTGAGTTTACTGTCAACCTCCATATGCTCTACTGCCTTCTCAACCTTGACATCCTCCTTGTCTCCAGGCTTAGCTTTCTGACCTAATTTTCTCATCATTACCTTCCCTTTGTTTGTTTACCTCTTAGGCTGCTGCTCTTCTTGTTTGATTTGAAAAACTAACCAGAAAAGAAAAAAAGTCCCAAGTTTTACCTTCATGCTGCAAAGCAGTGCTAATAATGAACTTAATTAGCCCATGATGAAAGATGGACTGAGAAGAATGGTCCATATGCTCTTTGACCCTGCTAGCCATTTTCTGCAAGCTTTTGAATAAGAAGAATGGAAGGTTCATCTTGGACACCCCCACCATATGTTGCAAAAATATGAAGTGATATTTAAATACATAAGCATACCTGCCCTCGCAAGTAATATAACTCTGCAAAATTCTGATTGGTTCAACCCATTCCTTTCTGAAATTTTGAATAAGGATGCCCTTACTCCAGACTGGGGTGACATTTGGCAATAGGTATCTCTAAGGATCAAAGGTAAAGGGCAATTTCTTAAACCATAGTTCACCTTCATTCTTAATCCCTGTTGATTCTGCAATCAGCTCCACTGTCAGCCTGGACTTAAGAGTGTCAAGGTCACCATGTCATCTTTAAAGCACTGACTAAACTTACAAGAAACTTGAGCATTATACCCATCTATCTTCTTGAAAAAGTCCATCCAACCAGCCTGTTGGAATAATTCAACACACCCAGGGAGTTTTTCAATCCAACCTACATCAGTAGGTTCTGCTCTATTCACCTTACCACTCTTACCACTCTTACCCATTTTTTCTTCAAAAACTGGAAACTGTATGACTTTAGGGTTCAGTAGATGATCTAGGAACTGATTTTCTGCTTCTCGAGCCTCTTAAGTTTCAATGAACAACTCCCTACAACCTTCTTGACTGATTTATTTGTTTTTAGAAGCAAAATAAATCTCCCCACCAGGTGGAATGATTTAGATCACCAAGGATTCAATGTTCTTCATTAGGCCTGTGAGTGAAATTTAAACATCAGTAAGACTGTCATGAAAACAACTGACCACTGACCATCTCCAAAATGCATAATAAACCACAGTGTCTGAATGCTTTAGGTCATAGGCTGCTCAAACTCCTCATTGCACTGTTAAGGAAACTAGGTATCATGTACATTATTCATTCAAATATGAGACTCTCCTTGAACTGTGAAAAGGGAACCTTGTGTTGAAAAGACAAGGATGACAATCTCCTACTCTGTTCATCTTTTGTTTTAATTTTGACTTCAAAATCGAACTGATCAGCTTTTTATGATGCAGTAAAAATTAGGTCTTCAGGCTATCTAGGTCTTCATATTGTTTTAAATATCCAGTTCCTTCATCACATGTTACACCAGCAGCAGTCTTAAGTTTAAACATCGTAACATGCATAGTTTCTTGTCTCACCGAACCTTCCAACTTTGACAAGATTATATTTACTTGAAAAACTGATATTTTTCAATATTTGCTCACCCAGACTCCTACTCCTCATTTCTCCTCGACAGGTATGTTGATAAGAGCATATATTAATGTTTAGTTTAAAAAACTTTTGCTAAAACGGGCTTCAGCAGAAAAAAACCCAAATTAACAGGCATTTCTGGGTGACCGCGTAATACCTCTTTAATGTTCCATTATAGTTGCTTTAAACCAGACTTCGAGCTGTTTAATGGTTGAACAAGTGTCCTCCTATGCTTGATTGAATGACAGGTGTCAGAATAAAGAAGCCCTAATCTCCGGGTGACCTCCAAAAACCTCAATCGAGCTCTAAAACATCATTTACGAGCTTTTGGCCTAAAACACCGGTGCACTATAAGTTTTCAGCTTCAAAATAGAGATATGGATTAACTGTCTTCTCAACAAAGTCGGTTTAAACGACCAACTGTCACACTGAACTACATTCGGAGCAATGATGACCACGATTTTCCTCATGACCTGAAACCGCCTGTTCTTATGACAATTCCTGAGTTCACACGTAGCAAACACCTCACTGCATGTGATTAGTCACTCACCATTTGAAATCACGCCAAAATTTTGCTGAAAAACCAGAAAAATTGATAGTCGCGATATTCTTGTAGCGCGCCTTTGTTAATTTCGGGCCCCAGCGCTACAAGAATAATATTAATGTTATTTTATCGCTGTTTTACAACTTTTAGGCATTTTGCATGAAGTTTAAAAGCTGTTTGAGTAATGACTATGCTCAGCATATGATTTATGAATCCATCATTTGATATAATGACTTAAAAAACCCCTTCAAAATGTAAAAGATCAAAAAATAAAGCAAAAATATAAAGGCCAAATTCAAAATTTCACCTAACAACCAAAAGTTCTCCTAAAAGAAGCAAATAATGAAACTTAAAACAAAATATTAACTTGAAATAAAATGCAAATCAAACAAAATTTGAGGAAACAAATCACTAACTTAACATCAGGCTCCAGCTGCGGGATGAAGTCCTCCCTGCGAGGCTTCAAGAACCTGTAGACCAGTGGCTTCTGTTTGCTATCTTATCTATCTGATTGCAAAACTTCCATTGGGGTATGGAGTCTTATTATGCTTCACTCACACCGGTATGTACAATGACAAGTGAAAATGCTCTTATAAACTGTAGAAATGCTTGAGGAATCACCCATTAACAGGGTTGGACAACTCCTCACCTTCCAATGACTGCAAGATAAAAGTATTATTTTCCAGAACTTTTGACACTAAGAAAGGGCACAACCAAAGATTGTCAAACTTACCATGTTTACCCTTTTGCTCCTTTCTTGCATCCCACCTTAGAACCATATCAGCAACTAAAAAAGTATTTTCTTTGCTGTTTTTGTCAAATCTGCTTTTTATCTTGGCTCTGTACAACTATGCCTTTTCATCCACCTTTTCCCTGTTTTGCTGTAACTCTATCATCTCAAAAATTCTCCTCTGCATATCATCTGGCTCCTCTTGGGCATTCTGGAGAAATTTCATCACTGGGATCCCCAAATGAACAAGGAAAACTGCCTCTGTACCATATACTAACTGATAGGGAGAAGTTCCAATTGCTTGTTTCACTGTGATCCTATCAGCCCACAATGCATATTTCAGCATTGAATCCCATGATCTTTTGTTATGCTTCAGTAGCTTCTTAATGCTTTGAATGATATTCTTATTAGAGGATTCAGCCAAGCCATTACCCTGGGGGTAATAAGGAGTGGAGTGCTTCAACAAAATACCGTTCTTTTCACAAAATGCTATCATTGCTTTGGACTTGAAGGCCTTAGCATTATCTGTGACTAACTTCTGAGGACAGCCAAACTTGCTCAGGATATTTTCTTCAATGAAATCCATGATTACCTTGTTAGTGGCATTCCTTGCAGGAATGGATTCCACCCATTTAGTAAAAAAATCTGTTGCTATCAGAATCTAGTGGTGCTGTCCTGAAGATGCTGGATTAATTTCTCCAATAAAATCCAGACCCCGTTGCTGGAAAGGAGCATTGACTGCAATGGGCTTCAAAGGCAAAGACAACAATTTCTGTTTTCCAGCAAACTTCTGACAAGGGACACAGGCCCTTACCTGCTGATAAACATCTGCAAACAGGGTGGGCCATTAGTATCCAGCTCTCAAAATTTTGTATGCTGTTGTCTTCCAGTATTTGTTCCCTCCACAAGCACCCTCATGAGAGTCAGAAATCACTCCTTCAATCTCAGATTTGTCCAAACATCTGAGCAGAATACCACCTGGGCCCTTCTAGAATAGTTGTTCTTCCATCAAACAGTACTTAGTAGCTTTAAGCCTTAAAGATCTAGCAACCTTCCTATCCAAATGCTCAGGACATTGTAAAAACAAAGAGAAATACACTATGTCTGCATACCAGGTAGATGCTGAATAAAAATCCATGATCTTCTCTTTTTTCGGTGCTGCTTGATCTTCTTCTTGAGTTATTTCTTCAGCCATAACATACAATCCCAGAGCCTGACAATTTGATTCAGCCAGCAGCTTGGCTAAACCCTGTCCTTTCACAAGCTTAGTAGGTATGATCTCCACATCATACTCCATAATCTTTGCAATCCATTTGCCTCTCTTCCCTTCACTATCAGGCTTTGTTAAGACATCTTTCACAGTAGCATTTGGAACAAATGAAATGACTTTTGAATGTAGGACATAAATTCTGAAAAATTTCAAAGCCTTTACCAGAGCATAAGCCTGTTTCTCCAATATACTATTCTTCAGCTCAGAATCTCTGAGAGTCTTGCTGAAGAAGGCAATAGGCTGTTCCAATCCTTCTTTATTCTTATGAAGTAAGACAGCTGCAATTGTGTCTTCTGATGCAAATGAGAAAGTAAGGAATTCTTTAGTAAAATCAGGGCTTACCAATACAGGTGCTTCAGTAAGAGCTACCTTGATTTTCTCTAATGCAGCCTTTGCCTCAGAAGTCCATCTGACTTCTTAATCCTTTTTTAGCATGGCTGTGATCTGTTTAATGGTTTCAGCAAAGTTGGGAATAAACCACCGCAGAAAATTAATTTTGCCAATGAATGATTGCACATCCTTTTTACTCCTAGGTAAACTAATCTTCAGTATAGCTTTCACTCTTTTCGGATCTATTCTGATGCCATCAGCAGACACCAAGTGACCAAGTAGTTTACCTTCTTGCACAACAAAATGTGACTTCTTGGGATTTAGAGAAAGGCCAAATTTTCTGCATTTTAGGAAGGTCTGCCTCAAATGCTTCAAATGCTCATCATCTGACTGCGAGAAAACAATAATATCATCCAAATAAATAACCACAAACTTATCTTTTTCTCCCACAAAGGCAATATCCATTGCTTTCTGAAAGGTTGCTCTAGCATTCATCAAGCCAAAAGGCATCTTGTCATACATGAATGTCCCCCAGGGAGTTGTAAAGGCTATCTTCTCCTTATCATCAGGGTGCATTGCAATCTGATTGTACCCTGAGAAACCATCCACCATAGAGATCCTTTGTGCTCCAACCACTTGTTGCAACACCTGTTCAATCTTAAGAAGAGGATAGTTGTCTTTTAATGAAGATCTGTTCAGGTTTCTAAAATCAACACATAATCTGTCTCTCCATTCTTTTTTCTGATAGGGACCAAGTTAGCCACCCAGGAAGAATACCTGAGAGGCACTATTATCTTTGCATCCAACAGCTTCTTCACTTCTTTTTCAATTACGGGAAACAAAGCTGGATTGATCCTTCTTAGTTTCTGACGAAAAGGTTTAACATTTGGCTTTAAGGGGACCTTGTGTTGTATGATTCCTGTATCATATGTTCTTAGTTCCTCATAAGACCATGCAAAAACATCTACATGCTCTTTTAATAGCTTGAGATATCTATTTCTTTGTTCAGCTGTCAATGATTTAGAAATTTTGACCATTCTAGGATGTTCAGCTGAACCAATATTGCAGTCTATCACATTCTCTTCTGAAGACTGAAAAACAAGCTTTGAGGGCGTATCATTCTTTGTAAATATTCTTTCCAGAGGTACCAAACCTTTGGGAATGAAGTTACTCTTCAATTCAATGATCTTATGACCTGCTATCTCTTCTGCGGCAATTTCATCAGCTATTCTTCTTCATCATCCTCCTCCTGATCAATTAAGGAATTTGAAAACTCATCTGTAAGTTCAATGAACCTTTTAATCTCAGTATCATCCTCAAACACTCTCCACTGTTTTACATTATCAGGTACAGAAGGTCTGTACCTTATTTCAATTGGATATTTCAACTGAGTGGTTTTAGGGATTCTGAAGTGTGTGGCAGCTAAAGCTAATGTATCTGCTGTCTAATTATAATCCCTTGGAATGTAAGTAATATTAAAAACTACAAAATAGTTTTCAAGCATGTCCCATACCTCATTCCGACAAAGCTTCAACAAACCCTGCTTCACTTGATAGTTGCTCTTAACCTGCTGAACAACTAGTTCGGAGTCGCCAAATGTAGCAATCTGCTGAATGCCCAAATATTTTGCAGCTTTTAATCCCAGCAGTAAAGCCTCATACTCAGCAGTATTGTTTGTAGTAACAAATTCCAACTTGTACATGAGCCTCACTGTTTCACCTCCAGAAGATTTGAGAAGAACTCCAGCTCCAGCACCCTCTTTGCATGAGGATCCATCAAAATACAATTTCCACAGTGCATCTTCTTCCTGTCTGCTGTGTTTTGTTGGCTGTCCCTTTTCCACTTGTAATAGACCAGCAGAATTATCCTCGTCACTGAAATGTAGCATGCACGTACCAAGGTCTCTATCAACAGAGTACATTGGGTGATTTGTGGGATTTTTATCATCTATCACTATGTAAGCAAACTGCAGCTCTCTGTACAACCTTCTATTTTCTCCACCAAACACAGGAATGGTGGCATATGAAAGGTCCATTTGTAAGGTTCCCCCAACCTTTTTAGCCCATGACCTAGATAGAAGTAAACCAAATTTCGGTGTTATATCAGCTACCACAACATCCATTATCACACTTTTCATGGGCAAGTGAGCTAGGCTAACAACCATGTCCTTTATTACTCCAAGACACTTCACTGCTCGGGAATCAAAGGCATATAGGTCATGGTAAGGTTTAGTGATACTCAGGCCCAAAGATTCCATAACAGCCTTTGGCATCAAATTGTGGGATGCTCCGGAATCTAAAAGGCAATTGTGAATCATTTGCTCATGGACTGTCAAGGTGACATAGAAAGGAGGGGAAGCACCAGCCTCATTTTCAGTTTTTTCAGCTAGGGCTGATCCAATAAAGATTCTAGGGTTCTCTTCCTGCAGATTAACTGTGTCTGAAACAGGCTGATTACTTGCTGAATTCATCACTTTCAAGACTGTTTGTTTATATGAAGGATTCTTTATTAACTCAGTTAAAGGAACAAGAATCTTCAACTTCCCTAATTCAATCTCCAAACTGAAATTCTGAACAGATTTGTTTGCCTCTTCCACCTCTGGAGTCTTCCTTGATTTTTCTGCAACTTGTCTTTTTTCTAGCACAGGATCAACTGTTTGTTTAGCAGGGACAATTTCAACAGGGACAGCTGCTTTCTTCTTTGGGGCTTGCACCACCTGCTTTGGGCCTGATCTGAGATTTAAAGTCTTCTTGGGTCCATTCTGATGAACAACAGCAGTTACAACAGTCTTTTCTAAATCCAAGTCATCCTCAGCTTCAAACATGTCAGCATCATTATATTCTGCATTTAGAAACTCTTCTTCAGTAACAAAACCTCCAGAGAATCCATCTCCAAAATGGTTCATATCCTGATCAGTCTCAGTCTCTTCAAAAAGCAGTTGTTCATCAACTTCTTCTTCATCAGCTACATTGTTCTAAAGAGGTGGGGGCACTCTCTGATCTTCATTTTCTCTCCTCTCTCGCTAGATATCATTGTTCCTGCGCTCTCTTGGTATGAATCTAGGAGCAAATTGCCTTTTGAACTAATTCTGGTTATTTGGATTTCGTTAAGCTTCTGGAGCAGGTTTGCCAGAATTCTTTTCAAGCTCTAATTTATTCAATTTTGCAGTAAGAATCTTTACCAGCTTGGCCATTTCATCAATCTTGGCTTCAGCAGAATGAGGAGCGGAACTTCCTGAAGTTGCTTCCTTCTTTCCCTTTTTATCATAAAGCTGCTGGGATGTTTCTTTCTTAAGTCTGTTTGAAGCCAATAAATTGGACTCAACCTCCAATGCTGCATCTTACATGTTCAGCAAGGTGACAGGTCTCCTTTCTCTCAATAATAGAGAAAATTCATGGTCAAAGGCATTGGCATAGGTGAGTTTAGCTGATGTTTCAGTAGGCTTAATTTCTGCTGGAATCCTACTATACATTTTGTTAAACCTTTTGGAAAAATCTGCAATAGTCTCCTCTTTCTTTCTTCTGAGAACGCCAAACTTAGTTATATAGTAGGTATGATCTTTTGTGTCTCCCCATTTCCTCATGAAGAGATCTCGGAGCTCTTCAATTATATTGATTGAGTTGGCAGGCAACTCTCTGAACCATTTCCTTACATCCCCATCAAGGCTCTGAACAAATACCCTCATCCATACATCTTTGATCTCAATGTTTTGATTGTCAGCATAACTGAGGAAAGCCTCCCAATGTTCCTCAGCAGTGGTTTCTCCCTGTCCATTGAACCTGGGCATATACTTCTGGTAATCACCTCCAGGCAATGCATGTAAAGGCTGAGGTAAGACTAATGGTGCATACTTGGCTGCAACCATATGGTCCATCATGTCTATGGGAGGGTTTTGGGCTGCCATTTTTGGACTGACTGGTTTTAAAGATGAAGAAGCTTGACTGTAATTTGATTTGAAAGAGCTTTTACCTAATTTCAACTGAAAAAGAGGTATTTTACTAGGAGAGGCAGCTTTGGATTTTCTAAAGGATTGAGGATTAATAAAGATTTGAAAAGAGCTATCAGGTATAGTAGGCTTAATCCAAGGTGAGGTTTCAGCTGAATGTAATGAAGCACCCAACTGGTCAGGGTCACACAAGGCTGGTAAAGATTGAGACCTTCTGAGCTTTCTTGTTGTTTTCAATATTTGTTCAGGGTCTGAAACCCCTGAATGTAATGGTGAAGTAGGTCTGCTCCTCGTTCCCACTCCTCTAGAAGCCACTATGACAACTTTGGTGAAAAATAGCCCTCAAAAAGTGCTGGTTTAAGTCCACCTCTTAAACCAGAAAACTGATAAGTATCCCAGGGAAAATATGCTTTCAACTTCGTCCCCGGAAATGGCGCCAAAATGTTTGTGCCAGAAATTGTTTCCAAGGCCAAAGAAACAAGCCAACACAATCTCAAATAAAACTCAATAAAACAAACTAGGGTTAGGGTTTCTAATGTATTTTCTTGGTTATAAACTTTGGGGAAGGACAGGGAATACACTCATGAGCAAATTAATAACTAAATCATAAACAAAAGAAGACAAAGATGCATAATATATTCAACAAGATCCAACAGAACACAGTATTGAAGTTCATTCATAAAAGACAAGCATCACCAGCATATAAACATAAGCCAGTAATGAATATATCAATTAAGCAACTAAACAAGCTGAACAATGAAGCGAACACAGAATTGAAGGGTGAAAAGTGTCATATATCTCATAATTTTATCATCAAATGCATACAAGAGTTTTGATACTTAACTCATGAACAAGTTTGCAGACCTCCTGAAGCTATCCCAAAAATCGAACCCTCTCAATGACCTTCTAATCTATCTAAATAGTGTTTTTTACAAAATCAGTCAGGGGTCAAAAACCCTAACTGTCTTTCATCCACTCGATGAGGTAAAGTAGAAAGTACAATATTACAAAACATGATTTTTCTAAAAATAGTAAACACTAACTAATATGTTTCTGAAAAAGATAACAAATAACTAAAATGAACAAGTGAGTCATAGCTCTTTTGCTGCCTCAGCTAGCAGAGCAATGCCATCTAATGCTTGAGCTTTCCTCTTAGCTTTCTTCTGCTCCTGCTCCATGTCAGCTATCCTTTTGGTGAGCTCTTCATTTCTCTGCTGCAAGTCCTTGACTGTATTCTCCAACTTTGTACAATGCAAATCAGTGGTTCTTTTTCTTTTGAGAACCTCTTTAGATACTGTTGTCAGCTCATGACAATGGTCATTGACATCTTCAAGATCTTCTTTAAGCTTTCTGTTGGCCATCATCAGCCCCTCATTGACCTCTTGCATATGTTTCATCTATTGTTTGTACTGCTTAATAACTTTCTGCAAGTTTTCTTTATCTATGTTAACTGACCTTCCTGTCATGATCTCTTGTTCAAAACTGGGGGTCTCAGGTATGTCTGCATCCTTATTTAACAGGTCTAGAATATTAGAGTCTTTCATAATACCTGCTTGCCTAAGTATAAGTTCATCTTCATCTTCCCATTCTTGATCTTCAACAGGAGGTATTTCAGCTTTTTCTTTTTGCTGCTGCTTTATCAGTTCATTTCTTATTTCAAGAAATATGGTAAACAATTCAGACTCGGGCTGCCCTATTTTTCTCTTGCTTTTAATGTTTATTTTACCAATTTTTGGCTCTTCATTTGAGGAAGTATCAGTCAAGACAGTCTCTTGTTTGGAATTCAATTTTGGATTGAGCAACCTCTTCATATTCCATCTTAGCTTATTTGTTGGCCTGGTTTTGGGCCTCCAATATGGGGTTACAGTCCTTTTCTTCTTCTTATTAGGTTTGCCTGCTTTGATTTCTGAAGTGAAGAATTCTCTACAGGTTTCAGCATTGACTTCTGCTTTAGCAATTGGTTGCTCTTCTTCCAATAAATATCCCTCATCATCAGACAAAATGGTGATGGGACTTCTCTGTTTCGTTTGAACCTCATCTTCGGGCATAGCAACCTTTTCTACAACAGCAACTTTAATTTCCTTGGAAACTGCTGTTGGTGTCAACTGCTACCTAGGATGCAATTCCTCTTCTGAAAACAATGAATACCTGCCCGTAGTGCCAACTGAAAACACTTTGAGTTTACTGTCAACCTCCACATGCTCTGCTGCCTTCTCAACCTTGACATCCTCCTTGTCTTCAGGCTTAGCTTTCTGACCTAATTTGCTCATCATTACCTTCCCTTTGTTTGTTTGCCTCTTAGGCTGCTGCTCTTCTTGTTTGACCTGAAAACCTGACCAGAAAAGAAAAAAGTCCCAAGTTTTACCTTCATGCTGCAAAGCAGTGCTAATAGTCAACTTAATTAGCCCATGATGAAAGATGGACTGAGAAGAATGGTCCATATGCTCTTTGACCCTGCTAGCCATTTTCTGCAAGCTTTTGAATAAGAAGAATGGAAGGTTCATCTTGGACACCCCCACCATATGTTGCAGAAATCTGAAGTGATACTTAAATACATAAGCATACCTGCCCTCGCAAGTAATATAACTCTGCAAAATTCTGATTGGTTCAACCCATTCCTTTCTGAAATTTCGAATAAGGATGCCCTTACTCCAGTCTGGGGTGACATTTGGCAATAGGTATCTCTGAGGATCAAAGGTAAAGGGCAATTTCTTAAACCATAGTTCACCTTCATTCTTAATCCCTGTTGATTCTGCAATCAGCTCCACTGTCAGCCTGAACTTAAGAGTATCAAAGGTCACCATGTCATCTTTAAAGCACTGAGCAAACTTACAGGAAACTTGAGCATTATACCCATCTATCTTCTTGAAAAAGTCCATCCAACCAGCCTATTGGAATAGTTCAACACACCCAGGGAGTTTTTCAATCCAACCTACATCAGTAGGTTCTGCTCTATTGACCTTACCACTCTTACCACTCTTACCCATTTTTTCTTCAAAAACTGGAAACTGTATGACTTTAGGGTTCAGTAGATGATCTAGGAATTGATTTTCTGCTTGTCGAGCCTCTTAAGTTTCAATGAACAACTCCCTACAACCTTCTTGATTGGTTTATTTGTTTTCAGAAGTAAAATAAATCTCCCCACAAGGTGGAATGATTTAGATCACCAAGGATTCAATGTTCTTCATTAGGCCCGTGAGTGAAATTTAAACATCAGTAAGACTGTCATGAAAACAACTGACCACTGACCATCTCCAAAATGCATAATAAACCACAGTGTCTGAATGCTTTAGGTCATAGGCTGCTCAAACTCCTCAGCACTGTTAAGGAAACTATGTATCATGTACATTAGTCATTCAAATATGAGACTCTCCTTGAACTGTGAAAAGGGAACCTTGTGTTGAAAAGACAAGGATGACAATCTCCTACTCTGTTCATCTTTTGTTTCAATTTTGACTTCAAAACCGAACTGATCAGCTTTTTATGATGCAGTAAAAATTAGGTCTTTAGGCTATCTAGGTCTTCATATTGTTTTAAATATCCAGTTCCTTCATCACATGTTACACCAGCAGCAGTCTTAAGTTTAAACATCGTAACATGCATAGTTTCTTGTCTCACCGAACCTTCCAACTTTGACAAGATTATATTTACTTGAAAAACTGATATTTTTCAATATTTGCTCACCCAGACTCCTACTCCTCATTTCTCCTCGACAGGTATGTTGATAAGAGCATATATTAATGTTTAGTTTAAAAAACTTTTGCTAAAACGGGCTTCAACAGAAAAACCCCAAATTAACAGGCATTTCTAGGTGACCGCGGAATACCTCTTTAATGTTCCATTATAGTTGCTTTAAACCAGACTTCGAGCTGTTTAATGGCTAAACAAGTGTCCTCCTGTGCTTGATTGAATTACAAGAAACAGAATAAAGAAGCCCTAATCTCTGGGTGACCTCCAAAAACCTCAACCGAGCTCTAAAACATCATTTAGGAGCTTTTGGCCTAAAACACCGGTGCACTATAAGTTTTCAGCTTCAAAATAGAGATATGGATTAATTGTCTTCTCAACAAAGTCGGTTTAAACGACCAACTGTCGTGCTGAACTGCATTCGAAGCAATGATGACCACGATTTTCCTCATGACCTGAAACCACCTGTTCTTATGACAATTCCTGAGTTCACACGTAGCAAACACCTCACTGCATGTGATTAGTCACTCACCATTTGAAATCACGCCAAAATTTTGCTGAAAAACCGGAAAAATTGATAGTCACGATATTCTTGTAGCGCGCCTTTGTTAATTTCGGGCCCCAGCGCTACAAGAATAATATTAATGCTATTTTATCGCTGTTTTACAACTTTTAGGCATTTTGCATGAAGTTTAAAAGCTATTTGAGTAATGACTATGCTCAGCATATGATTTATGAATCCATCATTTGATATAATGACTTAAAAAACCCCTTCAAAATGTAAAAGATCAAAAAATAAAGCAAAAATATAAAGGCCAAATTCAAAATTTCACCTAACAACCAAAAATTCTCCTAAAAGAAGCAAATAATCAAACTTAAAACAAAAGATTAACTTGAAATAATATGCAAATGAAACAAAATTTGAGGAAACAAATCACTGACTTAACATCCTGCACAAGACAAAACAACAAACAACCAAAGCATCTATGGTCGAATCACGTTCTATTAAAAGAACCACCTAGGTGCACCTCTTGTGCTTCATGACCTTATCATATCAACATGGGAACTTCATATATTTCATATATATGTTAGGACTAATTACGACCCAACAACCTATTACACTAGGACCTTTTTACGTTCTTCTGGTCAACCTCAAGGGATTACATCTGAACAACCTGTGTCTAGGATATTTTATGTTCATACTACCTTCGGGACATATTACGTCTGAGTAACCTGCATACCACACCAGGGATCAATATTTACACTCAAACAACCCACGGGGCATATTACATCTGAATAACCTGCATACCACACCAAGGCTCAGTATTTACATTCAGATAACCCATCACAGGATTGATTACATCCGAGCAACCTGCTACATTGTGATTTTTTCCTGCTCGAACAACCTGTCTCACTTCCCATGTGAGATAATATGATTTGTAACATATCAAAGGATAACCTGCGAGCTTCACCAGGGTGTTATATCCAAGGATAATCTACATGACTGATTACATATGATCAACCTACAAACTTTGTCACGATGTTACGCTCAGACAATCCGTCTTTCTAGCTATGCTAGAACACATCACTCCCTCTTTCAAGGAATCTTGATCTGGATCACACCAAGTCTTTTTCTGAAGTACTCGAACTTCACTCTCGCAAAAGGCTTGGTCAACACATTAGCTATCTGCTCCTTTGTTGCACCATATCCATGATATAGTGGAACTTGATCTCGATGTGCTTCGTCTTGTCATGGAACACTGGGTTTTTCGTCAACTTCATGCAACTTTGATTGTTGCAGAAGATGCAAGTCACATCCAATTGGAGATCAAATAAGTCAGACAATAGCTTTCATAGCCACACCGCCTCACAACTAGTCGAGCAAGCGGCAACATACTTTTCCTTGGTTGTACTCAACGCTACACATGATTGCTTCCTATTGAAACAAGAGATCATGCCAGATCCCAAACTAAAGCAACAACTTGAGGTTCTCTTCCTATCAGCGGTGCTACCTGCTCAGTCTGAATCAACATAACCATGTAGGTTAATCTTCTAATTCGCAACGTATTTGAGCCCATAATCCACTATACCTTTTAGGTCATGAGAACATGCTTTACTGCTATCAAGTGAACTTGTCTTGGATCCGTCAGGAACTGGCTTAGGGTGTTCACTACAAAGCATATGTCTAGTCTTGTATTCGTCAGATACATCAATGAGCCAATCATCTGATAATACATTGTGGCATCAACCTTCTCGGATGAAGCATCACTCAGAAGCTTCAAGTTAGATTCCATGAGTGTGGCCATAGCCTTCCAGTCCAACATTCTGAATCTCTTCATAATCTCCATTGTATACTTCCCTTACCCAAGGAAGATTCCATCTGCAATCTGCCACACCTCCATGCCCAAGAAGTAGTGCATCGTAACTGGTTCTTTCATCTCAAACTTTGTAGCAAGCCTCCTTCTTGCATCTATAATGAGTTCTGCATTGCCTATTAGAAACAAGTCATCGACATATAGCAGGAGTATCACTAGTCTTCCATCTTCCACTTTGAAGTAGAGACTAGAATCTGCTTTACTCTTGGTAAATCCGAAGCTCGTCAAGAAGCTATCCATCCTATCATACCATGTCCTCGGTGCTTGTTTAAATCCATACAATGCCTTCTTTAATTTGCACACATGGGTCTTCCTCTTCATGTGTCTCGAATCCCAGTGATTTTTCCACGTACACTTCCTCCTCGACTACACCGTTCAAGAAAGCTGTCTTGACATCCATCTAGTGTACTTTCCATTTCATAATTGCTTCCAAAGCAAGTATGGTCTTTATGGAAGTGTACCTACCCACGGGTGCAAATGTCTCTTCATAGTCTATTCCTTCTTTCTGTGAGAAGACTAGTGCTACAAACCTTGCCTTGTATTTCTCCATGCTACCATCTCCAACATGCTTGATCTTGTAGACCCACTTCGAAGTCACGACAGATTTCTTCTCCGGTCTCGAAACAACCTCCCAGACATCGTTCTTCATGATTGACTAATATTCTTCGATTATCGCATCCTTCCATTCTTTCTTTTTTGTAACTTCTTCATAGGTGGAAGGTTATTTATCAAGGATGTCACATAGTATGGCCACATAGCTATTGTAGGGTTTCCCCCTCTTTCTCTCTTTATGTATTCCTTCTCGAGCGCCATACCTTTCAGCTTCTCGTAAGAACTCGTGTTCCCATGCTGGTTTCCCCTTGTGGGAGTCCTTCTCAAGGAATGTCTCTACCGGCTCTTGTGGTTCTGTCATGTTGTGATATTAAGGGTCTTTTAGAATTGTTTCTCCAATTTCCATGTCTCGGAATCTCGTCTCCTTAGGTTCCTCAACTTCCTAGATAGGAGTCCTCCTGGATCTAAAGTATGCCAATTCTTCATCAAAGGTTACATCTCTACTGATGTCGATCTTCTTGAATCCTGGGAAGTATATTTGGTAGGCCTTTGATGTATCAATAAATCCTACGAATATACCCTTCCTCTCAGAAGGATCGATCTTGCTCCTTTTCTCCTTTGGGACATGTATGTACACCGGGAAACCAAATATTCTCAAATGGCTGACCTCAAGTTTCACTCCTAAGAAATCCTCTTTAGGAGTCTTGTTGTCAAGTACTCGACGAGGAGTACGGTTTTGTACATACACAGTTGTTCTTGCTGCCTCTGCCCAAAGGTGCATAGGAAGATACTGGTCAAGCAACAATGCTTTTGCTTCTCCCATTATGGTTTGGTTCTTTTGTTCCGTGACCCCATTCTGATGAGGATTGTATAGTGCTCAACTCCCTCTTAATCCCAGATTCTATGCAGAGTTTTTTGAATTCTTTCGAAGTGAACTCGCCACCATTATCTGACCGTAGAATCTTAATCTTCCTATCTGTATGGCTCTCGACCAAGGATTTATATTCCTTGAACTTGCTGAAAACTTCACTTTTCTCTTTCAAGAAATATATCCAAGTCTTGTGTGAGAAATCATCTATAAAGGAAACATAGTACACATACCCATTAAATGAGCTAGAAGACATGGGTCCACATACATCCGAGTGCACTATCTCCAATATTCCTTTAGCCTTTCTCTCACTGTTGGTAAATGTCTTCTTTTCATTCTGCCTTTTGCACATCCTTTGCAAATGCCTTAAAGATTTGCTTGGATCCCTAGCAATCCTGAGACTGCTTTGCTTGCCATCAATAGTGCTTTGTAGTGCACATGTGCAAGCCTTCTATGCCACAATTCATTTGGTTCAATCGACACATGAACTAATGCTTGTTCAGGTTGTCCCTTCAACTTGTACAAGCCTCTGTCTTCTTCTCCACTTACTGTTGCATCCTCTATTGTCTTTCATCTGGGCCACATCAGAACTTGGCCATCGACAAATGCAACCCTAATTCCCTTTGCATCTAGTGCAGATATGGAGAGAAGATTCTTCTTCAATACTGGAATATACATCACATCCTTCATCTTTAAGGATTTCTTGGAGTCAAGCTTGTATGAAGCTTCGCCACTCCCTTTTATGGGGTATTGATAATCATACCTAAGTTTCACCTTGTGAGGTGACTCATGTTTAGACATATGAATGATTCCAATCACCATTCTGTAAGTGCTGCAGTTAGCACATACTCTTCGTCCCAATCATCCTTCTCTTGTTTGAATCTTTTGTTTGTTGGTTCATCATCTTCGAAAATATGAGCATGGTGTCTCTTTTTCTGGATGGGACAATCTCTTGCCAAGTGTCCCTTTTCATCACAAGTATAACATCAAACATTTCAAAGATCTCTTTTGGTTTTCTTCGATTTCTTGTCATTCTTCTTGTTGTGGTGAAAGTTCTCCTTCTTCTCCTTCTTCTTCAAGTTCTTTCTAGTGTAGCCTACGAGAGCTTGATCGCCAGTTTCTCCCATCTTTTCTTCTCTAGTCACAAGTATAGCTTCTTATTGTGCACATTTTTCTTGAAGTTTGCTGAAGGATATCATCTTCCTTCTTGCACAAATCCCTTGAATGAATGAGTCTGATGATCTAGGGAGACCATTCAGGGTAGTCATTACAATTTCTCCTTCTTCGACATTCTCTTTAACTGCTTCAAGTTGTTCTTTGATTTGAGCAACCCTTGTGAAGTAAGGCTGTATAGACTTGGAGTTCTGTATATTCACATTCTTCAGCTGGTTCCTCAAAGTCATCTTCCGATTTATGTTATTTCCTTCGAACACCTTTGTCAAAGAATCATATACTTCCTTCGGTGTCTTGAATGTAGACACATGGGGGATGAGGTGATCCTTGATAGAATCTACAATGATTCTCTTAGCCTTAGCCATGCTTCTCTTATAAGTAGCCTTAGCCTCATCTCCCTTTGGTTCTGGAATATCTCCAGAAATAAATTGATCCAAGTCGTTTTCTTCAAGGATCAGGGAGATCCCGTACTTCCATGCCCAGAAGTTATCAGCCCCTCCAAGCTTGTCCTCAAGCCGAGTTGGCGAGTCATCTTTTCAAACTGAGAACCTCAAATGGTAATAGTAAATATTTGCATCTTACCGATTTGAGGTGTCCGACAAGGTTCCAGAGCTGGTTGACATAGGGTTTGTTAGAGAAACCCTAATTTTCCAAACTTAGAGTTTGAGAAATTGGTTTGGACAAAAAGATACGCCTCCTTGAG
The DNA here is from genome assembly GCA_001517045.1 of Pseudotsuga menziesii. Lineage (NCBI taxonomy): Eukaryota > Viridiplantae > Streptophyta > Pinopsida > Pinales > Pinaceae > Pseudotsuga > Pseudotsuga menziesii. Next base: position 179,872 of record LPNX010170112.1, read on the forward strand.
ACGAGTTGCTCAGCTAGGTCACTTTCTGAAAATTGAGGTGGGAAGCCTTCGATACTTGATGCCCTAGTTCCTCCCGACACTAGTGACAGGGTAAAAAATGAAATTTCTATGATTCAGAAACTGTCTCCACCAAAAGATGCGCCCCACTGAGGCAAGTTAGCCTAGCCCTTTTTAATTGATGATCTGTGAAGAGAACACCTTCAACTAGGAAGCCCTGGTTCCCGCAGTTACACAATGCCTTCTTTCAGAGAGGCTCATATACCATGTTAGTTTTTCTTAAGATCTGATTAGATTATCTATGATCTTTATCTTAAAGAATAACAAGTACAACAAGATGCATCAGATAGAAAAGATACACGGGACATAAAGATTTTCACTAGGGAAACCATAAAGGAGAAAACCCCACAAACTTCTTCAGAATAGTAAGATGATCAAAAGCAGTAATAAGAAGTATTCAGCAGCTATATATCTCTCCTCCTCTGACTATTTCTCTATCTCATGTGAACTTGAGAGTGTGAATTATGTGTATAAATGAGGGAGAGTGCCTCCCTATTTAAAGCATTTCGAGTCACTGACCAAACATAAGACTAGAGCCTACATGTCATCTCACATGGGGCCCACTTCTCCTAGAGAGACTACAAGTACATATTACATGATGTTACACTGGGGACTATTTCCCCGACTTACAATGGAGGTTGTACCTCAAGGTCTAGACACAATTTGGACATCCCGTAAAGGGGTAACACACATCCCCAATGGGGGTACAACAACATACAATGATAATATACACCATAATATCTTCCAAAGTTACAAATACATCAACACTACTAAACAACCTTCTAACTTATCGATGTACATGCCAAAAAGGGTAGGGGAGAAGGAACAACCTTGCTTAATTCCCATATTACAATTAATATCTTATGACCAACCCTTAGTTTTCTTAAACTTGGCAATGACATTCTAGTACAACTTTATTGCAACGACTCTCAACTCAAAAGGAACCTTTAGCTCTTCTAATGTATTCCACGAGTTATTTCTAGGCACGATATCAAAGGTTTTTCTAAAGTCTACAAAGCAACAAAATAAATTATATTTATTATTTCAACATTCCTCCGCAATGATCTTGAGAGTAATGAGGTCTTCTATGGTTACATGATACATTTTAAAATAGACTTGGCTTTTAGCCTTTCTACCTTGACTTTCTAGTCATTTGTTTATATTATTTTCCATAATAATACCATATAACTTACTAAAAGAGGTCTAATAAATCCACATACTTAGATATATTTATTTGTTTGTTGAAAAGAAATTTAAACTTTTAAAAAATAAATCAATACAATAATTTGATAAAAAAAATGTTAAAAAGTAAATTTTATAATATATTAATTTGGAAGGTAATACAAATTTGTTTATATATATATATTGGAGATTCCAATAATAAATCATTAATTCAATAAAAAAAACATTATTTTTAGTTTTTAAAAATTCATTTTTAATAACAATAAAAAAAATATTTAAGTAAAGATTCCGTAGCAATATTTCAAAGTGTTTCTTTCACATGCCTTACAAAAATGTCATCCTTATTGTAATATACCTAAATAGTATATTACTACTATTATTAATTAATTAACAATTAGGATAAATGCCAAAGGTCGCCTCTTTTCAAGGTTAGACCATTCATATGTTAGCTTCCATGAATAATGTAAGCCCGTTAATGTAATAAATCATCATTCAATAATAAATAAATATATATTATTAATTATGTTAATAATATAAGGATGATACCTTACAAGTGGTATCAGAGCTTTGGTTCAATATCTGCTCCTCGTTCATCTTGGCGTTCACCTTCTTTGCCTCTTCTTTCACTGCACATTCTCATCTTCCACTCCATTTTCCAGTTACTTTCGTGTGCTTCCCAACTGCACACCCATCTTCAATGATCCATATCACTATCTTGCCACTGCTCATCCTCCCTTCCATCCATTTCCATTCTAGCGGCTCACATCCTTCCACTCCTTCCACCTGCACACCCTTCCGTGTGCTTTCCGTTGCTGAAGTTATAGAAGAATACAATGATGAAAATAAAAGTGTTAAAGATGACCTTAATCATGATAACGTAGAAGAACGACACTGAGAGGATGGTGCGACAAATGATGAGATGAACATTCTATTAGTAGTCACAACTCAAGATGTTCTAGAATTTCAAAATGTTCCCATAGAACAAATAAAGACAAGCTTGTCAAACAAGGATGTAAGTACATTATTAGTAGTTGCCACTACAGATAAGAAAACCATATCAAAGTATGCCGAAATATAAAAAATCTACATCAAAATAGAAGGTCTAAAGAACACCATCGGATTAGAAGCTCAGAAGAATACTCATATAGTTGTTATGTGTCCATCTACAAAATCATATGCAAGAAAATATTTGAATGGAAATGCGACCAAATATTTCAAGAACTACTAAACTGTGGCACCATTATTCGTGGCAAGAATTCCAGTTGCAACACGCTCATAAGAAGATTCGTGGACGAATCTTCTCAGAGCATAATGACTTGTAATATACCTAAATAGTATATTACTATTATTATCAATTAATTAACAATTAGGTTAAATGTCAAAGGTCACCTCTTTTCAAGGTCCAACCATTCATATGTTAGCTTCCATATATGACGTAAGTTCATTAATGTAATAAATCATCATTCAATAATAAATAAATATATACTATCAATTATGATAATAATGTAAGGATGATACCTTACACTTATGAAATCAATATACTTAGAATCCCTGTATCTTGGAATTGTTTTTATGATATGAATACCCTCTGTCTCTACATAAAACCATGCTTTGAATTGCCTTTTGTAACTTAAAAAAGTTGAATTGTGAGATTGTTTGCCAAATAACCAGTTTTAAGACACATAGTGCAACATATCAGAGTTACTTATAATAGACATATAGGAAAGCATGTAAAATGGGTGCTCTCGAGTACGACCATTTAAGAGGGTTTTTTTTACAAAATGTCAAAATAGCATACAACCACAAATAGTGAATCATAACACTAAACAATTTAGTTGTATTCCATTAAATCAAACCTAATGCAAGCGGCAGACCATCTTTAACATTCTTCAATGGGTAGCCCCACCCCTCATTCTACGACTCTAGGATAAAATCTTCCTAACAATCATTTTTTGTTGTTGTTTTTTATCGTTGAAATTGAAATTTAGTAGCTTGTAATGGTCATGTTGGAAAACTTTGTAGTCAAACATGGTGGCACTTCCTCCTTTCCCTCATAACCAACCAACTAAGTGCCTTGGTCACCTCTCACTTCATTGAGATTGACAACAACACACATAAGGGGTTAGGGAAACTTTTCAAGTCTCTTTGTTCATTGTGGGGCATTGGAAGATGCCCCTTTCTCATATTATGGGAATTGGCACATATATGCTACATCTAACTCAATCTTTTTGTCTTACATAATAATTTACATGAAAAAATGACATACACTAAAATAATGTCAATTCATTGAAATTTTTTGTTAATGGGCGATGATCAAAGATAATGTTATTCCTATTTTTCTAAAGCATAAGCCATGGAGATCCAATTTTAATGAGCTACTGCTCAAAGTTAAAATTTCATGACTCGGGGAAGCCCATCTCCTAATCACTAGAGCGATTAAACAAGTGTCACGAGTTTCGAATTTTCGGTTTCCTATTTAGAATTAATTTACATGTCATTTCCGTGGTAAACTAAACTGGGTAGGAAAAACAAATTCGTTTGTTGTAAGAAAATTTTAAAATTTTTAAAACAAATTAGTACATTAGAAAATTTTGAATTTTTTAACAGATTAGTACACTACTTTGGTAAGAAAAAACAAAATTATTAAAAATAAATTAGAATATTAGTTAGAGGTATAAAGTTTCGTCATAATCCAAGTTTGGTGTGTTTTAAAAAAACATATGCAAATATTTTGTCTTAGTCTTTTTTAAAAGCATTTCTTTTAATTAATGATAAAAACAAAATTATGTCAAAAGTACCAAAAACTTTTTCTAGCGAGCAATAGTCCACAATGCACATTTCATAAGTCTTACAAATGTTCTTTACGATGTTTAGTATGCCTAAAAGTTTTGTGTTGGAATTGTTTCTATGACATAAATACCTCGGTATACAAAAAAAATAACCCACATTTATTGAGAGATGTGGCCAAGAACAACATATAAGCTCCAATATATAATGATCCTTATGCTAATAGGGGTTTTCATAAGGAAGTGGTGTCTCCTATTAACAAATAATTAATTGGTGAAGTACCCCTTGTACATGCCTTATTAAAATATCTCTTATCAAATATTTGGAAATGCCCTTTAGGGGATATTTTTGCAAAATACCATAATGGCATAAAAACACAAATAATAGAGTCATAATACAAACAATTAAATTGCATTCCACTCAATCAAACCTAGTGCAAGTAGTAGACCACACCTCTCATTCTATGATTCTAGGATAAGAGCTTCCAAGCAATCATTTTTTGGCTGTCTTTCTATCGTCGAGATGGCAAGTTAATATCTTATCTTGTAATGGTCATATTGGAGGTCTTTGTAGCCAAATGTGGTGGCACTTTCTCCTTTCCCTCATAGCCCAAGCAACTTAGTGCCTTGGTCACCCCTCATTTCATTGAGATTGAGAAGAACACATAAAAGGGGTTAGGGAAGCTTCTCGGGTCTTTGTTCATTGTGCAAGATGCCCCTCCCTAATATTCTAGGAGTTGGCACATATGTGTCTCATCTAACTCGATATTTTGTACTTACACAATAATCTATACGAAGAAATGGCATACAACAAAACATTATCAACACATCAAAAAGCTTGTTACCGAGCCATGATTAAACACAATGTTATTCCTCTTTCTTCAAAGCATAATCCGTGGAACTCCAATTCTAATAAATACCGTACATAGTTAATTCCATAATTAAATTCCATGACTTGGGGAATCCTATCTCCTAATGAGGTGAATTTTCAAAAGTGAGGAGTGGGGAGAGCATAGTGACAATTTTTTGAGAGACTTTGCCAAGCAAACTTAGCAAATCGAAAGAACCATAAGAGATGCTTGACTTTCTCAAACCCACTACACAAAGGCACAAGGATTTGGCAATGCCAAAGTGAAGAAGATAATGACCTTGAATAAGGTTTCCTAAGATGTGTATCCATGCGAAGAAGGCTTTCTTGCACTCTGTATAACTTTTGTATAGTATTGGCTTGAAACAACAATGTGGTTTATTTCATCTCAAGTCCCCTAGCTTATTGAGTCAAGAGTTAAGCATAGGTTGTTGTATAACCATTGATGGTTGTCAAAAAGTTTATATTCTTTAAAAGCATTACACTAATTGAACCAAACCCATGCGAGTATATTTTTTTTGTAAGTAAGAATTTCATAGATTAATATAAATTGCAGAGTACATAGATCAGAGCTTTGACTGTTTTGCCCAAAAATCCCCTCCCCCGAAGGAGAAAAAAGGGAGACCCATCATGAGTAGCAGACTTGTCCTTAGAACTAATATAAAGATCCCCATAATCATAAGTATTAACTATCATCCAAAAAAACCCTCTCTAGGAAGGAGAAAACAGGGTTAGACCAAGATTCCAAGACTTAGAGATAAAAATCCAAAGGACTAGATCAACTAAGAAATCAAGCGCCTGAACACTAACTAGTTGAACTAAGACATATTTTTGTGTATGGAACTTGTTTTCCAAAAGCTGCATCTTGAGGAGTCTTGGAGGTAGAGCCAAACTAATCACTAGTATCGTTGAGCTTTGGGAAGAATGGCATTCCCTTCTACTTGGCCATAGTGTCAATATTCATGTGGATAAGACGGGTATCTTGAAACAACTCCTTCCAGAATTCGACAAGTATGTCATCTCCACGCTCCTTTTCCTCTCTCTCCAGTAAAACATGACCAAGGAGACCCTTCATAATCTAATACAACGAGACCGATTTTTCATATAGGGAGTGTCTGGTCTTGATGGAGCTAAGGTTCTAAATCCAAGCTTCCAGTATTGAGAATTTATAAGTTGGCTTGGAATTGTCTAGTTCTTGCCACATAACTTCTTATTTACGATAAATTTACTCATGGATTGCTTAAGGGATGGTGTCTTTATACATCCAGGCTACTTGGGCACCCCTTATTTGTTCCCTATTTGCACATGGTCTGCTGGCCTTTTTGTGACCGGGGTCATATCCTTCCTGTGCCATTCAGCCGAGAATGTTCCTCGGAGAAGGGGATCGAGAGCAAGGAATGGAGTCAAAATGGAGAGAAGTAAATAGCAAGCGAAGGAAATGAGGGAAAACAATGGATTGAATACTGACTACCAGTATGGCCTATGTAAATATATGAGAGTGATTCCCCATCCACGTATCTCTCCACTATAAATGATGAAGAATGAATGCAGTGAGATCGACCATAATCTGAAACCTCTTTCGGAATGAATGCGAGGATGAATAGAGACCGGATGTACTGTCCTGTGCTTAGTTGTTTTCATTAAATCCATTCTATTTCTTGTACATAAAGCTTACTTGCTCATTTGCTTATTCATGGGTTTTCAGATTGGGAAATCTTTGTCACCATGGGAAAAATGTGAGGAGTCAGTTTCATATAATAGTTGAAGGTGGCAACTACTAGTATCCTCAAGGATGAGGTAATCCACATGTGTCTCCATGCAACACCTTTCATCCTATCTTCGTCTTTTTTCTACCAAATTATTATATCTTTGCAGGCCCCACCATGGGGGTGAATTGTTCGAAGTCACAATTTCTAAGCATGATTGCTAGATGGGATCTTGCCATCCTTGTGTAGGAGAACATATGAGTTCCACGTTATTGCATTCAACCCCTTTATTAGCAAGCTTGTCAACCACTTTGTTGGAATTTCTTTTGACATGAGAGGGGACGAGAGACAGTTGGTTTGTGAGAATGTGGGAGAGTGTTTCCAAGAGGCTTAAGAGATGCCAGCTAGGTGACATATTTTTGACTGGCGATCCTTGGAGTAACTTAGTTAACAACCTATGAACCACTTGAGAATCTCCTTCCACAACAATACGTGTGGTATTCAATTGAATAACATGATGGAGTCCATGTATGAGTGCCCATAACTTTTCCAAGTTATTGGTGTTTGAGCCGATGCTACTAGCAAGAATGTGAATGATTTCCCCTTGGTCATTCTTGAAGACAACCCGATAACCAACAAGGTCGGGGTTTCCTTTGGAGGCTCCATTGTAGTTCATTTTAAGAAATCCCCAAGGTGGTTTGGACCATACTGAAGAGATGGAGGGGGATCGAGTATGTGGAGAAGAAAGAGTAATAGATGGGGGGTAGGATAGTAGTCCCTAGTTTGCGAGAATGCGCCCTTTTTCATCATCGCATGAGAGCTCACCCTGAGACTAGTAATTGATTTTGAGTGATTCTAGGATGGAAGTTTTAACAATTTTAGTCCATTATAGCTGTTGTGATAGAAATATCCTCATGTTTCTTTCTTTCCATATGTTCTTGAGCATGAAACTTGGAAGAAGTTTCCAGATTCTATTCAAGACTAGGTTTTTGAAAGCATTGACTCTCCATCTGGTGGTTGTATTATGGAGGTCGGTTATGAATCTGTCTGTGGTTCTCATGATTTGAGAAAGTTGGTCCCAAATTAATCAACTATACTCACACTAGTTAAGCAAATGTTCCATAGTTTCCTCCTGATTGTTTCCAAGAGGGTAGATGGATGGACCATTGAAGTTGCATTGCTGGAAATTAACCTAGGTAAAAATCCTATTATGCATCATTTTCCATAAAAAAAATACTTACTGTTATCATGAAAAACTCACACACCTGTGATAATTTCACGAATCACACAGTAAAGAACCATCAACATACAACATGCATCCAGCCGAAGACACCTTCACAAGATCCAAAGAGCAAATTGAGTCCAAAATGGCCCTAAAGTAGTCAAATGACATAGTCTCATGGTTAAAGATCTATTTATACATGCTACAACGTGCATCTCTAGAATAACACATGCGCTGCAGTGCGGATTTTATACGCATGAAACTTGGCCCGTGTATTAGCTGAGAGGAAGCCCCTATCACCATCAATTCGGGACTGGTGTATTGTACTAAAGATGAACTTTCAAACAAAATACAAAGAACAACAAAACATTTCAACAAACTTGGACTGTTTAGGCACGGGTCTGTAGTATGCTCCCACCAAGTACATTCCCAAAAAGGGTCTGCTGCTAGAAATCTAGAAGTGAACACAACCCAAGGAAAAAATTTAAACTGTAGTTGCAATGAATTTGTATTGTTGGAGAAGGATAGATCTCAATCTGTGCATATAAGGAAGACCCAAAAAATATCTCTGTGAGAAACTCATACTTGTTTGCTGCTTAACCCCGAAAATGTGGCTATGAGGAAAATTCAGATGCTACCTTAGTTGACCAAAAATTCAGTCCAAGTGTTGCATTGTTGTGTGTTTGATTATGACAAAGGTTTAGTGTATAAATACACCTAAACATGCATTGAGGAGGAGGACATTTAGGGTCGACTTCCAGGAGGGTTAATTAAAATGTTTTATTAATTTTTAACATTGTTTTAAGACTCGTCACTTAATGGGGCCGACTTTATGAAGGTTAAAGTATTTTAAATATTTTATTAATTATTAAAAACATGCTTTGATACTAAAGCACTTGATGGGGTCGACCTTCAAGGAAAAACTAGTGTGGTTGCAAGCTTCCAAAGTTGGCTCATTTATTAAGTTTATTTGTTAATGGTGATTCCTTTTCTCATAAGATTTAGGGTTTTATGTTAGGAAAACACCATATGTAAGGGTGTCCTCCACTTATCAATGGTGCACCATAGTGCCAAGAGCCCCATCCCCATGACCATCTAGGTAACAAGTGTGTGGGTCCAAGGACTCCCTTGAACACTTAAGACCACCTCACCTACCTTATCAACACTAGAGGACCCTTACCACTTCACTATTCTTCCAAGGGTACTAAGGAATTGAACCACCACATGTGTGAGGCCAAGTCTTTTTCTAGGCTATTAAGACCCCCAAATGACCACATAATGGGTCATTTGTCCTATTCCAACTTTTTTAACTTCTTCAACCTACCAAGGGCACTCTCTTAATGGGGCCCTCTTTATGAAGGTTAAAGTATTTTAAATATTTTATTAATTATTAAAAACATGCTTTGATACTAAAGCACTTGATGGGGTCGACCTTCAAGGAAAAACTAGTGTGGTTGAAAGCCTCCAAATTTGGCTCATTTATTAAGTTTATTTGTTAATGGTGATTCCTTTTCTCATAAGATTTAGGGTTTTATGTTAGGAAAACACCATATGTAAGGGTGTCCTCCACTTATCAATGGTGCACCATAGTGCCAAGAGCCCCATCCCCATGACCATCTAGGTAACAAGTGTGTGGGTCCAAGGACTCCCTTGAACACTTAAGACCACCTCACCTACCTTATCAACACTAGAGGACCCTTACCACTTCACTATTCTTCCAAGGGTACTAAGGAATTGAACCACCACATGTGGGAGGCCAAGTCTTTTTCTAGGCCATTAAGACCCCCAAATGACCACATAATGGGTCATTTGTCCTATTCCAACTTTTTTAACTTCTTCAACCTACCAAGGGCACTCTCTAGGGTACTAGGGCATATGTTGTGGTACAAGGGAACCAAAGAAACTACTGGGGAACCATAGGAATAACTTAGGGGTACTTAAACACTCAAAAGGGTGTACAGGGCTTTTGGCATTGTCCCAAGGGCTCCAAGGGATTCAGACTTGGGCTTGGACAAGGTCAAAAGGTCTCCTTTGACACTGATAACTACTTACCCCTCAGGGGCTCCTCAAGGGGCACCAAGACACACCGAAACACCTACCTGTTGGCATCAATGACAATTTAGTCAATAGTCATGTATGTTCCCAGGCTGAAGAAGAACCTTGTATCAATTTCCACTATTGAGGACAGAGGATTTGGAGTGTATGTCTTCGATGGGAAAGTGCATGTTTTTCACAAAGGATTGGGTCATGGCCCATTTGCATCATCATGCTTTGAGGATGCTAAAGTTTAGCACAGAGCAGAGTGGTGTGTGTAGAGGGTGTGGTTTGGTAAAGTACACCAAGACAACTTTCCCTAGTAATGACAGCAGGTCAACAGGAGTACTCGACTTGTTTCATTATGATTTATGTGGTCCCATGTCATCTACTTCATTGACATGTTTTGACTCTTGATTACTATGTCACTTTTATTTATGACTTCTCCAGGAAGACCTGGATCTACTTCCCAAAAACAAGAAATCAAATTAATTCTTGAAGAGGTTCCAAGAGTTTAAAGCTCTTGTGGAGAACCTGCCAAGGAGGAAGATTCGAAACTCAGGTAAGATAATGGGGGTGAGTATATGTCTAGTACCTTTCATGAGTTTTGTAGATAGGAGGGTATTAGGAGGCAATTGATTGTTCCATACTCCATAACAAAATGGATTTGTTGAAAGGAAGAACAAGGCTATTGTGGGAGCAGGCAGAGTGATGCTCCATGATCAAATTATTCCTTTCTTTATATGGGTTGAGGCCTGTAGTACTATTGTTTATGTTCTAAACATGAGTCTACACCGTGCCTTGAGATGTAAAACTCCTCAGGAGATGTTCACCAGGAAGATTCCTAAGATAGGTCACTTCCACATATTTGGATGCCTTACATGTTAGGTTTTCCTTTCTGTGAAGGGGACAATGATGGATCCCACTACAGAGAAAGGCATCTTTATTGGTTATGGTGAACCTTCGAAGGATTTCCATATATACCTTCATGCATAGAGGAAAGTTGTTGTGAGGAGGGAGGTAAGGTTTGACAAGGAGCAAGCCTTCAGGAAGTCTCAATTGTCAGAGCAAGAGGAGCAACAACCTACTACATCACAAGTGAGAACATCTCAGAGTTCAGTGGTTCAAGGTGTAGGGTCTACTTAATCTTCAGCTTCAGGGGCTCGGTCTATAGATACTTTTGGTACAGGTACAGGTTTCGAGTTACAGGTACAATTTCACTTTCACAAGATTCACGTTCACTTGGTTCGGGTTCACTAGTCACAGGATCTCAAAACTGAAGTACTTCTTCTGGTAGACAATCGTCAGATGGGATGTTCAGGAGGAGGGCTCTCCACAGGAAGCTAATTCAGAGAAGAGAAATCCAAGTTGGACTAAAGAACTTGTGAAGGAAGCTACAGAGTCTGTAGGGACACCAAAGAGGGAGGTCAAAGAGAGTAAAGCACCAGAGAGATATTCTAGCTATATGGCAATGGTGACTAGTCTTCATGACTCGAAGCCTTCAACTTTTGAGGAGGCAACAACGCATCAGGTGTGGAGAGATGCCATGGTGGAAGAGTACAGTTCCATCATGAAGAATGTTGTGTGGGAGATAGTTCCGAAAATGGATGGAAAGTTAGTTGTGACTTCCAAGTGGCTCTACATAATCAAGCATGCAACGGATGGCATCATTGAGAAGAATCGATCTCGATTTGTAGCACGTGGCTTCTTAGAAATAGAGAGAGTATATTATGATGAGAGGTTTGCACCAGTGGTTAGGTACTATTCTATCATATCCATGATCTCTATTGCTACAAAGATGGGTTGGAGCATTCATCAAATGGATGTGAAAAAATCATTTCTGAAAGGTGTCTTAGAGGAGGAGGTGTACATAGAGCAACCACAGGGATTCGAGGTGCATGGGAGAGAGTCCCACGTGTGCAGGTTGAAGATGGCCCTTTAATGTCTAAAGCAAGCTTTGAGAGATTGGTATTCCATGATTAATGCATATCTGTAGGAGTTGGGGTTCCATAAAAGTGAGGTTGATCCAAACCTTTACTACATTGTGATTGGTAAGGATACACTTATTTTGGTTTTATATGTAAATGACTTGATCATTACAAGTATAGAGGCACATTGCAAAGTGCAAGAAATATATTGCATCGGAGTTTGGAATGAAGGACATTGGGTTGATGCATTACTATTTGGGTTTGGAGGTGCGGCATGAGTCATGGCACATCTTCCTTGAACAGGGGAAGTATGCTATGGATATTCTAGAGAGACTTCAGATGCAAGATTGTAGACCGATGTCTACATCCATGATCACCAACCAGAAGAAGCTTCATGCTTCTAAGGGAGAGTTGGTGGATCCGACAATATATCAACAACTCATTGGTTCTTTGATGTATCTGGTCAACATTAGGGTAGATATTTGTTTTGCAGTGAACACTCCGAGTCAGTTCATGGTGGAACCTCGCAGAGTTCATTGGATTGTTGCAAAGCATGTGTTGAGGTACTTATGTAGTACAATGGATTTTGGTCTGGATTATGAGAGAGGAGATGGAGCCAGTTTGATTAGCTATACAAATTATGATTGGGTAGGTGATGTGATGGACCAGAAGAGTACATTCGAGTGTTATTTCATCCTAGGCTCAGCAACACGTGTCTTGGTTCAATAAAAAATGGAAGTCGGTTGCACCGAGTTCTGCAGAGATAGAATATATGGCAACCAGTCAGGCCAATTGTGAGGCCATTTGGCTTCACAAATTGTTGGTTGGGTTATTTGGTCAGTGGTTGAGACCAATAGTGATTCACTGCAATAATCAAAGTTGCATCAATATTTCAGAGAATCCAATATTTCACGACAGCTCAAATCAAATCGAGATCATATATCACTTTAGTCATGACTATGTCCAGAGAGGTGCAATGGAATTGTAGTACATTCCTACCGAGGAGAAAGTGGTAGACCTTCTGACAAAATATTTAGGGAGAGGCAAGTTCAATCACTTCAGAGATAAGTAGGGGGTTATGAGAAAAATTTTCCTCGGTAAGGAGTGTTAAAAATTGTATCAAGGCAAGTGGTTTTCCACCTTTTGATTCCTAAGGGTGGATAAACATTTAATGAGGTCCCTAGTCAGTTTATTAAAGTGAAGTACTTTATATGTTTTAAAGTCACTTTATAAAGTTTGCTCATGGTTATGTTTTTTAATTGACTTTATGAGAAATAAAGTAGGTGAATATTTAAAATGGCTCATTTGTATTTAAATGGAAAAGTGCACTTATTTTCATCTAATGAGTTATTAATGAGATTTTAATGTGAGCCTTTATCTCATTGGCCCAAGATCTAATCTGTTGATGTATATGTAACTTCGGAATGTATTCTTCTATGTATCTTATGTATTGTAACCCGATGTTTATTCCGGGATGTTTCTATTATGTATTTGA